>JAHWFO010012261.1:323394-403404 GCA_023313115.1 Rhysida immarginata | reverse complement strand
AATTGATTTTCTCGAACGTAGTATTTAGAAAGTGTAAAAACACTCTATCTTCTTCCATTTCTCATCATTTCCGATCGAATGATATATGACAAGCCACAGTTCTAAAGAGACCAAGTAACTGCCACCCCCACAATTCCGACCCTATTGGGACAATTTGGCCCAAACTCCAATGTTGATCTTGCTTAGAAGAATCTGCATACCGAATTTCACTGCTTTATATGCATAAATACGCGTAGACCTTTTGGTCCCTTCTAATATCCGACCTCAGTGGGCCAATCAAAACCAAACTAAATACTGAAGGTGCACATGCCCATAGTAAGCTACATTCCGAATTTCAACCTTCTACCTCAAAAATGCGGAAATTATGAAGGGGACGGACGGACAGACAGACGGACATTGTGAAAACAATAAGTAGCTCCATTCTTCCGCTACTTACTAAACCATTAAAGAATGACATAACCAAGTACCGAAGGGCTAACTAGTCGCGCCACATAAACTATTTGAAACATATTTCCAAAAATTTTGAATCGTTTCTGAAAACATCTAATGAAAAAATGGAAGGAAAAATTCTGCGACCTGGATTCGAACCAGGAATCTCGAGTATTATATGCTCGACGCCTCTACCAATTGGGCCATCGCAAACACGCGGACACCCATGATGTCACAAGGTGTCTTAAAGACAACCAAGTTGTCAAGGTCGAAAGCCCAATGGGAGGCGGGCACCTATTTCTCCTATCCAATCATCAGAAAATTTGACGAACTCAAGAGATAAATAATAATACTCTCCGATAGGTACTATCACAAAGCTATACGTGTGGAATCTGTTCCATGCTGCTACAGCGATAGGAGAGGGAAGTCGACAGCTTCCTAAGGCGTGTTGTGACCACCGACGAGACATGAATTCATCACCATACTCTTAAAAGCAAGCGTGCGAGAATGCAGTGCTACTCACTGACTCACCACGACCCAATAAATTCAAGATGACGTCGTCGGCAGCGAATACAGTGATGGCGACTGTATTCTGGGACATTAAGAGTATCATTCATTAAATCTGGAAGAACGTCGAACCATAAATGCACTCTACTACTGTGACATTTTGAGGACGTCCCTGAAGCCGGCACTAAGGAAAAAGCGACCAGGACTCCTTACCAGTAGTATTTGTTTTCTGCAAGACAATGCCAGACCACAGAGCCAAACTGACTAAGGACACACTGACGGAACTCAAATGGGACATCTTACCACATTCTCCATACAGCCGGGATCTCTTCCCTTGCGACTATCACCTTTTCGGCTCCAATGAGGAAGTGAAAAGGCTGTCCTCACGTGGTTTCGACATCAGCCTAAAGATTTCTACAGAACCGATATCCAGATGCTCCCAGAACGCTGGAAAAAATGAGTAGAAAAGCAAGGAAAGTTCTTTGAGAAATAATTGGTGTGCGTGTGTGTTTATTATAGTTTCCTGATTTTATAAAAAATAAAGTCCAGGTCAAATTTGAACGCCCCTCGTATTCTTCTTATATCTTCGCATTGATACTTTCTTGGGGCTATCATATAATTGTACCATTAGAGCACGTGTCATTGTACCGATTTCGACCACCTTTGAACTGGTTCTTGGGATGAACCATATTTGTCGATTGGTGAAAAAAGATTATGAAAATCTGTCATATGCTTCGAGAAGCTCGAGTTACAGACGGACAAACGCGTTCCCCTACAACAAGAAATTAATCCTCCCGAGGAAGGTATAGGAAAGTAGCGGAAGCGCTGAGGTCATCTATTTTTACCGTTTTATCTGCATTTTAACCCCCCCCCTATTTTTTTAATCGAAATATTGATTTTCTCGAACATAGTATTTAGAAAATGAATAAGAGCTCCATCTTCTTTCGTTTCTCATCATTTCCGATCGAATGATATGTCACATGCCATATGTTGGCATAGTTCTAATGACCAAGTGACAGCCACCCCCACAACTCCTACCCTATTAGGACAATTTGGCCCAAACTTTACAGTAATGTTGTTCTTGCTTAGAGGAATCTGCATACCGAATTTCACTCCTTTATATGCTTAAATACGCGTAGACGTTTTGGTCCCCTCTAATTTCCGCCCCCGAAACTCCGACCCTAGTGGGCAAAACCAAATAGTGAAGGTGCATATGCCCATACTAAGCTACATTCCAAATTTCAACCGTCTACCTTAAAAAATGCGGAAATTATGAAGGGGACGGACGGACAGAGACAGACGGACATTGTGAAAACAATAAGTAGCTCCATTTTTCCGCTACTTAATAATAGCATAAAGAACCTTTCGGTACTTAATACATATGGGCAAAGTCACCTCTTTTCCCGGATGATTTGCCCTTTCCGTTTTTGATACAGGGATCGAGGGAAATAGTACTGCATAACGTAATTCGATTCTATAGCCCTTCTACCGTACAGAGATTTTTTTTTTATTTTTGGTGCAAATACTTGAAATTTGGCCAACAAGTTCAAACTTGGGCAAAGTGACTCCGGTTTACGGTATGATCCCTGTCCTGAGATGGAATCTGCTTGTTCCTCTGAACAACACGACTGATGTGTACCTTTAATTACGACGAGATCTTGCTCCTTGCAATTTCCAATTATAGGGTACATATGAACACGATGTACAATGGATTCAAGTACTGCATCTTCCCGTAAGATTGTCTTTTCTTTATTTAGTATTTTTTTGTTGCCATCTATCTTTATGCACAGTAGCAGATAAACGGAATTGAAAAGGCAATTTTATTCCAGGGTGCTTTAACTGATCCCATAAATATTCTTTTAATCGTTGAATTAGACGAGGAAAATATTTCATCTGCCTTTATTTTTTTTTTCTCTCTTCTTCTTTCCCTGTCGCTGCTCTGTTGCCTTTAAAGCGAGCGGCGGAGGGAGGGTGGGCCGCTGAATGCCAGTAGCCGGGGCTGGCGCGGAGGGTCGGTCGGGTGCTGAGCCCGGGGCCACGTATCAATCATAATCGCAATTACTGCGCCGCTTTCTTATTTGCATTGAAATAAAACTGGCCTGGGAAATCCGTCGAGAAAACATCTCGCACCTGACTCCCTTCCTTCTAGGGCTGCAGCAGAAACAGCAGCAGCTAATCATGGCGCCCACTGCTTCTTCCTTGTTAATTTCTCAATGACGCCATGAGAATATTTATGTAGTGCAGCAGCCCTGGTGTTTCCCCTACGAAAAAAAGGAGGAGGGGGAATTCGTCTATTTTAAAAGTGTTTCTGCCCATCACGAAGACGGAACAGGCGTTTTAATCATTATCGCTCCGAGCCTGATAATAAAATAATAACGATTCTGATTTGGTGAAATGTTTAAGGATGAGAAAGAGAAGAGGGAGCTAAAAAAGCCCAGTTGCCTCGAAGGAATGTTCCGTCTCTCGTCTTATGTTAAACGTTCTGCCGAGATTTTTAATGCCCTTCTGACCCTCTTATGGTTGAGTTGTTATTAGCATTGTCGGTTTATACATAAGCGGCCATCATACCAAAGCCACAGCGTGGGAAGCTATTTAAAAAAAGGATCCATCAACAAATATTAATTGATCTGGAATCTGTCACTCTGAAATTCACATTCAAGCAATCTACACTCCCCCCTCCAAAATTTAAGTATGAACAGAAAATTAGACATTACTCACAAAGTTTTCAAATACGCACCAATACCTTCCTGTATCAAGTTAATATGAGTAAGCCCAAAGATGCTTATCATAATAATCCATCTCTGAAATAAACGAAAACAATACAACAATTAATGCTTGATTAATGTTCTAATACGAGATATGCCTTCCTCTATTCTGGATGCAAGATTGACATCGTCGATTCATCCCTTAATGAGTTGGTCAGGTGCTATTGAATGGACCAACTGCCACTTCTCTTGATATACACTGAGTGGCTAGTTTGTTAGGAACACCCTCTTAATACTATGTTGCGCCACCCCTAGCAGCTATAACAGCACGAATTCGCCGTGGCATGGATTCAATTAGCCCATAGAAGCATTGTTTCGTGATTGATGTTTGTCCATGCGGATGCAATAGTTGTTCCCAGTTGATGCTTATTGGATGGTGGTGGATCCATGCCTCGAATAACCCGGTCCAGCTTATCCCAAAGATGTTCGATTGGGTTTAAATCCGGGGACTGTGATGGTCAGAGGAGTAAGTTGAATTCATTATCGTGCTCCTGGAACCAATCCATGACGATACGAGCCTTGTGACACGGAGCATTGTCCTGCTGAAAGTATCCTTCCGATGGGGGAAGCACAGTAGCCATGAAGGGATGAACGTGGTCGGCCACAATGTTCAGGTAGCCCTGGCCATTAAGGCGTTGTTCTACAGGTATTAGCGGACCAGAGACTATGCCAGGAAAGCATTCCCTAGACCATTACAGAGCCTTCACAAGCCTGAACAGTGGAAACCAGACAAGAGGGGTCCATCGCTTCGTGCTCTTGTTTCCAAATTCTGCGTCGGTCATCTGCATGGTGCAATAGGAAAAAGGATTCATCCGACCAGCAGACCTTTTTCCAGACGGTCATGTGTTGGACAAAGTTGGAGACGTTTTTTGGGTGGAGATCAAAGGTATCCGGACTGGCCGTCGGCTGTTGTAGCCCATCTTTGCCAATGTACGGCGTGTAGTGCGTTCAAAGATGTTATTCTGCGGTCCAGTGTTGCACTCCACGGTTAGTTAACGAGTCGTGACGTTTCTATTCGCACGCTCACCCCTTGGATCGACGAGTCGTTTGCGACCACAGGCTTGTTCTGGCTAGTTGTCTTTTGATTGTTTAACCAGTCCTGGTAAACCGTTGAAATGGTTGTTCGGGAAAAGCCTAGAAGACGTGCGGTTTCGGAAATACTCAGTCCACCTCGCCGGGCACCAACCATCATCCCGCGCTCGAAGTCGCTCAGATCCTTTGTTTTCCCCATGGTGACGGTCAAACCACTTGCAGTTGACAGGTGTGTTCTCGCTTTATATTGGTACCGACTGTCACGTGACCAACAGGTACGTAGTAATTGCTATGCCAACGGATTTTCCTAATAAACTGGCAACTCAGTGTAGTCCAGTTGATACAGTCTTCACTCCAGCGTAATCGGTCTTATCTGTGTGCAGTCTGCAATGCCAGACATCTCGCTGGTCGTCGTGCATAGAGTCCTTGGATATGCAGCTTAAGACACACAGTACTTACTGATATCTGCCTTCCTATGGTTGCAATAACGTGTTTCCGTAGACAAGGTACTGTTGATTGAAGATTACGTCTAACCAGCATGCCTAAGTAACGGTCATGGGAAGGAGTTGTCACTCTAGGACGGTCTGAAACAAGTCGTCTAATGATTGTTCCTCTGCTTTGGGAAATGAACAGTACTGAGTACATAACCGCGAGATCACGTAATGACAAACACAAATGGAATGGGCGACTTCTGTAATGAGTTGGCCGGCACGCAGTCTTCCAGCAGCTCCCTAGTGCACTACATCGTCTAAACGTCTATACATATCTAGATTTTCTTGATAACCACCAGAAGGAAATACTTCTTTTATCCAACTGATTACTTTGCATATTTCTGGCTGGCCCAATCTTTATTTCAGAAACATGTCCACACCCAATATTACATGGTGAACATAAGCTGTCGCAAGCAAACGATGACTTTCAGCAGCAGTTTTCTTTAAACAGAAGTAATAAAACAAAATTCCACTTTTTCTATGAAACTTAAAAAATGGCCACACGTTAAGGAAATGTCCTACACTAATTATCAAAGCTTGTCCAAGGTCTTTCATATACACGTCTTGCCATTCTCAGTTACATGAAATCTGTACTAGATACGTCATTTATTTGTACACCCAATAATACTTCCATGTATAGTTAATTCTTGTCCGCGGTACACGTAACTTTGTATTTCCTTTAAGTTGAACTGAAAATGCAAAAACAAAAATGTCAATACATTCAGTTGGGAACAAAATAAAAAATGAAACATAATCCATCCCCTTGGAAAAAAGTATCAACTCACCTAATGCAACGCCCCTAAAAACGCCAAATAAAGGGAAGTCAGGTTTTTTGTGGAATTCGATTATCTAAACATAAAATTACTGTAGTTTTCCTGCCGTAGTGTTTGTGTTTTCGTGACCCAATGCCACCTTCAAAAGAGTTTTCACAACAGTTCAAAGAACAAATTGTAAACTTTGTGAATCTGGAAAAAGCACAACAAGAGTTGTCGCAGAACAGCTGTCATGTTCTCAGGCTGCCGTATCACAAATATACAGAAAATACTGGAACCAGAGAAGTGGGAGACCCCGCAAAACTACGAAGAAGCAAGATCAAATACCCGAGTTTTGAAAAGAAATCGACAATGGCACAGTTTAATTTTCTTACTCCTACAAGGAAATATAATTAATAGATATTAAATACAAATAAAATAAATAATTCCAAAATAAAAAGCTGACGTTTCGGATAGAGGCTATTCTTGTCAAAGCCGGGAGGATAATTCTCGATAACCAAAAGTGATAAGGAAATAGAAATTTTTACCGTAAAATACCTTAGATCGCAAAGATCCGCCATTAATTTCTGCTTTAATTCTAAAAGCGTAAAAATATGTTCTAACTTGATGATGATTCTTATAAACCCAATTTTTATATTATATACGTCTCTTAATATCTATGAGACGTATCATAACCTAACTCATTAAAATATTATAAATTTATTTGAACAATGTATTTTTATATGCTAATAACACTGGCCAACAAAATTTAAGATTTTCCTTGTAACAAAATGAAAGTGGGTGATTTTTGGTAATATTTTTTCTGCTGATTACGAATATAATTTTTAAATTTCTCTAGCACGCACAGCTTTCTTGTTTTACAATGAAACATTTTAAATCATTCAGTGTTTGGGGCCTGGTAAATTTCCTTGCGGCCCCAAAATGTGGATACTTTAACATCGTAGCCGCTTCTCTTCACTCACACCCATTACTTTAACATAGAAATCTCGATATGCATAACTTGGAAACTTGACGTGATAGAAAAAATCTAAAAGCAGATTCGGATCTACATACATATTACTACTAAGAACACTATGTGTTGTCTTAGTCACAAAATGTGTGTTGACTAGTGTAACCAACGACAAAGTTAAACTTATTTCGGCTTTTTCGGAAGGTGTATTAAAAAAAATGCGATCAATACATTTGTTTACCTAGAATTATACTTAATGGTAAATTTATTTAGTCCAAATTAACTAAACAAGAGTAGAGCCCCGATAATGAGCGTCTCAGTAGTTCGAGCTGAATCACTCTCGAGTGTCAGCCACCTGTTGCTGTTCTAAAAAAATAATCCAGTTTCTAGTTCGCTTTTATTTTTGCGACGATGAGTAAAAAGGTTAAAAGAAAATTAAGCTCGAAGCCTCGAAAAGACTAGACAACGGTAAAACGCTGAAGAAACTTGCAGTTGAGTATGGTGTCGCTCAAGTTGTTGTAATAGACAAAATCGAAAAGTTTTCTTCTATTAAAAGTTCAAATATTTCGTCTTGTAGAAGCAAAACAATGAAAATTCTACTTTGTATTGTAAATTAAACCATTTAAATGTAAATCTTTCCTGTAGTCCGAGTTTTTTTTAACTTCGAAGTACAGTCAGCCCCAATTACCTCAAATTATCGGGGTTCTACTGTCTATGGGAGGCAAGCTTGGAGCAAATCGCTTTCCATTTGATAAACGTCATTGAGAATTTCTAGTTTTCAAGGAGATGGGTTGCCACGATACTTCATTGAAGTCTGCCGTCAGTTACTCTACAGTAGACCTTCAGTTTTTCCACACAATCCGTCTCAGACAACGTTGGTCCTTGTCTGTGTTGATTGTTTTTAATCCACAATTCTGCCGTTTCGACAACTCTTGTGGATTCCGTTTCCACGCATTGAACACCTTGGAGACCTAACCCTTTGAGATACCGGTCAGTTGTACGGTCCTGGAAATCGTAGCTCCACTAGACGGGCTCCCACACTAACTCCTTTTTGGAACTCAGACAGGTCTGCTGTTTTCCCCATTTTGCTCAACTTGAGCAGCTGCAGCTTGAAATGAGCATGTACCTCACACGATTGCGTTCATTTGCATATCACAATCGTTTCTGACCTGTGACCCCGCTTTACATATCAGTACGGTAATTCATCACGGGTTTCTAATTCATTGGCCAGTGTGTGTACATTGAGGTACTTGAAAACTCTCCAATTCCAACACTTGTAGGCCATTTTGGTGATGCTCCCAACAAGATTCACACAAGACAAAGGAATGCATTGAACAGCAAACACTTCCACTTTTGGACTGGCCTCCAAATTCACCTGATCTCAACCCAATCTAAAACATTTGGGGAAGAATGAAAAAACAATTGGAAAAAATTTTGATAAGCAACAAAGAAGAGTTGAAATCCAATATCAAGCATCTTTGGTCCCAAATTACTCCAGATGACTGCAAGACCCTTATTTATTCTTTACCCCGTAGAATTCGTGCAGTAATAAGAGCTAAAGGACAGCCTACAAAATATTAAGCATTATGCCTTTTTTCCAACTTTTTGAACCACAAAAATTTGTGAAATTCTAAACTTTTGAAACGATGTTAAAATTTGTTTTTGTTTTTTTTTCATTTGTTATTAAATCTGATGGTCATTAAAAATAATGATTCAAAAGAATTTTGTTTGCAAATTTAGTATTTCACACCAATATATGTTCAAACGTTATTTTTTTTCCACATAAAAAATCATAAAAGTAGACTAGCAACTTTGGACACACAAACTTTCTAAACTTATGAAAAGCACTTGAATTTCATCATCTCTCATTGGTTATTTGTGAAGTCAGCGCTAAATAACCAATCGCAGCCACTAAAAAATAAAACGACGTGTCATCAGCAGATTGGGTGAGTATACAGGGTGTAAATTATCTCCTTCAAAAAAACTACACTACGATGTAGACGAAATTCAGGCGATTAAAATGATATAAGACACTTGGTGTCGCAAATCGCAAGCAACGCCGTAAATTGAACCTCTAAGCTGAATGGCGTGGCGTGGCGCAGCGTAGCACGAGCCAAATTTGGGCGACTGTGTTGGCGCGGCGCGGCCTGGCTGGTTCCCGCGCTCCCCACTACCTCATCCTCGATACTTTTTGATGAAAAACATGATAAATGCTCTCGGTATTAAACAAGGTTGGTACTGCTACGTCACGTTGCAGTGGAAGGCGGATCTCTTCGGGATGAGGTAGTGGGGAGTGGGGGAACCAGCTAGGCCGAGCCGTGCGAACACAGTCGCCCAAATTTGGCTCGTGCTACGCAGCGCCACGCCATTCAGCTTAGTTTGAGGTTCAATTTACGGCGTTGCTTGCGATTTGCGACCCCAAGTGTCTTATATCACTTTATTCGCCTGAATTTCGTCCACATCGTAGTGTAGTTTTTTTTCAAGGAGATAATTTACACCCTGTATACAGTGTGTTGTGGGCATTCGAAAAATGCATCAATTATTGTAATGCATAAACGGAGCGATTTATCAGACATACAAAAATGGCTTTGGGCCAAGGATGGCAGCATTTCAGAAACTATGGAGTTTGTGAACTGTTCGCGTGTTGCTATGGTAAAAATGTACCACGCATGGCAACATGGCACTATAGAAAGTAAGCGACGTGGAAATTGTGGTGCTCCATGAGCTATAGATGAAAGAGGGGGAATGGCGACTGTAGTGGTGCGTTCGGGCGAATCGACGTGCTACAGTGGAGCAACTTACTGCCTAAATGAACCAGGGGGCTACCGTAAGCGTGTCCAGAACGACAGTTCAGCAAACGTTGCTGCGTCGATTGTCATGCAGTGCACAGTGTAGCTTGGTCAAAGTGGCACTGCAGGAGACTGCAACGATTGTTTCGCCTTTAGGGAAGAAGTCCACCAGCACAACCCAGAACACTGTCACCATCACCTTCCTGCTGAGGGAATCGCACGATATTTCTTGGTATTTGGGGCTCCGCATCAGACAGATGGTGACAGCAACTATGTTAAAGATATGCATCAGCAAAAAACAATGGAATTTGCATTCAGTGGTCCAGTCATCACGCCATTTTTCGACATCTTTGTAATTGTTGGAGTGTTTCATGGAAAGCGCGTGAGACATCGATGAAACGAGTGGCCAAGTCTGGTCAGTACAGCGGGTGAGGCAAGAGTTCCCAGCCAAGTGCAGAAATGGTTGTCTCTGACCGCTTTCGTTGTGTGTGATAGGGTGTTGTCGTGTTGCAAAATCACTTCCCGTGTCTTATAGCCCATTCTGGTCACTTTTCGGTCAATGCATGGTTCAAATTAATCATTTGTTGACGATAGCGAATGGTATTAACCGTTTCATCTGGTTTCAAAAGCTCATGGTACACGACACCCTTCTTATCCCATCAAATGCACAGTATTGTTTTTCAAGTCGAAATCACCACGTTTGAATCTTCTAAACCAACGCACACAACAGTCTGGCATTGGGACATTGTCACCGTTAAGTTTCCACAAGCATACAACAGCTTTCATTCGCGCTTTTCTTTTGATTGAACAAGAAAAGCAGTATGTGCCGAAATACTGCCAAATATGCTGAAATACTGCAAATGCTCTTTATTTGCCTCGAAGCTCGCCATGTTTACCACAGGAAAAAAAAAGTGATGTTAACTCGAAATTGTTTAAACATCAACGGCGTTTTGAATGGTATTGTCATAGCTCCAAAATGACATAAGAGATTAGACTGTGAATCAACCCTTGTTTCCAGTGCAAACTCTTAAAATTAAGAATTATAACCGCTACACCTGATATAATATGTTATCACATGTCCTAACAGATTATTCACAAATCATTACAGTAGAAGGTTGTAAATACAGGGTCGAGTCACATTATGACCACTCCCCTACGTTTGTCTTCGGGGTTGCCCAGCCGAGGAACTGTGTCACGTGTTGGGAATTGATTAGGTGACTATATAAGGTAGGTTTCCAATATGATAAAAAAAATATCACTCATTGCTGCAATGGGTAAGAAACGTCATTTAACAGATCTGGAAAAGGGGATGATAATCGGCTTTCGGGCCAAGGGTGGCAGTATTTCGGAAACCGCGCAGTTTGTGAACTGTTCTCGTGCTGCCGTAGTTTAAGTGTACCATGACTGGGAAAATGGGACCGTTCAGAATAAACGGCATGGAAACTGTGGAGCACCATGTACCACTGATGAGAGAGGTGAACGTTGGCTGCGAAGATTTGTGAAGGCCAACCGAAGAGCTACAGTGGACCAACTTACCGCTCAAACCAATGAGGGTGGTACCAGACATGTCACTAAAACCACAGTACAGAGGACCCTGCTACGTATGGGCCTCCGCAGCAGACGGATGGTCACCGCACCCATGCTGACAAAGGTCCATCGCCAAAAACTGCTTCAATTTACCCAACAGTACAGAAACTGGACCCCTTCTGACTGGATAAAGGTTACCTTCTCCGATGAGTCACGATTTCTGCTCGCTGAAGTGACCACAGCCGTTGGCGGGTGAGGCAAGAAACCTCCGATAACAAGCATCCTGCAACCATTGTTGGACGAATCCAGGCTGGTGGCGGCAGCGTCATTGTATGGGGAGTGTTCTCACGGCATTGTCTGGGCCCACTGATACGTGTGGAAGGCACTCTCAACCGATTCGGTTATTTATCCATAACTGCAGATCAAGTACACCCATACATGGTGACTGTCTTCTCAGAGGGGGATGGCACCAGCGTTGCCAGATGTGATAAATTTTTTAAAGCTCTTGTCTTTGTTTTCATTGTTTTGTGCATTGTTTAACAATGTCCAACAAAGGATAAGGGCTTTAAAAAAAATACCACATCTGGCAACGCTGGATGGCACGTTCCAGTAAGATAATGTGATGTGTCATACGGCTGCAATTGTTTGGGGGTGGTTTGAGGAACATGACCAAAAGTTCCAAGTACTACCCTGGCCCCGTAAATCCCCAGACCTTAGCCCAATTGAGAACCTTTGGTATCACCTCGATCGTCTTGTGCGTGCTATGGACCAACCACCGCGTACCCAACAGCTACAAGTAGAAACCTATCAGAATCTTATTGATCCCCTCCCATGCCACCTAGCTGCTGTCCGTGCCGCTAAAGGCGGTTATTCGGGATATTAGCTGGTGGTCATAATAATGTGACTTGACTCTGTAGTTGATATAGGGGTATTTAGGTTTCATTTAGAGAGAACTTTTATATGAAAAATATTAATCATCCAAAAAAACTATAAATAAGTAAAAAGCGACAAAAAATATCAAATTTTCTTTAAAAATTTTATTGTTTAAATAGTATAAAAAAAGCATTTAACAAATATTACCTATTTACAATGCTGGGCAAAACATCAGATAAATATATTTATATGGAATAATTAAGAATACCCAGTATTCACATTCAACCAATTGGCACCTATGTACACTTGCACGTCTGTGTTTGGGGCCAACACCAGAAGGACAAACATGTTAAAAATTTTTTTTTCACGGTTTGATCGCTGTACGGTAACTTTACAATAACGTAGATGGAGCCCACAACCATGTTTCTGGCAAAACCCAAAAATTTGGACATGGCTGTAACTGTGTCATTCCCCCCACTCAATTCAATTCAAAATATCACTATAAGTAAAACAGAACTAAATAAAATAATCTTAATCGTTACTGTCAGTCTTGTTTTACAAATTTAAAAAAAAAAAAATTAACACCGACTGATAAATTTCAACTCCGACAAAACTAAAAATAAATGAATAAAAACCGACGTTTGTTAAAAATTTAACTCCTATCTATATCACTAATTTAACTCGCAGGAGTAAACAGACACCTTCGGATTGTTAGAGGAGGATTAAATGGAATTGGCATTGCAAAAATAATTATTACTTTTAATGATGGGAGCTGTTCATATTGGGTCTGTGGGGCGCCCCCCCCCCCCGTTGGCCTGTTACAATAACTTGTTTCCTGAGATTATTTTTTTCTTCTTCTTTCAATTCTAAGTACATTTTTAAAATTTTATTAATAAATATATTTTTTTTTCTTAAATTTTTACTCGAAAACAAAATAAAATTCATTACATCTCTCAACGAGATTGATGATTAACTTCACGTAAAGGTCTTGATTGGCATGAATTATAACATTTAACAAACAGGATTATTCAAACTCATACTGCAATAATCTTGATGATCTCGAACTAATGAAAGACTGCTTTGATAATAAAGAATTTTTCTTTTTCTTCTTTTTCTTTTATAAAACGATTAATCTTTTCATAAGAATAAAGACGGGCTCAAGCACGGATCACCCAGATCCGCAGCAAGCTTCAATTTAACATATTTTTTATAAACTTTTTAATTTATATTTTAAATCAACTTTTATAAACCCAAGCCACAAACATCTTGAATTGCAATATAAACTATTTTTTTTTTCTCCGCTGCTCTTGTCCTCTTGACTGCTATAGATGGAATGATTTTTCATCTACTGACTGGCTATTCGTATCTTTTATTCCACTAATCACAAGATCCAAATTCTCTCTTGTTTGTTAGTACCATTTTCACAAAAGGAAAACAGGTCATTTATCTGGTAGCAATGTGTTACTTAGAAAGGTAACAATACCCAAAAAAACTGGATAATTTTTTGTTACTCTTTTGTTAAATTAGTCCATGATTCAATCTAACACTTGCATCAGTATATGTAATTCTCTGAAAGTCTGTCCTAATTTTCCTTGTAAGGCCTGGCGCTTGAGGATGAAGGCACGAATGGACACCAAATGGTTGTAGCAACTCATACATTTCTGATACCTAAAGGAAAAAACACAAGGGGAAAAGATAAGTTTATTAATTTATAAAATAACAACATAATACACTGTTCAAAAGAATTAGGGGAATACTTCTGAAAACATTTGTAAAATCTCAAGATCAAGACTTCCGATAAAATGTTTCATAGTTTTTTGATAAATAAGATATGGTCTATTGAAATCACTGGTTGTTATTTTTCAAGTTTCTCTTTTTTCCGTAAGTTTAAAGTGAAAATGCCAGAGACCCCTTAAAAACAGAATGGTCATAACCATATGACAAAGGTCACATGGTCTCCAAACAGCATTAATTTGCATGTTACAGCTCTGATACAGTATTCAGACGTTTAATCGAAACAAAATGAGACATCTTAGGCTGGAGGAACTTGCAAGAGCTGTTAAGCGGGTTTCACAAATTCCTTGCGGCGAGCCTGGAGCGCCACATCGTGAACCGTTTCACAAATAATTCGAGCCGAGTGGTTGAGTGCCGCGCGTCATCCGCAGAGCTTGCGGACGAAGTTCGTCGTGTTGAACCTGGGCGGCCGCTGAAGCGGCAGCGGCAGCAATGGCTCAGCCATTCAGAAAAACTGCATTTAAATTCTGGAAGGCAATAGCCCGTACCATGCACAGACACTGAATTAGAGTTAGGGGCAGTTTGAACCTGCACATTGGCCGACTTCATTTCAATTGAGAATAGAATAAACACGGCAAGCGGGCGATTAATGGCAGACAAGCAAGGAGTTGATGTTGCGATTTGTATGTCATAACCACCGACCAATCAGATTGCAGCAGCAGATGCAAACGCTTGCTGTGCCGCATGTTTTCGTGAAACGAGAAGCGTTTGCGGTTATCACATATTGTCTGCCGCTTTTGGAAGCGGATCCGCGAGGCTTGCAGCTCCATGGCCGCCGCCGCTAGCTTTTTATTTGTGAAACCCGCTTTACGCTGCTCCAGGAAGGCTACTCAATCAGGTCTGTCACCAGACAACTTCAAGTGTCACCTTTAGTGATCCATCGTGCATGGAATATTTCCAACAGACTGGTCATTATTTGCGAAAGGGTAGACAAAGACACAGACGCTTAACGACAAGAATGCAGGACTGATATCTTCAAACTTCTGCTCTTCGCCAACGAACATCAACTGCTAGAGACTCGCAAAACAACCGGCGTGCAACCAAACAGTCAGAAACAGACTACAGAAAGCTGGTTTCAGAGCCAGAAGGCCCAATCATGTATCTCATCTCACACACCAACAGCAAGAAGCATGATGTCGGTTTGCTCAACATCACATCGACTGGCAGCTGCATCAGTGGCGGTCTGTTCTCTTTACAGATGAGTCCAGAATTCGCCTAACTCGTTGTGATGGACATCAACATGTGAGGAGACACTCTGGAGAGTGCTTTGCAGAAGCAACAATGCAACAGACAGACAGAATGGGATGTGGTTCAGTCATGTTTGGAGGGGAATCTCTATCGACAGCCATACCGATCTCGTTGTTATCCCAGGACGTCTCTGCTGAAGTCTACATCAGGGACATTGAGAAAGATCACATAGTGCCTGCTGCTTGTGTTGCGGGTCCTGATTTTGTTCTTATGCAGGATAATGCTCGTCCGCATACGGCACGTGCCAATCAGGAAATTCTCCAAGAACAGAACATTCTAACATTGGAGTGGCCAGCAATGAGTCCAGACATTAATCCGATCGCGTATGTGTGGGACATGCTTGAAAGACGCATAAGGCAGCATCCAATAAGTCCACAATCGCTGCATAACCTTTCGCAGGTCCTCATTGAAGAATGGGAGAACATTCCTCGAGCAGACATCAGTCGACTCGTGCGGAGCATGCATCGCAGATGCGCAGAGGTCCTTCGAGCTCACAGAGGGAATACACGTTACTAGTGAACGCTTCTAGGAAGCCGTATATCCAGAGATGTCTTGAGACCCCTTCTTGAGAACAGTTTTTTCACTTTAATTTCACCAAGGGTTACGTCTGTCATTTGTTTTTTCGAAAGATGCTTGGAAGCTACTAAGCCATACACTTGTTTATTTGTTGAATAAATTGAGACCGCTTCATGTGTTCATGGGGTTGTACTGATATCTTCATTCATTTAAATAATATAGGCATTCTATAAACTAGAAGTAGAATCCGCCAAGAAACTGTGGACACAACGATCAATCTAGCGATAGGCGTTCTATATTGTATTCCCCTAATTTTTTTGAGCAGTGTGTATAATAAAGGACACAATAACCTATACTTATTTCGATATCCTTGAGACCATTATTCGACACAGAATACCACAGGGATAATAACGCGGTTATTTATAAGATATGTGTTCCCCTTAAGCTTCACCCACCGACCAATCAAAACAAATTATCATGGCCAATTAGAAACCTAAGAGGAACGCATTTACAAAACTAAAAACAACAAACAACCGCCAATCAAAACGCGGTAACATGGACAAATCCCCCACTACATTTGAAAACCCGAAAAAGAAAAAACAACCGAAAACTACGGTTAAAAAGCAAATAAAAATAAATACACGAAATGAAAAATTAAGGATTCTGTAAAAGTTTTAACAAAATCGATTCGCCTAAAGGACCAGAATCTTTGTTTAACAACTGTCCAGGGTTCTTTTTCGCTAACTCCAAAGACTCGAAGCATCCAGGAGGTGCCTATTCTTCACTGGTCTCAAGTAGAACTTGCCGCAATTTAATCACTAGATTAAGGAACACATAGCTCATGCCAGGTTCAGCCGCGCCGAGAAGTCTGCGGTCGCTAAACACATGTTGGAGATGGATCATGATGTACTGAAGCAAGAATGCAGACTTCTGAGTGCTCAACTTACAGAAGTTCCACTGTATATTTCCAAGTACTTGCTCTAATATAATTTCTAAATTTCAAAGTTCTTTCAAAAATACTTTATTTATTTATTTATTACCTTTCTTCCCTTTGCAAATCAATCCCTGTACTTGGATGTGGTGTTAAATTTGCTTTTATCACAGTAGCAAAATTCTTCAAAATTAATTTGAGTGCATTGCAACCACAAAGCATGTATCTGAAAACACAAAATAATAATTACAAATTTAAGTGAACATCATGCAAATATAAAGTTTAAAGATTATGCATGAAAGAAATACAATGATATACTAACAGCCATATTCACCAATCAACGATTAAAACTAGAATCACTCAATCCAACATCCAGAATTACTTCATTCAGGAATATATTTTGCATTCCCATCCTTGGATTGAGTGATTCTCGGACTTATTCATGATTCTTCTAAAACTCTATCTGATTGTTACTACACGATGACGGCATGCGCATATTTTGATGCACAAGATGAAAGGCAAATTTCTTTCCGCTTTCGAATCCCTGCCTAAGTAACTGTGATAGCCTTAAAGCAATGGAAGGCACATTCCATTACTGCAAGAGCACAATGTCATTTACTTCTGATTATTGTAGGCTTAAGAACTGCTCATCAAATTGCATAAAGAATTTATTTTTTTGCTTGTAGTGACAATAAAAAGTTAATCCGAGGACAACCTCAAATCAAACAATGAATCAAATGCAATTCTTAATCCAAGAATTTTGTCATGGTGAATACAAAAACTATCACTCAAACCTGATTTGAATATTAATTCTTGGTGATGAATATGGCCGTAAGATCCGAAAAAAAATTACCATATCTATGTATTTAATAGTGATTTAATCAAAATATATTTAACTGAAAATGAAAACACAATAGTTCATTTTAAAAAATAAAATCTGTAAGTGTTTACAACTATGTTGCTGCCATTCTGAGAAGACATCGGTAATCTTGACCTCTCATAATTGAGCAAAGATTAGATTGATGTTTTTGTAGAATGGAACTATTATTATTAAAGAAGCCCTACCATTCATTTTAATACAATATATTCCATAAACTGAATACGAGAAATGAAGTTTCCAATTCCTAAAAATGGTAATGATGCTGATAGTAGGGAAAATGGAACAATTAACTTTGTTGCCAACCTACTTCATCACTGCATTTACATGCACTTTTCGATCCGGATGAAGTCAATCTAGATGAAGTCAAACCTGCAAAAAATGCCATGTAAACACTTTCGATAAAGCTCAAATTCAATCAGTCGAAAGCCTCAAGAAAGTAGGCCAATCTAACTCAATGCATGTAAACACCCCGATCCAGATAAGAGTCCACACAAAGACAAATTAGAACATCAAGGATAAGAAATGTGGCAAAGTGACATCAGAGCAAAACGTGCAGCTTTCACCAAATTAAACACCTATGCAAAACCATTCAGCACACTTCCCAAAATTTTCCGAGAAAAAAAATTAATAAAGCCTGTTATAATTGACTGCACTTTATAAAAGCCTGAATTGTAGCATATATTTTTATTACGTTCAGGTGATCTAGTGGTAAAACGCTAGCATTCTGTTTTGCAGGTACAGATTCAAACCCCGTCAAAAATAAAATAAAAAAATTTTTGAAGAGAAAAGAAAAAATTTAATGGGTATGAGAATGTGAGTCCATGTACTTGGAGTTGCTTTGTAAGTATTTTAGAACTTGAAAGAATTATACAAGAAAATTTAAAAAAAAGATTTTTCGTATGATCGGAATATTTTAAAAGATATTAAAAATGGTGTAAATAATGGATAAAGAATGAAGCATTGTCTTCCTCCAAGGAAGTTATAGTTATTGAATAATTTGCGATTTCAATTTCAGCTAAGAACTGACATTCCATTGATGTTGGTGTTCTCACCGCTACACGATTCCCACATGGCATTTAATCCGATTAAAGTGTGAATGGATCCAGATCGAGTTAAGTGCATGTAGAAGCACTTTTGGATATGCTCCCGTCGAACCAGATCAGAACATGCACGTAAACACACTGTGTACATATATAATGCCAATTATTTACCAATTATAATTGGATCACGTTTATTTTGAAATTGTAAAATTGCATTGCCCGTAATTTATTTCATCAAGTATGTGTTAGAGGGGAGGGGACCAAAAAAAAAAAAGTCTCCTATTCAAAAAAAATTCATTAAAACGCATCAAAAGTAAATAAATTATATTTAAAAAAAAATCAAATTATTTAAATAAATAAAATTAATTAAAAATAAACATAATTACAATAAATAAGAAAGAAAAATATAAATAATGTTTTCTTTTTATTGTTTCCTATAATTTTTAATTAACGATACTGTATAGGAGGCATGCAGATTGAATTATTCTTTCTAAAATAGAGGAAGCCCAATTGCGCAAGAAACATTTATTAAAAACTATTCCCCAATGGATTTAATCCAGATTAAAAATAAAGAATGAAAAAATTCACTGTAACATAAAAATAATTTCAGTCTCTTATTTTGAACTATAACTATACTGGTGAACATTAAAGATGTCTGATGCAGCTTAAGATAACCCTTCTTTTGAAATGGGTGACACCTGTCATTGAATTCCAAACAGGTAATAGGAACTGATCAGCAGAGATTATCCTCCTGTGTATAAATACCAGGGGCACAGTTTCCACTTACAAAGCAAACCCGACTATCATTATCCAATTCATGCTCAAGAATAAATCTCTAAAATCTTATTCAATCAGCTAAAATATGAAGCTCTGTGAAGCTGTCACAATCTGTACAAGTTCAATTTTGACATGTAGTACAGGATTTGACAAGTTTGGTCACAAGCCATGCTTGAATGAAGGAGATTTTAACTTGGACCACCTACTGTAATGGGCACCTTTAGCTGTCGGCATTTGTGTTCTGATGTTTCCCTCTCTCTGTTGAAAGAGAGAGAGAGATAATGCAAATGAATGGGATGACAGTGATAAAACATCTGCCAGGGAATACATTTTCTAGATCTAAAATACTATCAGAATAATCCACCCTGCTACCTACATAATGGCAATGCAAAGTTTAAACATCTTGCATTAAAAACAATGTGTAGAGCAATTTAATACTACCCTATTTAAAAACTTTTAAATTGCTAATCATTGCTAAATTTGCTTAAAATTAATGTGTATTCACAACATATAACTGGATTTTATGTAAAATTTAATTATTTCTTTCTCGTTGGTACAAAAATTCGTAGAAACAAGTTTATTTCTTATTACAGCTACTGAGTAATACTATATGCAAATTATTTTATTCACAAGCAAAGTTCTGCTAAATCATTCATGTATAAAGAATAAGAATAAAGGATAAACAAAAAAGACATCATTTAATAAATTTGTATATCTTTAAATAGATAAAATTAATTGCTAGATATGCTTTATTAAAATGTTATATGTCAATAGAACATCATTAACTTTATTATTAAAAGTAATGCTAAAATCAAGCTATAATGCTCATCCATTAGCGTATGCAGGTCTTTCTAGTGTGCCTGTCAATACGGCTTAAGACCTTCAGATAATAATGAACAAATTAAATTGAAAAATAAATTCTTTTTACTTTAAAATTTAAATGAAAAATTTAATTTACTCTTTAGGGATTTTCAGGTGATTCGTGGAAATGGTGACAGACAGATGGACTGTCTGACAAATGGATAAACTTACAAATCAAAAGTGTTTTAGGAGTAGATAAAGCTCTTAATAAATAGGATGTCATGAAAATCTGATTTTAAAATTCCATGATTTCCCCCTTCTCGCTTAACAGTTTCTTCTGGGAAAATTTTAATATGAGCATGAGTAAAAATTAAATTTCAATTGCCTGTATATGAAAGCAAAAACCTTTTATCAATTATTGGCCATTTAGATGTACATAGCATAAGAAATCATGAGCATGCTTCCCCATTTAATGCTTAATAGTAGTTGCATTTTTGTTTTAATTTAAGTTCTATTTCAGATATATAAATTTTAAGTATCTCAACAACGAAGTTTCTTATATTTTTCTTTTCTATGTTCCTAATTTCAGCCACTTGTAAAATACACTGTTTGACATAAAAATCCAATGGAAAATTTTTTCAGACCATCATAAATCCTTCATTTTTGACAAAATGTAAGAAACGTTTAGACAGATGATTTAATTAATGATTGTGGTTGAGAAGCAACCATATATTGTGTGTAATATAAAAGCAGAAAACTGGTCATTGTAGCCAAGTTTAATAGTTATAAAACTTTGCAAACCAAGTCAATTGCTGTCTCAATGAAAACCATTTATTGCAAAATTTTCTTTTACTACATACAATATTACCCACACGAACACAGAGCGAACACCCAGATATAGTGAAAAAAATATCAGTCCCTACCCCATCAGTCTATTTTCTATGCATTTTTACACGTTTATTGCAAAAAGTTTTTTAAAGAAATCTGATTCTAGCAAAGGTAAATTGATGAACTTTGTTACGAAAATAGCACCAATTGTTTATAAGTCAGTCCTATACGCATTCATTCGTGCAGTGATCCACATGATTACTCTTTTGAAGACTTTGTAACATTTGACGATGCTATCATAACTTCAAAGATGCTTAGTGAAGTGAAAATCGCCGAACAATGCCAAAGAAACAGAGATGGCAGCAAGAAGAGTGAAAGCGACGACTACAAATAAGAAGAGCCCATTCCATCATCAGAGCACATGGATTCTCTTAAGAATGAAATGAAAAATTATTCAACTGTTTATGGTGATGTTCCAGACAAAATTTACACAAGTTTATAAACAAAAATTTTCAAAAAACCATTAAAACAGAATTATAATGCTAAGTAAGTCTGCAAATTAATGCTATTTGAAATTTGTTTTGTTACAGATTTTTTTTTTCTTTTTTTTTTTAAGTGAACTAACAAGGGAATCCCTCGAACATGTATGTCGGATTTCCACCAAATTGAAATATGTTAATCAATTGAAGCTACAATAGATGCTTGCATATAAGAGAGTGCAAACTTTTGTTTCTTTCAAAATAAACCACGAAAACAAAAAAATTTGAGCATACATAGCCATACAAGGAATCCATTGTTAAAGCAGTGTATGTGTATTAATGTGCTTAACGGAATTTCTTTCTTCCATTACTCACAGTAATAAGCATGAACCCACTTCAGATGAAATCAATTGAAGTAGACAGCAGCAGACGACAATTGAATGGCTTCTCAAGTTTCTAGACAAACTTAGTTTTTAAAAATAGATTATTACAATTACCTAATTGCCTTCCAGTAAAAATATTTAGTAATTAATAACCATTTCCTTCATTTATTATTTCATTTTATTAAGTAATTCGGTAATCAAACACAGGGCTGGCTTCGTGTGCAACATCAAGTAATACATTGCGTTGGTGAGGAGGTATGTATCGCGGAGCATTATAATTTTAAATAAAAATAGTGTTCACAGATGCTTACCTCATCTTATAAATTATATCCAGACGAATAATTGTACAGCAAAATTAAGGTTTTATGCTTAATAACAGTGCTCTAACTGCAATTCTTTGCCGACCGCTGCTAACGATTTTGCTTTTCCCTCTTACCGCTATGTTTGTTGAACTCTGCACACTTCCGGAACGCTCCACGCAACGCTATCGCTTCCATGGTGTGCTTGCACGAAAAAAAAAAAAAGGCTATGTGGGGTTCCCTTGTAAGTTCAAAAACATGCTTTTACAGCTAGAAAGATTTCTTAAATTTTGCAAATGAAAAATGAACAAGTGTTGAATAGCAATGGAAAGATTTAGGATCACAGTAAATTTAGTGACATGTGGGTACATTTCGTACTGGAATGCGAGGGGAGAAGAATAAACAAAATGAAACTGCTTAATATCGAATATTCTTCTATAATGCCTCTTCAGTTCTTACTGCTCTAATCGGAACATATCTCAAAATTAATGAACAGCACTTCATTCCTACTATCACAAATATGAAAAATTCTGATGACATTTAAAATATTGTAACTCTAACATATTCAAAATAAATTAACAAGATTACAAATTTTTTCAGTCCTGATACAATATTAACCAAAACAAGTCTGCTATAGTCCACCCATCCTAGAAAGAACACTCAATCAATTCCAAAATCACGATGTGTTGTATTCAATTTTCAAATGTTAGATGGAATCGCTTCAGATTCCCTCATCTTGCTGGCCTGCGATGTTTCTACTTCAACAGTCCAATTACATTTTCCCCATCATTTTTCAGCTTCCTTTCAATTGGTGCTTTTGCAAGTCGCCCCCATTCACTTGAGCTCACCAGAGGCGATTAGCAAGCGATGAGCCTGAAAGGCAGTCTCGAGATCGCGATACAAAAGCGAGAATTCGTGAGATCTTGCACTCACTTGCGCTAGTGCTAGTACAGAGATAAATTTGCAGCGGCCCTAAGTCAGAGGGTCTGTATGGAAGCGTCTCATTTCAGCAAAGAACTGAAACCAGTTTGTAATGCACACAGAAGACACCGATATACAAAAAATTTACAAGATACTTATGGACTACTGATTAAGATAAGAGTTTCTTTAAACTGTGTATAATACTTCCAAACGTTTTTGTTATTTAAAGGACAACTCTATGGTAGTATACAACTTTATTTAAATCGAAAGCCTAAGCTATTAACAACCTCATGGCACATTTAAAAAAACTTAATCCAAACTCTAAATTTGTGAAAAAACGAAAATAACGAGTGCAATTCGAAATAGGGTGGCATCCAACTTGGGCAAGGTTGTGACTAGGCTTGCCAACTCCCACCCAGGAGACTTGTTCCATTCGCACTTATTCCGTTCACGCTTGTTCCTGTCTGGCAAAGAGTTAGGGCAGGGGTTGCCCTAGAATGCAAATGAACGGAATATGCGCGTCTGGAACAAGCATGACTGGGACAAGTCTCCTGAATAGGAGTTGGCAAGCCTAGTCATGACCTTGTTGGAGTCGTGCATATAATAATGTAATCTGCATTGTTTCCATCTTGGATTTGATCAGTATTTTTTTTAATTTGTTGAAGACAATGAAGGTTGGATTGTTGGTCAGGTGACTTTTCCGCATCAGGGCCGGTCTTTTTTGTTGGCCTTGCTTGACTTGAACTACGTCAATTACGGAAAAAAAATGGCCAGTGGAAGGGGAGTGCAAAAGCACTATTTTTCGCTTTTCATAGCAGTTTTTTTATTTTGAAATTATGGACCAAAATTAAAAACTTCAACGAAAATGGTATTCTATGAAAAAATTATAATCGAATTTTTGCATAGAGTTGGCCTTTGAAGAACGCTGTAGGCCATATACACCACAAAGGATTAACACTCGAATCAGCAATCAGCGCTAGTTTTCGTATTCACCATGACAAATCATTAGATTAATTATCACATTTGATTCACTGTTTGATTTGAGATTGTCCAAAGATTACCTCTCGAATTGAGAATTAACACATGCACAGTTGAAATGAGATGGACAGTTTTACCGACACTTAGGATGATTTATAGGATTTCTTCAGGAATCTGATTTGTTTAAGAAGAAGATACCTCTTTTTTCCAATTCATCAACCAATACAAGGTGAAGTTCTCCAAAAAGTTTATTGTTGTGGCTATATACTGTGTTTGTGGAGGGCTCAGGTTGCGCAAGGTACAGTTGCTATCATTAAAATTTGCACTTATCGCATCCTAACAAATGGAGCGTGTTTAATTTTTGCGCTGCCAGGTTTCGCCGACGCGCAAAAATTTGGATTGACCCACTTTCCAAAGGTAGAGTCTGCAGAATTCCGGCTTTTAGTGACAACTCGCTGTTGAATCGTGGGAATAAGTTTATTCAAAATATTTCTTTGTTATGAATAACTACCCTTTTAAACCGAAATAAAGAAAATAAAAGTGAAGTATACATGTTTGTGAACAAGTACTAAATGTTTGTGAAAATGTACGAAATGTTTGTGAAAATGTAAGAAATGTTTGTGAAAAAGTACTGAATGTTCGTGAAAACGTACTAAATGTTTGTGAAAATGTACTAAATGTTTGTGAAAATGTACGAAATGTTTGTGAAAAAGTACTAAATGTTCGTGAAAATGTACTAAATGTTTATGAAAATGTACTAAATGTTCGTGAAAAAGTATGAAAGCAATGTGAAAAAGCTGTAAGCAGTAAATATGAAAGAGACGACATCATCAAACTTCCAAAGCAATCGTCACATGATGACTTCTTAGATTTCATCTTAAAATGAAAAATTATTATTATTTTGGGCAAAAGCTGGTGGCACAAAAATTAAACACGCTCCATTTACATGTATCACGATGCGATATCCACATAGATAAGGCACTGAGCCACACCTCACATTTTTCATTTGCCTACTATGCTAAAAAGGAAACGTAAACTGGAATCAAGACGATCACCATTTACATCCATCCTGGTTAAGTCCCCAGATGCCTCATCCTTGGACTTCTGTGGATTTGGACTCCTTAAAAGAGAGCTTGGAAACTATCAACCTACAAGTCCGAGATGCCTGTGGAAAGTGTATGAAGAGGGAAGTGTAAGAAAGAGTTTGGCATCCTAAATTTTTAATCATAAGGGGGCGCTCAAAACAGTGTGAGGAAGAAGGAACAATTTTTTTTTTCTTTGTTTTTAATTTTGACAAATAACCTGGAATGCTGAAATTTCTTTTAAGTAACAGGTACACTTCTGACTATCAAAAAAATAAAGTGAAAGAACTCGATATGTTTATTTAGGATGCAATACTATCTGTTGCATGTAAAATACATAATGTTGCATTTTATAAATTTTTTTATGACTTTTTTTCAAGGCGATATAAATAAATCAAGCAAATCAAAACCAAAATCATTTAACATGCCAAACTATCAAAATTACCGTATATACTCGTCTATAAACAGAAATTTTTTTCTCTAAATAATGACCCCTAAAAACCACATTCAGTTTATGCACGGGTCAGAGTTGATGAAAGCGCTCTTTTAAGCGGAGTTTATAGAAAAACTAAATAATTTATTAAGCAGTTTAGAATTCATTTATTAACCCTTCCACTGCATAAATACATGTCTGATAAGATAAAATTATTCACTCTTTGCAGCATAATGAGAATCTCTAAAGCTGCAGCGACCATACTGGAGTACCTACGTGCCGCCCCGCCCCCTCAAACGAAAACCAGCGCATTTTTACCTTCTATTTTTATGCTCGAAGGTTTTTACGCATTCTGTCATTGCAATACATCAATACAATAACCTAAACAGTTGTTCAATAGATAATGAATTCAAAATGAAACATTGAAAGATTCGATATCGAAACTATTTGAATATCTCTTATCAAGTTGCGCCATCTCTCAATGAAACCAGTGACTAGTATGCTCCTGCGACAGGCTAAATGAAAAACAACGCTGGCGAGCAGAAAAATCGCCTAGGACGACTTTGTTGCTTTTCGTCTGGTTCCATTTTGTCTACCATAAATGAAATAACATTATTGTTAAAATGTATGCCTCGTACATATTTATTGTTTTTATTTTATAATACAAAACCCTAAAATTTTGTGGCTTTTCGTGTGGTTGCATTTTGTCTAACATTAGCTAGGGACTTAAATTGCACTCCAAAATTTCTATGATCCTTCCTATCAATGTTTCAGTTTCAGCATAATCCTTACCACACCATGATCTTGTTATCACAGGGTGACTAGCGACAGAGAAAACTGGGAAAAGTTAGGGAATTTTACAAAACCAGCAAAAAAAAAAAAAAAATAATGGGAAATAGGATCGAAAAATTTGAAAAATGTCAATAATATTCTATTGAGATAGTCTTTTTTTTTTTTTTGCTGCTGATGGTCAGGGAAAAGTCAGGGAATTTTACGAAATCGTTTTGCTGGACACCCTACATTATAAATTTAATGTTTTCTTTTTCTGTATTTTTTGAAAAAAATTTTTTTCCCTCTCAAGCGTTACCTTTGTTTGCCTTTTTTTGCCTCGGCTTATGATCGAGTCATGGTTTTTTTCCACTTTTTGGGATCAAAAATCGTGATTTGGTTTATGCACGGGTCAGCTTATGCACGAGTATATACGGTATAAATTTGCAAATAAAATTGATTAATATAAAACAACTTATAATAAAGTGTAATTTATTTGATCTTAATAAAATTGTAAAATGTTGATTAAATAAAAGTTATTATAAAAGTTCACCAATTCTTTTTCATACCATTTTTTTTTAACTGATTAATGAAACAAATGTATAGATGGTATGCATGATGACGTCACGCATCAAAGAAACTTGTTTTGCCGCCATGATTGAGACCTTCGAGCATAGAAATAGAAGGAATATGCTCGAAGATTGAGATCAAACAAATGAAAAATTAAAAAAAAACAAAAATCAGCATACCTTTTTACTTTAAAAAGTCAATTGCAAAGTAAAAAATAATTTTTCGTGCCTCTCATTAAAATAGGAATTCATAAAGTTAAAAAAAGGCAAAAGTATGGCCGAGCATAATTTTTTCATTTTAGATTTTAATATTAAAGGCCCGCTGTTTTTTTTTAATTTGATGAATTCCTATTTTAATGAGAGGTATTAAAAATAATTTTTAACTTTTCATTGCACTTTTTAACATGTATGCTTAATTTTTTTTTTTTATTTTTTATATTTTCTTTTTAGTCATGGATTTCCAATTAATTTTAAGCCATGCTTTTGCTACAACTATGTAAAAATGAAGAAAACTGAATACTACAGGAGACCCATTCCTTACCCCCAGCATGAAAAATTAAATAAAAATCACCTTCAATCCTTTCTAAGAATTCAAATTTTGAAAATTTTTATAATCTCACTGGAAATGAATCAATGTGCCATATTTGAATTTTTTACTACCAGTAATTATTTTTGAAACAATAATTTTTTTTATCCATCTCAGAAAGCCCTAAAAATTTAAAAACTAAAAATAACATAAGAGCATATGAAAAATATGCAAAAAATAATAATAATTAAATAATTCTGAAACAAAATTTGAAAATTTAAAATAAAAAAATTAAGAAAAGAAAAACAAAATTAAAAAAAATAAATCGAATGATACAGTAGAAGGAGAAAATAAAAGTTAACAATTACAATAATTCTTTTTAAAAAATTTAAAAAGTAGGAAAAAAAGGGCTTATATTAAAAAAAATCTGTTAATTGAGCCTCTACTGTGTTTCTATAAAAAAATTGGTTTTGTATGTACCCTCTCTGCATGTTAAATTAACCAAAAACACAACTGCAGTATAAGAAATAAAGCAATGAGTGGTCTCAACTATGGCGGATGGGCGGAGTTTTGCGCAAAGCACGTCATGCGTGACATCACATGCATACCATCTATATTCACTTTGTATGCTTTTATGATGACGATATAAAGAAAAGAAAAACTCAACGAAACGGACAAAACTGGAAAAACTAACTATCTTCTATGCTTTCATCTCCATCTCACTGACTGGTGGCCAAATCATTAAGGATGTCAAACGATGGCACAAATTGAATTGTTGAATAGTGTTGATGACTTTCAACATCTTCCTTGACCTCTAATTCCTAATCCATTCCCAATCCAGAATTAATGGGGACCAATGGAGAATTGGGAATGGATTAAATATTGTAGTGGAAATCTTTAATGGCACTTACATTTCGTATTTGCTTTGAAGTAACTGATAAATGGATGGCAGGAGCGTTACACAAAGATCTAACGTCCAAAAAGATCTGGAAGTATTTAAACAACAGAACACAAATTTATAATATGTATCTTAAATGCATAATAACAAGAATAGTGAAAGAGATTAAATAATTATAGGATGAGAAATCCCAAATCTAAAATTTGCAGCCTTATTGTTTTTTAGGGAAAATCTCGATAATTTAAACTAATAAAAAAAAAGTGCTTGTTAGGATTAGTAAAATTTCCTCCAAGATACAACAATAACTAGCATTTAAGACAAAAATAATCTGATTGTAGTGATGCATAATTAAAATTTAATATTAAAATCTGTCACCACACTTTTACCCCCTTTTTTTTTTTTTAATTTATGAATTCCTATTTACCAAATCTGTAAATATGAAACCGGAATTTGCCCATAGATGGCCCTAGCTGTTAATGTAGTTACCATCTAACAGCGTCATTGGCACAGTTTTTCTTACTCTGACATCTGACAAAGATTTTCAACTCACAACAATACAAGTTTCATACAACAGCATAGTTTGTAATAGCATTGAACGTGTCGAATTTTATGCCTGGAAACTATGCTTTTCGGACAGCATTGATTTTCTGCTACCATTTGAAAAAAAAACTGCTGCAGAATCGCATCGAATGCTTGTCAAAGTTTACGGTGAGCATGCTCTTGTTAAATTACAGTGCTTTGAGTAGTTTAGAAAATTCAAAAGTGGAGATTTTGATGTGAGAAATGATGCTGTGTTTGAAGGATGCGATCTATTATGAGCTCTGAAACCTGGCGAAACTCTTAATATTAAATGCTACCAACAACAAATGATTGATTTGAATCAAGCTTTGTATGAAAAACTACCAGAATATCAAAAAAGGCAACTCAAAGTGATTTTGCTTCATGATAATGCGCCATTATACACAAGAAACTGGTCAAGGAAACAAGTGAGGCGTTTAGTGGGGAAATACTTTTGCATGCAGCTTACTCACTAAACTTGGCTCCGCCCGATTACTACTTATTTGCATCGAAGGGACACGCACTTGCTGAGCAGCGCTTCACTTCTTACGAAAATGGCTCGATGACTGATTTTCCTCAACAGTTTTTTGGCATGACATCCACAAATTGTCAGACAGGTGAAATAATGTATAGCCAGTGATGGGCAAGACTTTGAATAAAATATTTTTTTTATCATTTTCATACAATATAATGTATTTTCTATACAAAAATTCCAGCTTCATATTTACATACCTGGTAAATGAGAGGTACCAAAGAATTACTTTTACTGCACTTTTTAAATTAAAAATATATGCTTAAAAAGGTTAAAAAATATATTTTCCTTTTAGTCTTAGATTTGCAATAAATTTTTAACCAATGACTTTGCTACATATATGTGAAAACAAAGAAAAATAGAGTAGATGGCCCACTTTCTTAACTGGAATGAAAATTAAATGAAAATCAATTTTTATTCTATTTTTCAATTCAAATTTTGAAAAGCTTTATACTGGATTGTATTATTACTGGAAATGAATCAATGTGTCAAATTCGGAGTCGTTTGAACAACGGGAAGTGGGCCGTCAAAACAAAGCTAGCATTTATGTAATACAGTATATTGATACATCAAAGTGCATTATGTATTACGCTTATTCACTCTGTTTTCTCAATTTTCTGTCGCAAAATACTATTGCAAAAGTGAATTCTCGGAAAACAAGATGGCAATCATTAAAGCTTTTCAACCATCACTGCATTCATCTTTCGAAACGTCCAAGGATGTTTCATCAAGAAAGCTAATGCAGTTCAGTACATTAAACCGTCTATACAAGATAGAATACATTAATTTGCTGTTTTTTTTCTCTCAATTTCCCATTGCCAAAAGTAAAGGCAAAAGTGAAATCTCGAAAACAAAAAAACTTCAAACAAAATCAGAATATAAAGTTTAATATACTGATACGTTGCTGTACATTAAACGGTCTATACAAGATGCAATATATAATTCACTGGGTTTTTTTTTTTTTAGTAATATGATGTTCATTTGTTTTGCTTACAATGCACTGGGTGCTTACACTACATGGTAATATAGATGATATTACACACAGGAATTTTTTCCAAAAATCTATAAAAAACATTAGACTCATATTATACACATGCATATTATACAGGGTGTAACAAAGGTTCATCACATTTCAAAAAAATCCATAATTTTTTAAAAAAAGTTACGGAGATGGGTGACATATCTGCACAGCACAATCTAGCCGATAATCAAAATCCTCCCAGACCCGCTGAAGCATATCTGAAGTCGCTTCACGAATGGCAGCTGTTATTAGAGTTTTTAATTCCTCCAGATTTGCCAGAAAGGGGGCACAAAAACACAGCATTTTACTTATCCCCGCAAAAAGAAGTCACAAACAGTGAGGACTGGGGATCGAGGTGGCCACAAATACGCTTTGTGTTATGCATTTGCCATCTTGACAGTAACTGATGGGATCTCCCGACGTCTTCCAGGTGCACCAGCATTGAACAAAAACTTGACGTTCCCCTCTTTCAAATGCTGTGCAGTTCATTGACCTGCACCCAACGGATACCGAGCTAATTACAACTGAAATGTGATAAACCTTTATGTACACCCTATATTCCGAAAACTATGGTAATTATCAGCTAATTATCAGCCTAACGTTTAAAATCATACTATCAAATATTACTGCAATAAGCAGCATTTTAAAGGAGTATTATCTAAATTTACTTACGATTTTAAAGAAATAATCCCAATAACATCTACCATTACAGGTAGATCATTCATATGGACAGCAGATTCAACTGCAGTCTGTAATTATAAGAAAAGAACTTATCTTTCAGTTTGTTAAAAATAATAAAAATTTCTTATGAAACGTAATAAATGACTATATAAGAGCCAATAAAATTTTTAAAGTCTATCAATTGAATAGTCAATTTTTTTTTTAATCCAGCAAAAAAAAAAAGAACATTACATGGACACGGAAATGAATAAACAGTTCATACAGCAAAAATGAAACTTTCTTTTACTCCTCAACCCAAACCGATCAACTACGGACATAGACCTGCTAGTGTTGGGTAGGTTTCGGTTTTAATTACTTTCTTATTCTATATTGCATGTATTTTTTAATGGCAAACAACAAAAGAGTTTTAGATCTAATTTTCAGTTTGATATTTTTTTTTTTTTTAAATAAGCGATTACGAAATTGAAACAAATCGTCCACACAAAATAACGTGTCGTAACTAGTAAATATAATAAATTTCCTGATTCGTTTCTGTATTTATTTAAAATACGCAAAATTCTTTCCAACATCTTCGTGAAAGAACCTAAGAATCAAATCGATTCCTAATTTAAAAACAAGTGCCCATGAATGCATCCCCTTTATAACCTTGAGAATCATTGCCCCCGCCCCCTTTTTTCAAGTGTTTCTGTTTTCTGCGTGTAATAAACATGGAAATAAGTTTTGTACAGGGTGATTCAGTCAATTTCTGACCATTTCAGTACTATGATTTACTGACCCATTAATGTTACAAACTTAGCATTTCAGTATGATATTTTAGGCAGTTCAGAGTTTTTATTCCCGTGGAAAAGTCTTGATGATATGCTCAATGTGGCCACCACGAACGTTTTGAACTGCTCGCAGCCGAATGGTGAAATTGTTCATAACTCTATCCAGGATTTCTGCATCCACAAAGGTGCAGCAGTCGACGATGCTTTGTCGCAGCTGGTCTAGGGTTCTTGGTGCTGTAGGTAACACACTGTCTTTAAGGAACCCCCACAGATAAAAATCACATGGGTTTAGGTCAGCACTCATAGGGGGGCCAAAGAAAGCCACCTCCGAATCGATCTGGAAACCTGTTTGAATTTCCGATTGAGAAAGTCTAGCACTTCATTAGTGGTGTGAGGCCTAGCCCCATCCTGTTGAAACCATTGATGTCGAAGCGGTATATGCCTCCTTCGCAGCTCGGGGATGAAGAAGGTTTCCAACATGTTAAGGTAAGCCTGTGACGTTACGGTGCCCTCAAATAAGAACGGACCAATGATGCCTCTTTTGGAAATCGCGCACCAAGTCATAACCTTTCGTGGATGAAGAGGTGACTTGGTGCTGGGAACCCCAAAAACGAACGTTGTGTTTATTAACGTCACCTGACAGATGGAAGAAGGCCTCATCTGACACCCTTAGGTTGTCCACAATGTCCTGATTGGCTTCCTATTTCTGCTCCAAACTCCATCGCAAATTGTTGTCGCTTCTGTCTTCCAGTGTCTGTTAACTCCTGATAAACATGGATCTTATACGGGAACAAGTGTAAATCCTTTCTCAAAATTCGCCATGTCGTGGTATACGACAGCCTTTCTTCAATGGATAGGCGGTGAACAGATTTTTTGGTAGGGGAATCGACCAACCTTGTGTGAACATTTTCGACAGCTTCGGCCGTTCGAACACGAGCTTCGCTCCCGCCTTTTTTCTTGCCTTTAACACATCCAGTGGCAAGAAATTGCTTGACAAAATCCATGGTTGCTTGCCTGCCTGGTGCGTCTCGACACTTATACTCCTTCCGGAATTTTCTTTGCACGATTACAGGTGATTTTGTCTCGAAATACCATTCGACAACCTTGCATTTCTGCTCTGTTGATAAAGCGGGCGCCATTTTTCAACAAAACGATTTTCATGCAGCGCCGTTGCAACAATACAAACTCTAACTATTTAGAAATTCAATATGGCGCTCATATTGTTTCAATTGTTTATCCCTAATGCACGTCATTCGAGTGAAATGGTCAGAAATTGACTGAATCACCCTGTATATAGAATTTTTTTTACGTAGCGTCAGAGAGCAACCAGATCGCGAAACTCATAGAGAGCTCTGTTTGCTGTTTCTTTCTGGACCATAAATGCAGCGATATCAAAGCCCAAATCCCATGTGAAAATTATTAATTATGTGGGACAGACATATCCCGGTTGGAGGAGCATGAGAGAGCGATTCGTTTAAATTATGTAGATAATGCCGTCACTAGACACTGCTTTGCTACTGGTCACAAAATGAAATGGTGCGGAGTTAGAATTTTGGCCAGGGAGAAAGAACTAAAGAAAAGATTAATAAAAGAAGCATTTTTTATTAATAAGGCTGAACACACTCTAACGATGGCATCACGTCATCTAAGCAATAAATGGATGATCATGTGATTTTTCTTCCCCTTCCATGTCTTGGATCTTATGAATTCTTTAGTTTTTAATTTTTTAATTTCTGTATCATTCCCTCTAAACTTCTGATGATGAGTGCAGGCACTCGAAAACATTCAAGTTAATGAATTTATTGTAAGGAATGTTTGAATGATTTTAATTAACTCATAAAATTAGCTTTATTTTGTTTTGGCTATTCAAAATTATATCATGTCCATCCCTTTCATTTTTATGATTGGCTTTAATTTCTTCAAAATTCAAAATTGTAATTATAATTCGGAAACTGATTTCCATACATTGAATACATCTTTCTTGCATTGAAGAGATGCCCATTATGGCTACAACGTGGGATTTTTATCTGTTTTGCAACAATGATGGAATTAATTATCTTTCCACAACTATTGTGCAATGAACTGCTCTAGTGAACATTTTTTTTTGCAGTTAAGTGTAAAACAATTGGAAGATTTTAAAAGTGGGTTTTTCTTAATTGAATATGTGATGTAGATTGTAATTATGGGTGGGCTGCAGATGTGAAATAATTGTAAATACGGAAATCTTTTTATAAATTAAAAATTTTATGAATTTAATTTTTTTATTTTTAAATGTGGGCTTTTTATAATTTTTATTGAAAAATTAATGGGGAAGTTAAATTGAAAATTGTAAATTATCTTATGTCCCACAACGTTTTATAATAAAACGCATTAATTACACCTTCCTTTGACCCATGCATGCATCATACACCATCTCCATCTCCAAACTGTTTGAGATGCTTTTCAATGTAATGTTCCTAGTGTAATGCTCGGTTCACACTGGGCCGGCAAGGCGGCGAAGCGGCACCCGTTGATGCATGTGCACTATGCCCAAGGCCAACTAGAAATAGGTCAAGTCAAGGGCCGCGGCCGGCAAATAAGCCAGGCGGCAAAGTTGAAATTTGTTCAACTTTTGCCGGTTGCCGCTCTCAGCGAGGTTAAGCTCATCCAATCATGTTCAACTACTGGAGCACGTGATCAAAAGAATGATGGCAGATCACAATTTTATAGCAAAATAGAATTAAGAGAATGCACTTTATTTCGTAAATGTGAAATTATAAATTGCTATTGTCCTTTAGCTTTTTACATCGTTAAATAGATATGTTTGGTTAAATTTTAATTAGATAATTCATTTGGAAATTAGCAAGTTTTAGAAACGTGATCATGAACTTGGTTTTCATTCACTTCGACTGGAAATATTGCCGATTGATGTTGGCGACAATCAAATTTAAAAATAATCTTAAAGATTTTTTATAAATACGAGAAAAATTTGCACACAGAATAAATTTAGAGTGTTATTTGTACACTCTGTTTTGTTACGTTTTAATTATGCTTTCTCAGCGACACATAATTACAGTTGAACTGCTTTATAACAAAAAAAAATTAAACGAAATAATTCGGAATTCCCAACTGTGCCAATTGGCCTTTCAGCAGTGATATAACAAATTCCGAATTGTCTCAGATGTAGCAAATTTTGGATACTACAAATTTCTATGGACCATGAAGTTCATCCAAAGTTTTACTGCAATAACTTAAGATCAAAACAATGCCACCATTAATATATAATTTCTCTTCCCTTGCTGCTTCTCTCGTGCCAGTCCAGTGGGAACAACTCGTGCAGGCGGCACGGGAAGCAGGAGGGGGGAGGCAGAAAAAGCCGCTTTGCCGTCTTGCCGGCCCTGTGTGAACGGGACATAATTCCCATCTCCGGTTTTCTTGGGATTTTGTATGAGGAACCTGAAACCCCAGAATGATTATGGACACACAGTGTAAAAAATTTAAAACAATTACCTTAATATCTTTGTTACTCCAAAGCGTTAAGACTATTTGCAAATTCCTGTGCCGACTTGTCAGGACAGCCAACATACTCTCGTGACCTTTTATAATGGAAGAAATAGCCTCAGCTTCGGAGATATCGGGTTGAGACTGCTGCCCCATCCTGCTGCCTTCATGAAGGGCTCTCTAAATATACATTAAAAAAAACATCTTCAATGTAAAAGTAGACATACATCTCCATTTTCAATGAGGTTTTTAAATTAGTTTACTGAACTACATGGAGAAATCAACACAATATAAGTGCCCACTTCTTGCCACTTTTTAACGAAAACATTACGTTTTTATGAAAAGTGATATCTGTTGGGAACAAAAATATCCAATTAGTTCCATCCATTGTTAATGCAGATGTTCAATTACCAACTAGCCACTTACGTTTTGTTTTTATGTAGACTTAAAAAGGATGCTTCGTGATCAGTCTTGCCGTTTTAAGCAAACTGCTAAGAAAGTTGTTTTTCGAAAAAGACATCCTACACCACTTTTAGCCTGCGCACATCTAAAATACCATCGGGGTAGGATGAGGACTAAAACAATACTTTTTTGAAATTTTTCCGCATGAGAACCATCACGAGACGACACATGATGAAAGCAGAGAGCTTTGTCGACACAATTGGTCGACTTTCAAAATGGCTGTGCCATTGTAATGTCACGAAGCACTATCGATTTATTATATGATATTGTTTAGTAAATGCAAAGTAACAATTCATTAAAAGAAAAAAAAAATACGTAGAATTATCTATAAGTAAGGGTGCCAACAACAGAGCAACTGGGTGGCAGGTACTGGGCAAAATGTGACAACAACTGGCATTATTAGTTTATTATTTTCATATCTAATTTTCAAATACACTATAGTAATAAATTGAAAATTTTTTCTTGTAATATCTTCTCCAAACCTTCCTTTATGTCCTACATTGAATACTTTAAACGCAAACTTAATCGTAGTAACACTTTAGAATCAAAAAGGCAATTTTTATCCTTAAGGATGGCAATAACTGGGCAGCTTACCCTATCGGTTTATATTATAAATATAATGAGTTTTTATTAAAAATATAAATTAATAAATGAGTTAATATATAGCTCAGAGAAATCTTCTAAAATACCTTCAAAATTTAATTATATTACTCTTGGACTCTCAATTGACAGGATTGCCAAATTGTTTGGTCATCGATGATTTTTTATAAGCTTTACGGCCATATTCATCACTAATGATTAACACTCGATTCAGCTTTGAGCGATAGTTTTCGCATTCACCATGACAAAATTCTCGGATTAAGTATCGCATTTGATTCACCGTTTGATTTGAGGTTGTCCGAGGATTATCCATTGAATCGAGAATTAACGCATGCACAGTTGGTTGAAATATTTAAAACAAGCTGGACGACTTTACCGATACTTACGACGATGTAGTATTTCTTCAAGAAACTGGTTTGTTTAAGAAGAGTCGACCTCAAAATATATAGTCAGTTAGAAAGGATGGCATACAGTAACTTGTTTCAATTTTTATTCTTACTATAAACTGCATAAAAATTTTATTTCTTCGCTTGATGAGCAGTTCATAGGCCTACAAAAATCGGGAATAAATAACAATGTGCTCTTGCAATAATGGGATGCTCCTTCCACTGTTGTAAGCTATCGCCATTACATAAGCTGAAATTCGAAAGCGAAGAGAATATTGCCTTTCATCTTGCACATCAAAATATGCGAACACTGTCATTGCGTCATAACCAGTCAGACTGAGTCTTACAATGAATCATGAATTAATCCGAGAATCACTCAATCTGTGGTTGGTGAATGCAAAAGTTAACTCTGAACGAAGTAATCCTGAATCATGGATTACGTGATCCTAGTTTTTAATCTTTGGTTGGTGAATACGGTCCTTAGTCTTGAAAATATCCTCTCTCTCCAGAGACTGACTCAAAATTTTGGATCAATTTTGGTAGAGGACGGTAAACGGAATATTTTGAAATAGGAAATCAATAGTCGGAAACACAGATGCCTTGAGATCTCTAAAAGAGTTAATATCTTCAGCATCAGTGACACATGATCTTCACCCTCCCCCTCCCTGGCTGCTGCGTCCATCATACATAAGTCGTTAGGGGAGGTCCTTGGGTTCATCCAGGGACCCAAATCTTCGGCCTCTGGATTACATTAAATAAATTAAAAAAAAAAAAAAAATGTGTGAAGGACAAAATTTGTAAGCTGCTTTCATTTCCAGAGCGAACAACAATTTTATTTTATTCATGAACCACTTATACCTCATAGCAACAGCTCAGAGTAACGTTCAAAGTGTTTAAAGCATGCATTTCACAGACAAGTTGACGAGTACTAATTGGTAGTGCTTCTACTACATGATCCAACACTATCTCCTCAAAATTTAATACCTTGGCCATTTCTCTGTGGCTTGAACGACTCAGTCTCTCGTAAATTTTCTATAAGTTTTCGAGAAATATCTTCCAATTCAGATGACACCTGTTAGCAAGATGTACACAACATCCTGCCGCATAATACATTATATGCCTGTGAGTTCTTGACAGAGTAATACTCCATCTTCGACAGCTAGGCAAAACTGTAAACAGAAAGAAACTACCGTGTATTGTTTTGCAAGCTAGCGCTAACAAGTATTGATACACTGTGTTCTCTCCAGAAAATTTTATCAGGTGGGTGGAAAGATAAAATAGCCAGGCAGACAACAATTAAAAACAAACACTACAAGGTGTTGTACAGCTTTTCGTGTATTCAGCTGGGTGGTCACCAATATCAGCCAGGCGGTGAACTCCTTCAAAAGGGCCTGGGGTGAATCCTGCATTAAGCAGTTGCTTGATCTGAAAACGAAACAACTTACAAAAACGTTTCTCGAACATATTACTCGTTCAAGATCTCGTGGTCCCTATCTCAAAATACTCAGTTTATAGTCCTCACCATCTGCAAAATTTTGACCTTAAATTTTCAAACGCCCTGCATACCCTTAGTATCCGTCAGAGCAATTTCTAATTTTATTGTACATTTTCTTCTTTCATCTCTATTCGTGTTTTGAAATCTCCCCCCAACACAGAAATTTTAAACCACATAATCTTTAAAAACCCCATGCTGCAAAAAGTGGATAATTTTATCGGATCATGAAAAAGCAAACTTTAACTGAAAGGGTTAAAGTACCCAGATTTAAGGAGAATATTAAAATTAACTTTCTTTAATTACTTTACTCATCCTAATGGTTTGAAATGCAGGGAGTCCTCGACTTACGACAACTCACACTTATGACAGTTACAAATTCCCACCACTGCTTCAGTGTTACGACACATGCTTCAAAAAAGTAATTACAAAAAAGGCAATTTCCTTAAAATGAGAAATTTACTTGGTTAAATTGAAGTATGTGATAGGTCACGATAACTTGTCCTGTGAACAGTAAAAAGGGAGAACATATCCATTGGTAAGAGGGGGAAGGTCTCGGGTGCTATGAATAAATAAGCTCGTTAATTTTTATTATTATATTGAATGGTAGTGTCTCAGATACACGTTTAATTTCAATTTACTATGTGAAATTCTTTTTTTTGCCAGCCATTTCAATCTCAGAGTTCCTTGCTTTATGAGCTTGAAAATCACAACATGAAAAACCCAAAACAGAATTTCACTTCAATCGAAACTTCATAACGAGATCCCATAAATAAAAAGATTATATGCTTTCACTTCAATGAATATGCTATGCTACATACAAGGTGATCCAAAAGTCAGGAAAAACTTTAAAACTCAATAATTCACACACGTATGCAAATAAAAAGATTCTGTTTGCACAGAATCAATTGAAATGAACTTGGATATTTTTTTTTCCCAAGAAAAGAAAATGTATGCTAGAATCACTCAGTTTTTGACCAACAGATGGCGTTGTCAGGTTACAGACATCAGTTTATACACATTTTCAGATGGTATAAAAGGAGCAGAACACTGAATGACGAACGGCACATTGAACATTTGTAAGCCGATAGTTACCATAAAGGGCAAATGACATCAAACCGGAAGTTGATTTCACATAATTTGAATACCTTCCTAATACTAAATATCAATTTTATTTTTTTTTCCTGTTATTTTTAATAAAGAAATCCTAATTTAAAAGTTACTTCCTGTAATACAAATTCAATTTGATTTTTGTCAAAAACTACCGCAAGAGTGCATTGCCAATGATGTCAGGTTTGCCCAACATCACAAACTGCTCTTGCTTTGGCTGCTATTGTGCATACCCAATCAGCTCTCTATGGCAAAGTTTACGGCACTCGCAGCTCTCTCTGTTAAAAACGTTTTCTAACTGAGGGGATCCGATTTTGCATATTTGTTGCCTCTTTATTAAAAAATTTGTAACTTTTTCTCTAAAAACCTGAACCATTCTTTTTGATTATTTATTATCTCAATAGTGAAATTTTTGGTGTCTTTGCCCTTTAATCCAGCATCTTACCATGTGAAAATGTGCATAAACTGTAACTCCATCTGTTGGTCAAAAACCGAACAATTCTAGCATTAATTTTTTTGTAAAAAAAAAAAAAAGAAGAAAAAAACTCAACTTCGTTTCTGTGCAAACAGAATCTTTTAATCTGCATTCGTGTACGAATTATTGAGCTTTAAAGGTTTCCTGACTTTTGAATCAGCCTGCATATAGAAAATTTGGTATGTGTTTATTTTAGTATACCAAGGCTCATACTAATTCAGGATTCGTTACTACTTACAGAAAATAAAGATAAAACTTAATGAAATGTCAATGCACTGAAAGTATAATTTGTTATGCAAATCCCAAGTTATCTGTCGCTAAAACTTGGTTATCCGGATTGCTACACTGTAAGCTGACATCTGAGGCCCGAATTCTATGGAGTAGTGGTCCAGCGTAGCGGTCCAGATAACCATCAAATTAGTGACGAATAATTGGATTTTGCATAAAAATTATACTGAAAGTATATGCTGCTAGTGCATTAACATTTCGTTAAGTTTTATCTGATTTTTCCATAAGTATTAACAAATCCTGAATTAGTATGAGCCTTGGTATAGTTTAATACATAAATACCAAAAATTTTTATATTGTGTTTCTTAAATAGGAGGCTTATGATTTTGCTATATAAATAGAAGTTCAGTATTTTTACTTCGATTATGATATCAGAGACAAAGTGAAACTTGTCGCCTTTGTTTCATTTAGGTTAACCCATGAAGATTGATAGGATTCAAACTTCTCCAAATAAAAATTACAAAATAAGCTGCTCTCATAAATGTAATTTTCTTCTTATAAATATACACACGCAAAACAAAATGTCTTTGCATTACTGTATTTCACTTTGCTGGTCAGATAAATGAGGAAGCACACTGCTTTTTGTTCCCGATAGATGGTGTTTTGTGCTTGATACCTTTCTATGGCAATTTGCTATTGGAACTGATAGTTCTTTTTCGTAAATATCGTTACAAACCTGAAAGATGCCACGATGTTGTGGATATAACTGCAATAATATTAGAGTATATCGTTTTCCTGCCGATTACGAACTTAGAAAGTCATGGATTCGTGCGATACGTTGAAAAACTGAGACTGAGGTTATTTCGCAAACATTTTAAATCAAGCGATTACTGCGAAGAAAGTAAGAATACTGGTACGTTAATATTAATTTTAGTCTGTGTAGTATTTTATATAATCTTAGTAAAGCGCGTTTTATCTAACATAAGTATTCGATTTCAGGTCTGAAATTCGAAAAAAAAAGAAGGATGCCATTCTCTCAGTTTTCTCATGTAGTGAAGCCTAGGAGCATTGTAAATCTAAAAGATCGCTGCGGTATGAGGCACGACTTGAGAATAAGGAGAAATCAACAAGTTGCATGGACGCAGGGAATGATTTATTCCTGACGCTACTCTAGAAATACAAGTAGACTCTTCAACCCAAGAGAGTGCATTGATGATACCAGTATATGACCAACCATTACGCAAGTCTACACAAATAAACATAGAGCACACATACGGCTCTATTATGAGGTTTAAAAATGATGACAGAGCAATATTATTTTACAATGGGTTCGAGTCCTATAAAAAGTTTTCACATGTTTCGAGTCTAAAATAAAAAAAATCAACAATTATTAAAGCTTCGTTAGAACATTTGTATCAGCAGGAATGACAGGGAATAACACACAAGATGCAACTGAAGATGAGAGCTTCGTTCTCGAAAAGTACTTACAGGTCTTATTTTTTCTTTTTACTCGTTGTGGTTAAAGAGTGTTTTATTTCTTGTATTATTATTAACATATCCACATCCTTTTTCCTTATAAAAATTTGTTTTCGGTTCTTTGCATTCTTTGAATTATTGCCGGTTCCGGAAATTGTATTTTTATTTTCATTGAATACAATGTTCTTTCACAATTCAACAAGCAACACTAGAGAATTCAATAACCACTGTTACAACATAAAAAAAAAAAAAAAACACTTCTCAGTAACTACGAAACAAAAGCATAAACTCAAATTGTATAAGGTACCAAGCACGGTAGCACCATCTGCGATTAGCTTTGCGTGTACCTCCCCATTCAGATCCAATTTCTTTAGAAACACATAATTATGGGAAATGATATTTTGACTTATGACTTGCTTTACGAGAACTAATCGTCATAAATTTGTTCTCAGGACTCCCTGTATTTTTATCTTATTCTTGAAAATCCCAGGTTAAAGGAATTTATGCTTGTATTAATAAGACCAATTCCTGTTTGTAAGAATAAAATTAGGATCAGAGTAAGTGTTAATAAAATGAAAGGTGTTAATATAAATATTAAGTTATTCTTATTATTGATAAACTAAAACCAAAATATATTGTGAGGATTGAAAACATGTACCATCAGATACCCTGACTCATTCAAAACTGCAAAGTCATAATTTCTACAATAATTTAACATTTCTATAAAGAATGTTAATAATTCCTATAATTAGTGCTTACTCGACTGAATGGAAGAAATTCATCCATTTCAAGGCCAACAGGCCTTTCTCGTTGCGTAGGGACATAATCCAAAATTTCGTTTCTTTCAATTTTGATGGGATGACTGTCGGTGTTGAGTGTTAGCATGTCATATGCTTCAGGCCGAGAAGGAACAACAGATGATATGACGGGTCTTGATTCTGAACAATTAGTAGAGATTTCTATATTAGCTGGAACAACTGGTGGACATTCTACTTTCACTAATTCAGAAACAGCATGCTCTGCTTTGACTAGTTCTGTCCGTACAGTGTAAGTCCTTGTTGGATCAATTCGAGGAGGTTCAGTCCGCACAGGTTCCGGATTTAAAGGTTCAGTTTTCAAGTTTTCAGGTAGCACCACTTCATGTCTCACTGGTTCAGGTCGAGTTATGTCTACAAGATAGTGCAGATATATTAAAATATTTTAACCACTATTTATAAATTATGCATTGCACTTTATAACAAATATTTTTAAAAATATATAACTGTAAAGTGAAGTAAATGAGAAACCAACTTATAAATTATATAGTCAAAACCAAAGTTTATATTGTACACAAACTCTGAAATCATGACATTCTATTCAACAGACAGTATGTTTTTTAATATGGTAACATTATGTTTTAGATGTCTACTAAAAATTTCCCCTTTGATCCTTTCGAGCACCATTTTATTTACCAGTATTTATTTATTATTGTCTTTGATTAATAATAAAAAAAAAAAAAAAAAAAAAAAAAAAAAAAAAAAAAAAAAAAAAAAACATTTTAGGGTGTAAAGAGTGGAATCCATGACAATGATAATTTTCCTGCCATCTATCAGTGACATTTTAAACTACAGTCGAACCTCGATATCTCAAATTTCACGGGACCAGAAAAAAATTCAAGATATAGAGGTTTTGATATATGGAGGGTTTCGTTTGAATCACAACCACAACTAAAGCCAGAGTCAAACTCAGAGTACGGTTAATAAAGGTACCATAATCATAGAAGGGAAGTAGTGAAACTTCCTTATGCTTTTACATTGACATAGAAGAAAATTATTTTTTATTACTGAAGATTTAATGCTTATCTGAAACCAATTGTTGTATACATTTCTTTATTAGAGTTAAAAGTAAATCAAAAATTTAGTTTACAATTTTTGATGAGATATTTGTAGAAAAAATTGCAACCGAACATTAAAGTGTGCAGTCACTCCAAATGGTCTCCGCAGGAGTTTTGTGAAACTGTGGCGCTGCTGCAGATTTGGCTCCAATCGCAGGAATTGTTTTGCAGTTTGGGTCGTTTACTTAATTTCATTTAAAAGATACTGTAGAACAAATATTATTTATTTTTGTTTTGTCATGTAGTTAAATAAATTGTTAATGAAAGTAAGTATATTTCAATTAAATAAAAAAAAATCAAATAGATGCATAATCATAGTACTCTCGTATCATGATTATGGTTCACAAAATACTTCTTTAAGTTTATAATTAATTTATTAAAAAGAAATGAACACAGTGTGGTAAGATTCTACAAAAAATCTGACTTTTTGGATAGAGTGAAAGTGATAATAGGGGCTTAGAAGACAGGGGCCTTTAGAAGGGGGAAGGGAAGAAAAATGTAGGGAGGGAAAGCCAAAGACACTGAAAGAAGCTGTTGAAAGCCCCTTGACAAATTAGAGAATAGTTGGAGGGAGAGGGGAGTGGGGGAAAGGTTATGAAAGAATGGTGCCTTTGCAAAGGTTAATGTCATTATAGGGAATTGAATTTCATGAGAAAAGGACTCGAATCGCTTTCTTTCTTTTTTGTTATGGAAGTTCTTATGAAGAATATAAAGACTAACGTCCCGTAAGGAGTGGCCACGAGAATTTAAGTGTTTAGCGAATGTATTTTGTTTAGCCTATATTTTGTATTATATCCAGACTAGTTTTTATTTTCTGGCTAGAGAATTTAGGAGAAATGTTTGTAAAGCAGTGAAAAGTAAAACAAATAAAAAATTTGCAAAATTGCTCTCTTAATATTTGAACTCTTTCTCTGATTATACATGAACTGTTATTTTTTTTTAAGAGTGTAATTCTGTTTTAAATTTATTAATAATAAAAGGCAATAAAGTTTAATAAATATACAATTGAAATTTTATTTTTGATATGTTGTCATTCATTTTAGATTTTTTCATTTTGTAAATGAAAGTTAACAGGAAAATAAGCTTGGAGCCATAACAGCAGTTATGGCCCAATCATGTGGTGGAAAATAGAGAACTACGGAGTTTCACTACTTTCCTTCTATGATTATGAAGGTATCGTGAGAGTATAGAGAACAATACAAGATAAAATGGTACGTGTATCAAGTTATGCCACATGTAAGTGGTGCCGCTAAGGTCCAAAAACGCATCAACTTGCACATGCTTTAACTTGCGTACGCAACAGAGACTTGCCAAGGAGATCGAAAAAATTTTTCTTAATGCACGAAAAGCGTCTAATTTAACAGAAGTGACATCAAATCTCTTTGTTTTCATAAAAAAATTTCTTATAATGAAAAAAATATTGCCTCTCATGCATTTAAATGCTATGCATTTTGGTGGCACACAAGTCAAAATTCGAGCAAGGTTTTCCAAGAAAAAGATTTGAAACAACAAGGGAAAATTACATGAAATTAATAGTGAAAATGCAGGGAAATAAAATTTTTTCAAGATAATGAGGTTCGAGATATCAAGGTTCGACTGTATAGTCTATGCAACAAAAGAGAAATTGGGAGTGTCCAATTAAAATTTCAAGTTCAAGTGTTACATTAATTGGAGATGGCCAGCTTCTCTTTCATTAGACTATAACTGGCCGATATTCTTTAGGGCATTCAGCAAAAAATTTCAAAGTGCCTCACCTTGCCAGAATGGCGAGCGAGGTACTTAAGACTTTATAACAATGATGGACAACCTTTTAAGACTAAACTGCTACATACAAGTCTGATGTTGGCTGCGAGCCACATTAAAAAATTAATAATGAATTTCTGATACCACCTTGTCATTATCTGGTTCAATTTTTGTTGAATTTAATATTGAAAATAGCATCACGTGGGCCACAATAATTTGAAAAGGGGTTGTGGATTTGCACCACTGTTTATATCCAAGAATGAAATTTAATACTTGCATCCAGATGTGGATGAAGTGAGATATTCTTTAATCTTGCCAGTTCATTGTTAAATTGTTTTACTTAAAAAATACATATATAATTTTTTCCCCACACATAAATAAACAGGGTGTCTGTAAAGTCTCTCCGCAGTGAAAAACAATAGCAATAATCCAATAAACAGGAAAATATAGCACGTTATTTATGTTAGGAATGAACTATAATAAGTGGTGAGGGTACGCACAAGGTTACAGGAGATGTTGAAAAGTGCCTTCTGTCCATGCATAGGCACAAGTCCACTCGTCTGCACTTGTTTCAAAAGACGTCATTTTCCACTGCAGAGAGAATTTACGGACACCCTGTACAAATCTGTCAGACCACGGATGGGAGAACACTGATTATTCTGTGCAAGTGTGAAACAGGCAAATTCAATTACAGACATAGGCAATACTAAATTATCCCAGTATTTCAATGGATTTCTTAATTGTGAATGAAGAAATGGCAATTTTACTGTAACAAGCAATCATCCCTTACACAGGGATTATACAAAGAAATATGAACACCTTTGATTGTAGACATTTTGATGAATATCTAGAAAAATACTTGATAAATTATCCTGAAACTTCAGGGATGTTACATGTTACACCTCATGTTTCAGTGAAGGTTTTGTTCCAAAAACAAATAGGAGACCAGCAACAAATTGAACGAAAAAAAAAAATGTTTGAGATCACCTTGTAAAAAAAATAATGCTTGAAATACATTGTAGCTATAGCATGTGATTATAAGGCTTCTTTTACTAGGGACCGAGCAAAATCTATGCATTATCCAGGATAACATATTAACCGGAATTGAAAAATTATTTGTCCATTCGCTGAAAAACTCAAAAGTGTTGGGTTATGAAATAAGCTCGAGACATAGGTATCATTTTTTATTATCTATTTATTTATGGGAAGAACTCTGTTATTTGAGTCTATTTACATAATTGTATACAGGGTATTTCAAAATTATGTACAATAAATTTAGTGACATATTCTTCAGGTCAAAAGAAGACGAAAATGTTCTATAGCACTTTGTCTGGAAACAATTTATTTACGCGATACAGCCAACTAAACCCGTGGCTCCAAATTACAGGAATTGTTCAAAGTGCCCGCCACCAGCTCGCACACACGCTTCGGCTCGTTGCATGAGCGACCGTCTGATGTCATGGAAGAGTTCGTTGCCGGCATTACGAACGGTTTGGCATGCATTTTCAACTCGTTGTCGCAGATCCATAATGTCAGGAACTTCTGTGCTGTAGACGATCGTTTTCACATGACCCCACAGAAAAAAGTCCAAGGGATTAAGGTCGGGTGATCTTGCAGGCCAGGCTCCCGGTCCACCTCGACCTATCCACCAATTCGTGTATGCAGCATTAAGGTGTGCTCGCACAACATGGCTGAAATGTGCTGGAGCGCCATCATGCATGAACCACAAGTTAGATCTTATCAAAAGAGGAACATCTTCCAGTAATTCTGGCAATGCATTCTGCAGAAACAAAAGATACGTTCGCCCAGTCAATCGTGGCGGCAACACATAAGGGCCAAGTTATTTCCGACAATTCCACACCAAATGTTCACGGACAAACGCTCTTGATGCACTCGAGCTCTGGTAACATGCGGGTTAGCATCTGCCCAATGGTGCTGGTTGTGAGAATTTACGATTCCTGTCCGGGTGAAGGTTGCTTCGTCCATGAAAAGTATCTGGCTGAGACAACTAGGGTCAGCAGCATGACGACGTTGTATCCATTGGCAAAATCGTTGTCGGTGTGGATAGTCCGTTGGGTTCAGTGCCTGAACCAGTTGCAGGTGGTATGGATGCAAAAGCTGACGGTGAAGAATGCGCCAAACAGATGAGTGCGAAATGTGTACCATGGAAGAAATACGACAGGTGCTTGTCTGTGGTTCATCATGTATAATGTCAATTATCACATCCTCCTCATCCGGAGAATGTGCTACAGGCCGCCCTTGTCCTGTTTGACGGCCAAAGGAACCACGCTCGCTCAAATGTCTGTCGACAGATACAAATGCTCGGTTATTTGGCAAACGTCTATTCGGAAAGCGTTCTTGGTAGAGTCTTCTTGCTTCCACAGCATTTCCGTCCGCAAGACCATACATTAGGTGCATGTCAGTGTATTCTGCACTGGAATACGTGTACATGACTTTTTTTTACGTAAATCGTAATGCGTATGTCAAAGCACACAAACGTTCTGAAATTGATATTCCTAGTGGATGTACAGTAGTGAAACTACAGTAATGGAAACAACCGTACACAACTAATGGAACAACCCTAAAGTAGGTTTAAATGGAACAAACCACTCAACCTAGTGTTGGATCGAAACGCTGGAACTGCTAAAATATCATCCGCTAACTACCGTGCTTCCCTACTGTATGATATTGGATTACTCTCAAACAAATCGTTCCCAGACAAAGTGCTATAGAACATTTTTTGTCTTCTTTTGACCTGAAGAATATGCCACTAAATTTATTGTACATAATTTTGAAACACCGTGTATAATTATTAGAAATTAAATTCCTTAAAGTACAATGCCAGTGTAAAAGATTAGGTGGAACATTATCACTGCACAGAAGGTACAAGCAAATCTGGTCAAATCGACAACATACGTCTATTTGAAATTGAAATTCTGAATATCATTCATCAAGGAATGTGTAATATAATGGGTGTAAATTATCTCCTTCAAAAAAACTACGCTACTACATAGACGAAATTCAGGCGATTAAAGTGATATAAGACACTTGGGGTCGCAAATCGCAAGCAACGCTGTAAAGTGAACCTAAACTAAGCTGAATGGCGTGGCGCTGCATAGCATGAGCCAAATTTAGGCGACTGCGTTCGCACGGCGCAGCCCGACGCAGCCTGGCTGGTTCCCCCACTACCTCATCCCGAAGAGGTCCGCCTTCCAACGTGACGTACTCTGCTCTCGCGCCGGAGTCAGTAGCACGAGTAGTACCAACCTTGTTTAATACCGAGAGCATTTATCATGTTTTTCATCAAAAAGTATCAAGGATGAGGTAGTGGGGAGCGGGGGAACCAGCCAGGCCGTGCCGGGCCACGCTTCGCGAACACAGTCGCCCAAATTTGGCTCGTGCTACGCAGCGCCACGCCATTCAGCTTAGTTTGAGGTTCAATTTACGGCGTTGCTTGCGATTTGCGACCCCAAGTGTCTTATCACTTTAATCGCCTGAATTTCGTCTACATCGTAGTGTAGTTTTTTTGAAGGAGATAATTTACACCCTGTATATTGAGAACAAATCAAAATTTGCTACTATGGAAGAACACGTCAGTCATTGTTGATGTCTGATGGAATCAATCAGAATTCGCAAAACATCGAATTTCGCATGATTAAAAAAAAATTCTGCCCACACATTTAAGATTCCTAAAATGAATTTCTTAATTTTTTGAGCCAAAAATTACTTATTATCCAGGATCAGTTAAAAATAAAATACGTATTAGCAGGCTGAATTTACATAGAATTAGCTTTCAAGGGGAAGGGACCAAAAGAAAATCACGTATTAAGCGGGATCACATATTAAGTGGTCACGTATTAACGGGGTACTACTGTACGTGCTATTCTCAAACAAATGAACACATAATTAAAAGAAGCATCATAATCATATGCTACAGCTACAATGCATTTCAAGCATCTCATTTTTTTACAGGGTAATGCCAAACATTTTTTTGTTCATTTTGTTGCTGGTTCCCTATTTGCTTTCTGGACAAAACCTTTGCTGAAATATATGAAGCGTAACATGCTCTTTACATTCCTGATGTTTCAGGATAATTCGTTAAGTATTTTTCTAGATATTCGACAAAACGTCTAAAATCTAAGGTATTCATATTATTTTGTCCAACCCCTATATATCCAATTTTAAGACCATCAATAAGCTGCTTCTCATTTTCATAATTTGCATATTATGTTATAGTATACAGTGGTAACTTGGTTAACGATGTTAATCTGTTCCCAGATAACTGTTGTTATCCAAGATGCAAAATCAATTACATGTAATTTGTTCCAGTTCCTTCCCAACAACCATAAAGTATACGTACGATTTATTGTCTATATGAATAAATGCACAAAACAATAAATGCTTAAATGTTCATTTTCATCATAAACCAGATTTATAATCACATAAAATAAAGCACAAGACACTACAAGGAAAGATGCAACCATCGAAAATATAAATAGTTGGTTCTGACAGGTCAAAAATGTCCAAGCTTCACCACTATGCTGCATGATTGTTCTCTATTCAATAACATCCTCCCGTGCGTGGCTGAGTGCAAAATCAGATAAGAGGTTTACCGTCATGCACGACAAAAAATAATTCCGTGTCAACTGATGAACCAAATTAAGCACTTAATCAAGTGTTCCTAACCAAAGCCTGCGTTGTTATCCAAGATATTTTTTCTTATAGCCGCTCATCATTAACCAAGTACTAAAAAAGTCATTAACGAAGGTACCACTGTATTTACATTATAGTAACAGCAATCTATATGTTATCTGTAATTTATTGTGTAACAGCAAAGTCGAACCTTATACCCAAAGAATAATACATGCTTTAAACGAAAACTACCCCAATTGAAAAAGACTACATTGCCACGTAGATCCAAAGGTGTTGATAGTAAGGTCGTCATCTCAAGGCAATTGTTGCCGTTCAAATTTGTACTACACACCAGGATGGTGTGCAAAGCGAAGTATTTTTAATTGAGTTCAGTGGATTGGTTATACTGTATCCATGGAAACAAAATGGTCATGCTTTTGCTTGCACCCTCGCCCTACCCTTTCACTAATTTGCTGTAAATTCTATTTTCTGTTACATTATTCATTTGTTCATTCATGATTTTGCAGTTCGGAACTATTCACTTATGTGGCACCCATTTTGTTCTAGTGTACAATTACATATGTTCAACAATTACATGTATCTGTGAAGACTCAAAACAAACTTGGCGCTTTTCTTTCCTCCATGGCTCTGATCGAGTTAAATTCAAATGGTGATTCAACTCAACCGATCAAAAGGCAAAATGCAAGTGAACTCTGCGATCTGGTGTATTGGCCACGAACTAGTATCAGAAAAAAAAAATCGTGCCCAGCACTTTCATAGAAGATGACAATCTTACTATTCACACCTTTGCACGTAGACATCGGAGATTCTTGATACCCGTTTGTAGTGAAATGGACAGGAGCAGCTGTACACAATATTCAAAAGTATCTTGATGCTTAAGATAATCACTTTGAACACCTGTCATAATTGTAGAAGTCAAAGAGGAGTTATATTCATCCCTTGATGTCGATATGAGTTTAGTGTTACAACTTTATATACCGGTACTTTATCTTTTGCTAAAGTGTCCCTACATTTTATTGAAACATCTATATATATGATGTTTGAGAAGCTAGTACACCATAACCAGAGAATAACATTTAATTACCTAAACTATGAACTATGAAATAGTATACACAGGGAGCACAAATTTAACGACTCATTTCTTGCATATCAAAACATGTGGGCCATCCAAACCTAAAAACACAGCACATGTTGTATGTATGGTGATACGCTTCTGGTAGAATCTAATGAAACTCTTTGACAATTGCAGCACAAAGGTGGTCAGCATTCTGAAAGGATACCTCTCCCTTAGATATCTCAAAACAAAAATTAAACCACCCAGATGCTATTACATCTGGGGAGCAAGCAGTTCATTCCACAACTTTCCTGCCTTCCAGTGCATAGATTTAAAAGTATTTTATCCAATCATTCCCAAACTCATTTTGTTGGAGTGTTATTACAATAAACTGGTCCGGTTTAATGAAGGCCAGTTTCATTAACTTGTATTCATTGGCTACAGAATGCCAGCAATGAATTGTCATAAAATCTACGAAGGAACATCAGAAAGTAATGCCATTTATTTTTAATGGAGGAAATATATTAGAAGTTAACATAGCCAAAAAGCAAGCTGAGTACATTACAACAATTGTTCATACCTGGGAGCACTACGTGCTACCAGTAGTTTTAAAAATGCCCACCGTGGAAATCACAGCGTCCACAGTGGAAGAACAGCAAGTCTTATACAGAACAGCGAGCTGTTATAATGTTTTTTTATGCAAAAGATAAGAAACCCGCTGAAATTCATAGCACCGAAAGTTTGGACTATTCCCATGTGTGCAAATGGTGTTAAAATGTTTCAGGAAGAACAAGTTAGCTTTGCCGATAAACAGCGTTCTGAGCAGCCTGCTTCAGCAGTAACACCAGCCATTATCAAGGACATTAACAGCACAATCAGAGAAAACCGTTGTATTTACTTGAAAGAAGTGAGTGAAACTTTTCACTTCTCCTATGGATTTGCATGAAAAGCTTAGATACTGCAAAATCAGTTCATGTTGAATTCCAAAAAGTCTGACACCAGAATAGACCAGCAACAGACTTGTGCGTAGTCTGCAATGGTACAACCAGGAGGAAAATGCATTTCTGAATGCCACTGTCACGGGAGATAAGTCCTGGGTCTTGCACTTGAGCCTAAAACTGTAAGACCATCAGAGTTTGGAAAAAATTCAAAGTTTCTCCTTCAGCTCGGAAGATTATGCTTACAATTTTTTGGGATATGCTTCAACTACCACCTCTTTGGTCCCACAAAATGTTTTCTGGGTGGTCATAGCGTTGAGACTGACGAGGAACTCAAATCTCCCGTGTGCCATTGGCTGTATTCACAGCCAACGGAGTTCTTTCAGCGGGGTATTCTGAAACTGGTGCGTGTTGGGATAAATGCCTAAATCGTCAATGTTCCTATGTGGAACAGTAGATAAAGATATATAGTTTCAGCTGCACTTAATTGTTAACGTCAGGGTTCGCGCTTACTCGCAATTTATGCGTCAAATGGACATTTTTGCTAAAAATTGACTCGTTAAATTTTGAATAGCATCGACCCATATCTTTCTCACCACATTTTAACCTCACTTCATTTTGTCACATGCAGTCTTGTTTAAATATCTAATTAACTATAGAGATTGTGGATGCATGTAAAAATATGGAAGTTAAAAAGAATCTAAATTTTGACTCGCATCTTCTGAAATTTGACTTGCAGTTTTCAGACTTGGGAGTCAAATTGACTCCTATATATTTTGTCTTAGCACGAACCCTGTAACGTGCATGTTTTTTAATTTTTTTTTGAAAAAATAAATTGCGTTAATTTCCAATATCTCGTATATCCCTCAAATTACTCGCTAACTATCGTAGCATTTAAAAGTCTGTTAATGGCAACAAATAGGAACTTGTGGGCGTCTATCAGTGCCTTCTGATGACCTGATTATACAAAATTTTTCCCATAAACCATAACTGATACGGACCAATTACAATATTTTTTCTGCATTTATCCAATCTTATTCCACATTCAATTATGAACACACTAACCCAAAAACCGCTCATGATCAGACGAAAAGATCACTCACGAATGAAACAAAACCATTTCTACATGTTTGGAGGCATGTCTGATAAAGCTGAGCGGCAGCAGCAGCATTTTCACTATCAGCATCATAGCATGTGACCATGGCAATCATGTCCTTAATTGGGTATTCAGTCATTGTACTTTATAATGAATTGCAATGTGTATTCAATGGGTATTCAGTCATGTGTAAATGTGGCTTTTTGTGTGAAATGAACAGCAAGATAGCACTGTTCTCAAAAACTCCAGATATATGGACATGTGACATGAATTGCATGTAGAAGTTTTTTTTATTTTTCAAGAGTATGAACTAATCATTCGATTATAATGTGTGTTTGGTGTCAGTTTCAGTTTTGAATTTTGCAGTTGTTTCACTTTCTCTTTCTGGTTTTGATTTTACCCTTGTAGTCTTTGTTTTACCAGGTTTTAGAGAAACTGGGTGTGGCTGAATAAAACATGGCAGAGCAAGATTTGCTCTAGAACAACTGTCTCCTTTATCAGTGTTAAATTTAGTGTCATTAACATAGCAATCATACAATGTGTTTTTGTGTTACAGTCACCTCCGCTTAAAAGAGCACAGTCAGGAAACTGAAAAAACGCTTTATAAGCGGTGTTTACAAAAAAACAAGAGTTATCTCCTTTTTTTTTTTTTAACTATTACAATAAACTTACTCAATATTTTAATATTTTATACAAAATCTGTTCTTAGGCCCGTTTAAAGTTGGAACAGAACCGAGTTTCAATAAATTTAGTTTTAATTGACAATGAATTTGAAATGGCAGGATCATCGAAAAAAAAGACACTTTAAAATGAAATGAACTGTTCGCATTTGGATATCAGTTCCCTCGCTTGCAAAAAGGAATCCACGGCTTCTTAATCCATTCTGATTGTAGAAATCTATGAAATGTGAAGTTTCTATTGGATTTCTTATTTACACACCCAAACAGAACAACTAAAAGGCATTCCAAAAGAAAACAGGATAGCAAACTCTTGCTATATGTATAATCGAAACGAGGCTTGAATCGAAAGCAAGTAGGTGATGAAATTCCCTCAGGTTCTCGCAACAGGAAATAACCTTGTGTTCGAATCCAGTTCTCTGGAGAAGGAATGGGATGATCAGAGGCCCATTTACAATCTTCCGAGGCATTTCTCTTAAGAAAATTTTAGGATAGATTCAAAAATTATGAATGGCATATACTTTATTAACCTGGATTAATGATATGATGCAAAAAAAAATAAAATTGAATTTTACCTTTAAGGAACTGTAATAAAAATTCATTTAAACTTAGAAAACATTCTAGGACCATTTCAGGAGATGAACCCAGTGGCTGTTGAAAACTTTACTGGCCGAAAACATATTTCACTTTTCACCTTTAACGTTACAAATTTATTTGAGGTGATATCTAAATTGTTCAATTATCATCAATAAAAGGCGGCAAGAGGGAGGATTTTGATAGCGACAGCTTCCATGTCCACGCTGGCTTAGTAATTAAAGCATCGGGACGGTAACCCGAAGGTCCCTGGTTCAAGTCCAGGCTGTGGAATTTTCTTTACTATTTTTCTCTATTTAAATACTACATGTTAATTTCATTTGAAATTATTCAGATCAAGTTCTTTTAAAACCCCCCCCCCCCCCAGTCGTTTTAGCACTAATTTTTCCCTCTTGTTTAATGCAGTCCCACAAATTTAGGTGCTTTTTCGGATCAAAATTTTTTGCATTATAGTAGTATACTTACGGTAAACAATAAAACATTTAAATTAAACGGTAAATTACATTACATTAAATGAAAAATTATATGATCAGTTCCGAAAACAAAAGGTGTTCCGACCACATAGTACATAAAAATAGACGGGAGGAATTCAGAGAACTTAAAAGTCCCTCTTAAAAGCAGAGTGCTCTTTTATCTGGAGTTCTTATAAGTGGAGTCAACTGTATTGTGTTCCTAACTGAAAGCAGAGCAAGTTTGTAATTGAAATTGGTCCATATCTGTTATGGTTTGAGAGAGAAATTTTGCGTACATCCTAATTTGCATAATTAGGTCATCGACTTCCTATTAGTTGGCATTAACAGACTTTTAAATTCTACCATAGTTATCAATCTAGTAGGACCATTCAGGGGTATAAACTTTTCAACCATCCTCTATATTTTGAGCCATCCTGTATTAAACAGTGACGACAAATGGTTTTAAATTCAGAGTGATGTGTTTAGCTATTTAATAATCCGGATTTTAAGCACTCTTTGTGGTAGGAAAAAAAAAAACGTGTTAAAATTGCAAATAAACGTAATTCAGTGCACTTTAAAAAAATAACCAAAAGGCAAATAAACCATAAATATAGGTATACAAGAATTTAAAAAAGAACAAAAAAAAAACAAAACAAAACCATAATACGGCAAATCAAATGTAAATAACATAAGTAGTAAGAAAATGAGAAATAGCCACTTATAAAACCAAAGACAACTAAATAAGGAATGTACTCATGCATAAAAAAAGGAAAGGAAAAAAACAAAAATAAAAACAATGTGCAGACATACCCTCATCAGGAGGTGGTGGAAAAGGGTCTACTTTCCTTTGTGGAGGAGGGGTTCTCACTACTGAAGAAGCAAGAAGTCACATTTATTTTTCAGCCAAGTACCATTAAGCCATAATAATATAATAATAACCTATTTATAACAATAGTGTATAACATATCTTAAAAAATTGAGATTCATTGTACGTTTAATTATATTTTGCAACAATTCTATGAAATATTTAGTTTTTTATGTTTTTCACTGAAGCAATAAAGACAAAAATAAATGGGTGTTGTTTTTAAGTGCTAAGATCAAAGAAAACAAGCACATAAGGCAAAGCCAGAAGAATTAAAAGCTTAGCATCCTCTTTCCCTTAGTGGAAGAAGCGAGGGCGAAGTACCGTATTTTTTCGAATAATGACCGTATTTATTTTAGGCTGCAGCTGTAAATTTGATGATTGAACGAAAAACTAACCGTTTAAAGGCTGCAATTCATTTTAGGCCACATATTTCTAGACTCTTATTTCTAAAAAAGACCGAACAACTTCATTTTAGCGTCCAATAGTATTCTAAATAGTAATTTAGATAGTAATTTTATTATTTATAAAGCCATCTTCATTATTTTTATATATTTAATGAAAATTTTATGAATTTGCTAATAAAATATGTAAACAATTGTTGAACTATCTTTTCTTTGACGTCAGCCATCAACGAACTGCTGACCTGTAGTGATAGAGCATACAGTGACATCAGAACATCTTTTAGTCAAGTGAGCTTCAAGTTGGCTGAATCACCAACATAGCTTTAACACTTGAATTAATAATTAACATAATAATTTATGTCACTGGTTAATTATTGTTTCAAAAGGTTAGAATATTAATTTTATTGTCAGAAAATGATTAAACAAAGATGGGTTACTTAAAACAATAATCGACTAGCCACATACATTTTCAATCATAAATTATTATTTTAATTATTAATTCATACGTTAAAGCTCACTCGATTATTGTCAGCGATTCAGACCACTTGAAGCTCACTCGACTAAAAGATGTTATGATGGCCCTATCACTACAGGTCGGCAGTCTGTTGATGGCCGACGTCAAAGAAATAAGGAGAAATACTAGTTCATTAAAATGACATTACTATAATTATTTTCATATTTTATTAATAAATTTATAAAAGTTTCATTAAATACATAAAAATAATGAAGATGGTTATATAAAAATAAAATTACTATCTAAATTACTATTTAAAATACTACAGGACGCTAAAATGAAATAGTTCAATCTTTGTTAAGATCGTTAATTTAAACAAAATTTTTTTTTAGGCTGCACTCCCTAAATTTTTTAATTTTTTTTTTTTTTTTTTTTTTTTTTTTTGGTTTAGAGCCACAGCCTATATTTGAAAAAATACAGTATTTGGTTTATTTTTGCACAATATGCAATTTTTTTAAGCATCCCTAAATGTGATACAAGAGAAAATTTTATGTGAATATTCACACGTATGACATATTTTGCACTAATGGCAAACTGAGTATTGCATGTGTGAGAATTCAAGTCAAATATACAGGGTGCCCGAAAAGTCTAGAATATCTAGTCTACAGGCAGTGGATTAGATAGAATGAAAACGACTTATAGCAACTAGGTCGTGGGCTTTCCATTTCTGACCTCAAAAGTGACCTTCAAGGTCATTCAAACCGGAACACCTTTTCCCTATCAGAGATAGAAGAAAATTTCCAACTACAAACTCGTAGAGCACCGCAAAATTAATCTAAATCCATGTTTACTTTAACTGCTGATTCATAGGAAAATTGCGTGAGATAAATTAGGATGAAGATTGGTATGCTACTCGTCATCCCCCCCCCCCCCTCCACACAAGAGGTTGGGGGTATTTAAAGGAAAAGGTTTATGCCACGGAATCCAGGGAGCAGCTTGAACTTCAAGGACGAATTGAAGTGGCCATTAGGCAAATTCCTACCATGACAATGGACAGCTGCCCAGAAGGTGCACAGTTATGCCTTGCAGCCGAAGGCCAACACTTTGAACATACTTTAAAATAACCTACGTTTGCTTTCAGAATGTAGTATTCATCCCTTTTGAGTTTAGAAATAAAAAGCTCACTAATTAATTTGTCTCTGGCTTCTCAACAGGCTAAAACATGTCCTACCAATCTTCATTCTCATTTATCTCACACAATTTTCTTATGAATCAGTTAAAGTAAACATGGATTTAGACTAATTTTGGGATGCTCTACAAATTCGTAATTGGAAATTTTCTTCTATCTCTGATAAGGAAAAAGTTACGGTTTGAATGACCTTGAAAATGATCTTGAATGTCACTTTTGAGGTTGGAAATGGAAAGCCCACGATCCACTTCCTATAAGACGTTTTGTTCTATCTCGCCTGTAGACTGTGATATACATCATAGTGCTAGACTTGTCAGACACCCTGTATAACTACATAAATATGAAATAATAATTTTTTGTTAAGCTCATGTAAAATTACAACATTTTAAAATCAAAGTTCAAGATTTAAAACTACAGGGACTGAAATGCAAAATCTGGGCAAGTCAAATGAAAGTGAGCCAACCCATCCTATGCCACAATCCTAGTGATGGTGGTGCTGACTTACATAGTAATGTCATATCACTTGTGTCTAAGTCGTGTGAGGTTATGATCGAGGACTGAATCGGCAGCAGATAAATCATGTGTGCGTTACAATGAGTGCTCCAAAAGCTGAACGAGAGTGGTGGTGTAAGATTCATAGCTGCTAAAGGTTTTTCATAGTACAATATTCAGGTTTTTTAGCAAGAACTGCATATTCTTTTGCTTATGATGTGACAACCCAAGACCTTGCCAAAGTCACCAAGCAATCTTTGGTTGCTGCCCAAGGACAGTATTTTGAAGGAAATGATGTTTATATGTTTGTATTTTTTCTGTGTGCCTTCAACAAGTCGAATGAAGCAATTAGTTTTAAATGTTTACACAAGATAGCAATTCCAAATAATTCTATAGCAAGCAATTGTCCTGTCTTTAGAGTAAGTTTTTCTTATTACCTATTCCCTCTTCCTCAAAGATTCCCATGCACCGATACAATGATCTCTCACTGTACTTGTTCCTTCATGGCAAGGTCAACCTGTCCCGAACCATAGCTATCATTGCAGATGTTTGGTTGGGAAACTCGAGCATCCTCACTATTCTTGATTTGTTCCCCTTAAAAGTCACGTTTTCGGTCATCTTAAGAAACAACTGAAAGGTCAACTCTTCATGTCGGATGATGAAGTGCAGGTGGCAGTTAATTTATGGAACAGCATCCTCAGACTTTTATGCGCATGGAATAACTGGACTTGGTGGTTGCTGGGATAAATATTTAAATGCTGGTGGAATTGTTTTTTAAGAAATCCATTCAGGTTGACTCGTTTTCATTTGACCTGCCCTCAAAATATAAGGAGCGTTCAAAAAGAAACGAGCCGGAAGCCTTGGAACAGAAACCAGTACCTGTATGTCAGAAGTATTGGCCCTGGCTGTTGAGGCACTTGTCCCATTGCGATACAAGGTGGTGAATGGCTCTCTCGTAAAATTCCCAGGGTTGCATTGTGAACAAGTTCAGCACGTACTGCTTGACGTTGTTGCCCGAGGTGAATCGTTTGCCCCTCAGAGCCTTTTTTAGGGGACCAAAAATGGCGTAATCACAGGGAGAGAGATCTGGACTGTATGGAGAGTGACCAAGAACCTCCCACTTGAATTTCTGCAAGAGTGCCGTGATTGTGTTGACCATATGAGGTCTTGCATTGTCGTGGAGCAGAATGACCCCACGAGTGAGCTTGCCTGGTCGTTTCAAGTGGGAGGTTCTCGGTCACCCTTCATACGGTTCAGACCTCTCTCCCTACGATTACGCCATTTCTGGTTCCCTAAAAAAGGCTCTGAGGGGCAAACGATTCACTTCGGACGACGACGTCAAGCAGTACGTGCGGAACTGGTTTACAACGCAGCCCCGGGTATTTTACGAGACAGCCATTCACCACCTTGTGTCGCAGTGGGACAAGTGTCTCAACAGCCAGGGCCAATACTTCTGACATACAGGTACGGTTTTCTGTTCCTAGGCCTCCGGCTCATTTCTTTTTGAACACTCCTTATATTATTACTCTCACAAAAATACATAGAACCTTATGCTTAAAGCCATTTGAAGTGGACTGACACCCAGTGGCGACGTGTTTTGTGGTCCAATGAATCTACATTCACGGTTGTTGTTGGTGAAAATTGTCGGCGTGTACTTAGGACCAAACAGGGAACAATCCTCCCTGTTACCGACGTACTGTCCAGAAGCCAGCTTCAATAATGATCTGGAGCTGCACGAGTGCCAATGGATTAAGAAACTTGCACATCTACAACAGCACTGTTAATGCACAAGCATATATTGAAATTTAGACGAACATATGTTGCCTTCTCGGCGACATCCCTTTCTATTTCAACAAGATAATGCTAAACCCCACACCGCTCACATTACGGGAGAGTGGCCACACAATAGACAAATTACGATGTTAAATTTGTCTGCCTGCAGTCCTGATTTCTCCCCAATAGATAATATATGGCGAATTATTAAGAGGAAGTTACATCAACTTCGACCCCAAGCAGTTCAACCACTGAAAACTTTTGTACAGCAGAACGGCAACAAATTCCCGTTGCAGAAATTGGTATCATCTGTTCCTCGACAGTTACAAAGCATGATGAGAAGGAAGGGAGATGTCACCCAATGGTAATTCGCCCACTGCCCCAACATTTTTGGAGTGTGCTGCAACCACCATTCGCAAAAAACCTAACATTTATTACTGTTAGTTAAATTTTTGGCTCCAAAATGTTTAATACTACCCAATAAACTATCTTCTTTTGAAATTAAATGAATTAATACATCACTGTATCAATAATTTTGCTGTGTCGCATGTTTTCACCCTATCCCAACTTGTATGGAAATGAGGTTTGTAGCATCTATACGAGATTGCAATCACACTTCTGATTTCAAGAAGAAAATTAATTAATTCGAACAATTATTTCAACTATCCAGATGCCCTTATCAAATTATCAATTAAAACAAATTATGAAATGTTTGCCCTGCTGTTAGTTGTTATTTAATTAGTACGTTAGTCGTAAATTAGTAATAATTTAATTCATATGTATTTTCATTATTCAGCAATTCTTATATCCTTGCAAATTAACAATTTTCTTTGGCTTACGTGTCATCTCTTTTATTTTTAAATAAAGAATAATTCATTAATGTTCAATAAGGGTTTTATCATATGCCTACCTCAGCTGCTCAAATTAATGATGAAAAATAGGAAAGAAAATTCCACAGCCTGGATTTGAGCCAAAGGTTCCTGGTTCGGCTGTGGAATTTTCTTTCCCATTTTTCATCTTTTATTTTTGTTCTTCTACTTTCATCACCCAAGCTAAGGTACAGATCTTGTCGATTTTGAACCAGCGAGTTGGATTCAAATCCCACCGAGGCCATGGATATTTGTGTTTGTCCCTTTATCGATAAGCTTAGAAGACCAAGCTAAGCCTCAGTTGGCTAATACTGCTAGATTCAAATTTCAATAGACCTATCTATCTGTCTTTTCTGTTCCTCTTAACCTTTTCGGTGTACATGAAGTTAAAAAGCCATTGGATCTATTGAAAATTTAACCTAGCAGGAAATCAACCTACCGAGCTTTGCTTAGATTTCCAAGCTTGTTGGTGAAGGACGGAATCAATTGAAACAATGCTTTATTTTAGCAACGATTTTATAATGACTACATTGAAAATAACCAAAGTCTAACTGACAAAATTTACATATTCTTAATAGAATTTGATGTAGTCATTATGTTCTAGTGAATTTTTATGCAATAGTCAACTTAATAAAAAAGTCAATAGAAAAGTAAGTTTGCAAGTTCTCCAGAAGGAAAAGGGACATAAAAAAGCAATAAAACATTAGTAAAGATGCTTACTGGTATTTGAAGAACACACCTTACACTATATTTCTACGTAGTTTCCAGCATTGTTTAGAAACCTGTTGTAGTGTTGTACTCCCTTGTCAGAGAAAAGTGCCACCTGCACAGCAAACCAGATACTACCAGCTTACTTGACCTGGTCATCATTATTAAGGAAGATCACCCTCACTCTCGTCAACTACATGCACCAAATCATCATTCACCAAGGATGATCCATTTTTTTATCATGGTAATTTTCATTTCCTTCATTAAAACACCACACCCATCTCCATACCATCAAACCAGCCCTTGTTTGCTTGCTATAAATCTCATAAAATTTAACAGTGGGTTTCAGCCAGTTTAATGTCTGTGTTGAGAAAACAACTTTTGTAATGGCAGATATCTTAATTTTTGAGACATGCCCCCGAAGCAGAAAGCTTTGAAAATGGGATGTTTCCATAAAGTCTGACCAGTTGCCAACAGATCACGTGGCACGGTTAGAACAATTCCCGACTAGGCTAATCTCAGAGCATGTTTATTATCCACGTTTCTTTCCTAATTCTTACTCATCTCCTGGTTCATTGCTTTCACTCATTTTTCTCTTACACATTCAGGGCCATTCTAAAATGGTGAATCAAAAGTACCAGCATTGTTCTGTGGGTCAAAATGAACATAAAGGTCCTCATGCAAAATATCAAAATCCCAACCTCAATACTTCTAAACATCTCGGGGAAGTTTGTTAAAACCTCATGAAATTTTGCCATATTTCGTCATCGTTCCAAAAAAAATCAACCTTTCCTGATCTCATCGAAAGTTTTCATCATCACCTTTACAGAAAATCAACGTCAAAGGGTCCTCAGCCACACTGTCAAGAACTTGATCCAGTACAATGGGCTGCAGGGCTGGACATCCACGATCACACGATAGTCCTCTGGATCAAGTTCTTGACAATATGGCCAAGGATCCTTCGACGTTTACTTTCTGCAAAGGTGACAATGGAATTTTTTGATGATATAAGGAAAGAATGATTTTTACAGAACGATGACCAAATAATGACAAAATTTTGCAAGATTTTAACAAACTTCACGAGGTGTTTAGGGGTATAAGGGTTGGGATTTCGTCATTCTGCACAAGGAACTTTATGTTCATTTTGACCTACAGAACAGCGCTAGGTACTTTTGATCACCATTTTACCAAATGTCCCAAAAATGAGCGATAATTCGAAAAATTAATTAACTGAAAACTGAAGAAGATAGAACTGTTTCCTAAGCAGAACGTAGCCAACCATACATTTCTGTCGCCTTCCATTTTTCGTTAATTGATTTTTCAAATCGTCGCTCATTTTTGGGACACCTGTAGAATCATCCTGTAGATATAGTCTGTATTTCGGTCCCCTATTGTTGGATTGCTAAAGATTTGATTTTATTGAATATCGTCTGCCATTTGGATTCCACTCAACCAGACAGACCCTGGCTGTGGTGTCTAGTCGCACACAATCAGCAAAACATTCGTCGTTTTTAGACAAGATCTTCGCAACCACTCTCTAATGATTGCAACTCATCAGAATTTATGAAAAGACTCTTAGCATGCATGTGCACTAATAATGAGTGCAGAATTGTAGCAGCAATATTTAAAAACACAACAAACTTCCCAGATGGTATTTTTGGATGATTTATTCTTTCAACTTATGGCCGTAGAGCATTTTAGGGAATCTAAGTTAGAGCTAAAAACAACCCTACAATACCCGATAATATTTTTTTTTTCTTTAAGATCTTAATCACAATTTCTTTTTAAACTTTATAGATAATAATAACAGAAGAAACGCCTCTTATCCACAAAATATTTTACTAGACATATACGTATTTCGAATCCTTTGGGTTCATTATTCAATGTCAAAGGAATAATCGTGCAATCTTTTCTCAACTACATTAATAGTTTTTATCCAAGTATAGAATTCACGACAGAGTTGGAAGAAAATGGAGCCATCCCCTTCTTGGACATCAGAATTATTCGAACAGGAAAAAAATTGGAATTTGATGTTTATCGAAAGCCAAAGCACATCAACGTTTATATACACCACGATTCCAACCATTGTTGGAGCCAAAAGTTGTCGGCCTTTGTGTTCCTAATTTATCAATTTACCCTTGTCCAAGGAAAGGTTTAAGACGGAAATACAACTAATACAGGAGATTGCTAGATCGAACGGGTATAAAAATGGACTAGTCAAGGACCTACTTCGGAGAAGAAGTTTCGTCAAGGAAGTAAGATACTCAACGACCCTCAGCAACAAACCCATTTCAACATATAGATTACCGATGATGTTCAATAGGACTTTAACCGCCAAATTACGACCCATTTTTAAAGAAGCGAACTTGACCATTGCCTATAAAAATGCAAACGTATTGAGGAACCTCTTGGGTAACCGAATGGACAAAACTCCTCCTTTATTCCAACCAGGGATATACGAAATAGCATGTGGGAAATGTCCCAAGGTCTACAGAGGGCAAACCTGCAGGAATATCCTTACAAGATTTAAGGAACGCACAGCCCATTCAAGATACGGACACCCAGAAAAATCAGCTGTGGCTAAATATGCTGGATACAGGACACGATATTTTAATGAAGGACTGCAGACTAGTTAGACACGTGAGAAACAGGAACGCACTCGACGCTTTTGAAACACTGGAAATCGCCAGGAGGAATCCGGACTCACTGCTGAATGGAGACACGGGCCCCATAGGGGATTCAACATTAATTAAATCATTGAAGCTGTCTAATTGTTGAATTTTGTTTTATATAATGTGGGGGGGGGGGGGTTCTCGATATATCCAGTTATCAATTTTTTGTTTTGTATAGGGTTTTGTTTAGATTTTATTATCTCTTTGGTTGTATCTTGTATTATTTGGCAGCCTCGGTTAATCTCCTAGGTCCGTGCTTGTGTAAGAAGAGGTTCCCTCGTTCTTCATTGGCTGTCCTTCTTGCGAGGTAGCAGTGATTGGAGGATCGGCAACGTCTTCCCCTATAAATATAGGATTTACGATTTGTACCGACTATTCCTTTGACATTGAATAATGAACCCAAAGGGTTCGAAATACGTATATGTCTAGTAAAATATTTTGTGGATAACAGGCGTTTCTTCTGTTATTATGTCACTTTTCACAGTTATTCAATGATTTTCATTTTCAAACTTTAAAGACATAACAAAACCTTGTTTTCACATAAATTTTGACGTTTTTAACCTCATAGTAAATATGATTATAGTAAAATGGCATTTTTTCCAGTGATGTTAAAAATGTTAACAAAAATTAAATGTTAACCAAATGATATTAGTTGTTAACAAATATTACTTATAAGGAGTCAGCACAATGTTCATGTCTCTGATTTGAATGAAATATTTATGGGTATTATAATCGTGTATAGTACTCAATGCATAAAAATCAACTGTGCAAACCAATAAGATGCACTATTCAAGTCTTTTCAAAAAAAAAATTCATTTAAAGTAAATTCAAGCAAAACCCATATAAGGTCATAGAATGGTGCTTTAATAGGAAGTTCGATGATAGGGTGCTAGATTTTAAGGATTCCTGATGTATATCTACAACCCTTGAACGAAGCTTTGGAGTATGTGATTTGGATACAATGCTTATAAATTTGTTATCAAATTACATGTGCAAGAAAATTCTTTAATTTTTTTTATTTTAAAGAGGGAACAAATGCTTTACTTACTAAAAACAAATTGCATAAGTTGCACTTACTTTCCATAAAAATTATGTTTACTGTTTCATCTCATTTGAATATTAAAAGTGTGGAATAATAAATAACCCTTGACAAAAGTGTGGAATATTTCAAACAAATTAAAAAAAAAAAAAAAAAGCCTTATTTTCACATGTTACTGACACTAAGTATAAAAACAGTTCTATAGGCTTCACACACCATTGGCGCTACTCTTGACTGACAATCATGGATAAAGTAAAGGAACCGAATTCCAATAAGATAGAGTTGATTGTTCGTTCGTATCATGAAAGAAAAACGCAGAAATAAATAGCCAAAACAGTAAATTGCACTCGAGGGACTGTTTCGAAAAATCTTGCAAAGTTTGAAGCTACTGGTTGTACAAATAAGCGCAAACGTACTGGGAGACCTCGTTCAACAACGGAAAGAGAAGATCAAAATCTGATCGAGATGGTGAAGAAAAGCAGCTGCTTTTCCTCTTCAAGGGAAATTAATGCATCGTGGGACACTGCAGCTAACGTTTCTGACAAGCTGGTTCGAAGAAGATTGGCAGAGAAAAGCTACAGGTCACGTAAAGCAAACCCTTTAAAATGCAGAAAGCAGAGCGGCTGAAATGGGCTAAAACTCAAACAATGGACTGTGACTGATTGGGAACAGATTATATACTCAGATGAAAGTAGATTTTGCATAGGATATGGTGACTATAATGGACAATTTGTGTGGAGACATGTCAATGAAAAAGTCTATGAGAACTGTTTGCGAACAACAACCAAATTTCCTGAAGGAGTAATGATATGGAGTGCCATTACCCATAAGGGAGGTGGATAGATTCCTGATGAAAATGGCTGAAGATTTTGGACACAACGACTTCATCTTTCAATACTGGTTCAGAACACAAAACATTCAATCCTTGGAATGGTCAGCCAATAGCCCAGACTTGAATTCCATTGAGAATTTCTGGGCTATTTTGAAGAAATTGGCGAGATGTGAATGACCAACCAAACATGGCAGAATTAAAGAAGGCATTTCATGTTTGTTGGCGAAAAATTCAACCAGCAACATGCAAATGCCTGCGATGGTCCTATTCAGCAGTACTGATAAAATGTTCTGATTTTCAAATGGCATTATTCCAAACTTTTGTCCAACGACTTTCATTATTCTAAACTTTTGTCCAATGCAGCGCAATGGAAGTTGTAAATTATGCACAAAGTATGTGCAAACTACGATTTTGTTTTTTTAAGAACATGAGGAGTATGTTCCTCAATGTAATAAAAAAATAAAAGAATTTTCTTGCACAAGCACTGTAACAATAATGAACATGATATCACATCACATTCCAAACATTCGTCCAGGGATATATATTGTATCTGGAGCATGATAACCATCAATGGTTGGCAAATAAATTTTAACCCAAATATCAGTTATCTAAGTTCACCTAAAGAACATGCATGATTTCAATGTTTGTTAGTAACATATAAATGCAATGATGTTATGATTTTTAAAAAATAATAATATAAACAAAGAAAGAAACACAGAAAGTAATGGTATAAGACAAACTTTGATCACACTACAGGGCATATCAAAACTTGAACAGTTGGCAAAATAAGTGAAATCCATTTTCCTTGTAGGCCATGAAAATCATGCTCAGAACAAGTGATCTCAAAAACTTAATGGATCATTATCTCAATAAAATATGGCCAAGATAAATGTACTCAAGATGCTTAACAAATTAAAACATAATTTGATTAAAAAAGCCACCTGAGAATTCACTGTGACACCCATAAATATAAAAAGAAATGTATAAAGGAACTCCTCTTTTAAGGACTTAACTGAAGCCAACAAATGGTTTTTAAGCTGAAAGTTGATAAAATTACACTATCATTTTCAAAAGTCAAAACTGCATGGAATTCAAAGGTCAAATGAAACTGATGAAAGGAATAGTTCAGTATCCTTCCCTCCCTTGTAGCTGTATTCATTCAAAGATATTACTAACCAAGACGATGAGATAATGGATATTATGAAAAAAACAAATGTTCTCTACCTAAAAATATCCACTCTGTTTGTAATGTGAAAGTTCATAAGAGGACCTGATATTTAATGGGACTTTCATGGATACCAAAGTAAAAACTACGTTTACATGTTTGATTTTACTTCTTTGTACAGGGTTAATTCAAAATAAATGGTACAAAAACAAAATGCATCAATGACAGCTATAACAAAAAAAAAAACAAAATAACATGAAAGGTTAACTCTCCAAGTTTCATTTAGCAACAGTGAAAGATCTGTCATATTCAAAATGCTCACTAAAGGCACTTTTTATTCAAAATGGCAGCATCGGTGAAAGAAAAAACTTGTTGATAGTAGAATACACAAAAACTTTAGTAATAACCACTCTTCAGAGACACTTCTAGACCAAATTTGTGAAAGAAGCACCACAACACCGCAATATGGGTGCAATTATGCAAGGGGAAAAGCATAGGATGACAGAAAACATTTGTGAGACTTACTCACGAAACCCCCAGAAGATCAATGCATCATACCAGCATAGTAATTAACATGCTGCAAGCAACAGTGTGGCTAATGTTCTGCAAACATCTGCAGTTTTTGCCTAAAAACTACTGATAATCCAAAACGATTAAGAATTCTGCATAGATTCACAAACATGGATAGTGAATGGTTTCACAGACGAGACTTGTGTTCACAAATCCTAATCCATTTCACTTATGTGGCACGGGAAATCTGCATGCAATGCTGGAGCAAGAACAGGATTCTCCAAAGAGAAACATTTTTTGAGTCTGAGTGGTTGTTGCCGCAGTCGACAGAAGAGGTACTCGATTCAATCTGCACCAAGACTGTGTCCTTTGTGATGTGTCCCCTAGGTTTCCTGTCCTACCTCCTTGCAATTTTTGCCTTTGGGGATATGTGAAGAACAAGGCGTTTATATTCCCACCTCCACTAGACTTACAGCAGTTAAAGCACCAGATAGGCAACATGGCCGACTCGATTAACCTGCCATATCACAAAGGGCAGCCACATCAAACATCTGGCAATGACCGTAGAAACTTGCAGAGTTCACCATGTTATTTCAGAATTCGTGAAATAAATTCATTAGAACAGTCATTGGTATACTTTCTTTTTATATCATTCATTTTGTATTACCCTGTATATGATGTTGCAATTACGCAGCAAATCAAAATATTTTGCAACATACACAGGTCTCAAAATATAGGCATAATCCACTCAGCTGAATAAAGAAACTGGCATGTATGCTCCATCCAGTGGGTTATCTGAAAAGTTTTGAGCCTAACATAGAAACAAATATTTTCGGTCAAATATGTTTTTCAAGTCTCCTTTTAAGTCGATACACTTTTCCGACTCTTTAACCTCTTTAACGCTTCCAAATAGTAGTTGGCATCTTGCTCCGCAAAATAGGCATTTACGTATATGATGACCTCCTCGTTTGATGAAAACCTGTTCTCAAAGCGAAACTTTAAGCTTAGGAAACAGGAAAAACTCGCTGGGGGCCAGATCTGGTTAATACGGTGGATGGTCAACCAATTCGAAATGCAATTCGTGAAATTTGACCATGCGACTGCCAAAGTGTGAGCAGGTGGAACAGCACTTTCTTCTTCTTCAAATGCGGCTGGTTTTTTGCAATTTCTGCCTTCAGCTAATCAAGTAATGATACACTCCCGTTATTGTTTTACCTTTTTCAAGATAGTCGATGTACACAATTCCATGACTATCCCAAAAAACAGTCGCCATCACCTTCCTGGGCGATGGAACAGTCTTCACCTTTATCAAAGCATGTTCACCCTTTGCAGTTTTGACTGTTCTTTTATCTCAGGAGTGTTGTGGTGGATCCAAGTTATGAATTGATGCAAAAAATCAGACTCATTTCACTTAAACCTCTCCAACAGGACCTTGGAAATGTTCATTAGAATGCGTTTTTAGTCCAAAGTGAGCAAACGCCACACACAACATGTGAATAGCTTACGCATGTCCAATTCTTCAATCAAAATATGACATGTTTTTTCGATATGCCCATGCTATCTCTTTAACTTTGATTCAACAGTCGTCCAGTACCATTTGGTGAACATTTGCGATGTTATCAAGGGTGGTCGAAATTTTTGGAGGTCCAAAATGTTCAAAATTAGTCACACTGGTACGACGTTTAAATTCAGCTGCCCATCTTTTCTCGGTGGCAAATGATGGTGCACAGTCCCCGTAAACAGCATCCAGCTCCGTTTCAATCTGCGCAGGCGTATTGCCTTTCAAATGTAAGAATTTATTATTAAATTTAGATACATGTATTAGATTTTCTCCATTTTTACAAAAACGCAGACACCGACTGACACAAATGATTGTCAAACAACAACCGAGCGTCCAAAATGGCTGAAATTTTCACAGGCATCTTTTAAAGCATATACCATTGTAGTATCAGAATGGCTTTGACAGTAATGCCATCTTCATATTGAGGCTCAAAACTTTTCCGACTACCCTCTTATACATGCCATATAATTAACATATTTATTTACAATTCAGTTAAAAAATAAAGTCCTTGAAAAGCTTCAAGCCTGCAATAACAGGAATGCAATTTAATATTAAAACATGTTAAGGTAATTTTGGAGTCAGACTTGTGAAAGGTGAAGAATCATTAAAAATTCAAATTTAAGAAAAGTATATTATTTGCTTTTGGAAGAACTGATTTTATTTTTTTTTCTCACACAAATGCAAATTAACAGAAGACTAATATTTCTTAAATATTACTTATATGAGGTGGTATCCAAAATTTTATAGACTGTCGCTGCCATCAGGACAGCCATTATACCAAATTGCACCCAGCTGGGTGGTCATGCTGATTTTCTTAAATCCATTGGCTTGGGAGGCATACACATAGTCTGTAGTAATTTTCAAGAGAAGTACAAGTCTGCAGCAATTTCAAGGAACAACATGTGTGCATCAAATTTTGTGTAAATATTGGAAAAACTGCAACAGAGGCCTTGATAACGATTCAATAAGTGCTCGGGCAAGAAAGTATGACCAAAAAGATCAGGTACATGATTATTTTTTTTTTTAATACTTAAGGGAGTATACATAAACAATTTCTCCCAGCAGGCCAAACACTCAATTCCATTTTATATATTGTGATGTTTCGTGGCAATTGCATGAAAATCAGCAAAGACGTCACTCTAAACAGAACTACAGAGCAATTTGAAAGTCCCCAAACTCCAAGTTTTAAGACGTATTTACTCCAAAACCATAAAAGATAAAGAGTATTGCAGCTTGGGACAGTTGCATGTGAGCTTTGGAACGTGCTACACATCGTGAGAGCATCACGTGACAAGACGCTTGGGTGGGCACGGTCAAGAAGTGACGTTATTTTAGTCATGGTTCTCACGCAAAAACAGAGTCCAACCACAGCCCATAGGGCATTTTTAGTCTTATCATATACCCAAAAAATATAGGACATTTTTAGCCTATCTCATAAAACCAATATACAAAATCATACACAGTTGTTTTCCCTGGTACAGTATAGTTGCATCAGAAAACTTCCTTTGAAAGCGCTGAATGCAACATTGGTACAATTTTTCCGCAAAATAAACTTCTAAGAATGTGATTCTGATTTTGCATGAGAACCATGAGTGACTAAACATCACCGTTTGCCCGCACCCACACAACCATCGTGTCACGTGGTGCTCTCATGTTGTGCAGTGCATTCCTAAGGCTACACACAATTACCACAAGCAGTAATACTAATATCTTTTATGGCTTTGCAGTAAATACGTCTTAAACTTGGAGTTCAGGGACTTTGAAGTGCCCTGTATAACCTGTCAAGTGAAAAATGAACTGGGTATTGGCAGTTGTTGATATCTATCAATCAAGACAGGCATTGACGCATATGGAATTGTTGAGGTTCTTCACTGGTGCATATGGAAAGCAGGCAAGTAAGCCAGGCATGATCAACTGCACAACGCTGCTTTTCTGATTGGCCAATTCAGACCTTCTAGGGCTGCACCCAGCTCAACTTTTGCGGGTCAAAGGGATTATACCTTTTGAACCTCAAGAACTTCCCATCTCGTGCATCTTTTTGCAGCCAGCAGTTTTTGTTCAAAAATATAACACTGACATAGAGAAAGGAAAATAAAAGCAGAATAAAACAATTCGTGTATAGCAGCTGCCATTTCAGACAGAGACCATCCGGCCATTTCAGGGAGCAACGCGCATTTCGATCTCAAACGTGTTGTTTTTTTTGTTTTTTTTTCACGTTTAAGCATAATCTTTTTTATACACTTACTAAAATTTTCGTGCTAACCGTAAATTGAATCGCCTATCTTTAATGTCTATCTATAAAATTGTCACAATTTGGTGAAACAACAAGCCTCGCAAGGAGCAATAGGGCTACGTGATCAGCCACCGCGGGAAAAAAATTATATTAAGAAAAAAATAACATTCGTTGATGATAATTACTTCTCCATATCACCCATGTAACGTGCATAAAAATAATGCTAAACATTTACGGAGGATGGGAGAAATAAAACAAAAAAAAACAACAACAAATAAACATCGAATGCTGAAACATCGACGGATAAAGAATGTTTAAGACTCGCGGAAGTCGCTTAGTTTCATATTTGCTGAATAAAATTTGGTTTTAATTAAAATTCCTTAATAAATTATATTCACAATGCACAGTTTTGCATATTTTTGATGATTTAGTGCTTTTTCAGGCAGTTTTAGACTGATCGCCGACAATGTGTGCATTCCGATAGGCCTAATTCGCTGACGAATTTCCTCCTACACTTTTGAAACGTTGTTTGTTGTTTTAACACAAATTCTAATTGAATTTTCCTGCAATTTCTAACACTCTTTTGCTGAAGTAAAAATAATACACAGTTATAAATGAATTCATGTGATAATTCTTAGAAACATCGGAAGGAAAATTAATTTTGACAGTGGCTAACCAAACGTGAAGATCGATCGTGAAGTTATGAAATATTTGGTAAACATTAATAAATAAAAAAATAAAAAAATAAAAAAAAAAAAAAAAGACGATCGGGACAAAATTGTGATAAAATTACATTAATAAATAAGTTATATTACAATAATGAGTTTAATTGTATAATTGTGAAATCTTTTATTTTAAAATAAATTTTAAATAACAGTCGTCAGAAACGATTTAATTACACACGTGTTGTGTAACTTCTCCCAAGGAAAAAAAAGACCACGAATCCGGAAGACTTCTGGTCCCGAGCATTCCGGATTCGTGGTCCCCCACTGTATATGTAGAGGAACACTTTTAGGGTGATGACAGCCACTAGGCCTTAGTATTATGAATTTTATAATACTTCTGCAGAAAATTTTGATACCACTTCATATCTATAATTGAACATGCAACTAAAATTTAACAGTAATCAGAAAATGTTAAGAAACTGAATTTTCTCATCAAAATACGGCATTTCATTTCTAAGTTATTCAATGTTAATAATTTAACGTTAATGTCAATGTAGCTGCAAACACAAAAATAAAGCAATCAACAGGGTTAATTAGAAATAGGAAACTTAAAATAGCTTCACCACAAAATTTCAAAAATCATACAGCAGCATTTCTCAAACTTTTATTTACTGCAGCCCACATTTTTAGAATGACAGTTCATCACAACCCAATCTCTCACAAGATGGAACTCAAATCTTCATTTTCTCACTTTCCAACGTATTTTTTATTTTCATAATTTTATTAATTTTACATTCCAATTCATCAAAATTGACTCATGACCTACAGTTTGAGAAATGCTGATATGCCAAATATCTATCTCAAATTCAGAACAAACTGCAGAGTACTAGGGTCAAATTACCAAAGATCTCAAGTATTATTGCAATTCATCGACTGAAGATGGAGTCATACAGCAAGAGGGAGAAATTCTGCAAATGACCGAAGAAGTGTAAGAACAGCTGCATATACAAGGTGCGATCAAAAAGTTCCAGGACTGGTTGCGCATCCGGCCAACAAACGGCAGCACAAGTCCACAAATACAGTAAATTATAGCCCTAACATTCATAAATCGGCTTTTCAAAGGAATTTGTTTCAAGTGCATTGGGGACTGAGAAAATACTGCTATCGCACTATTTTTCATGCACATAATATCTGACAATGAGCAAATTCGAACAACGAGCAATATGAGGGAGGACGTTGGGTGATAGTGACCAAATTTGTAGCGTGAAAAAACCTCTCTCCTTCTGCTGATAGTGAGGGAGGATGTGAGTTTCTTGCGAAACGCAACATGGAATTTGCTTCCACTTGCCAGATTTGGCTCCTGCAGACTTTGCACTTTTTCCAAAAATGAAGATCCAGTTGAAAGGTCACAGTTTTGATATAAATGAGCAACTCCAGTGTGAATCACAGAAAGTCCTTGACTCGTTTCAACAAAAAGACTTCCAGGACACATTCCTGAAGTGGCAGGAACGCTGGACTCATTGTATGGCTTTGCAAGGGGACTATTTTGAAGGGAATGCTGTGTAAATGTATTTAAATATTAAGTACTCTCTTTAAATGAACCAGTCCCAGAACTTTATGATCGCACTTTGTATTCCCAATATAAAGACTGTTGTATAGCAGCATCAGTTTTGTTCATGAAATAATAGTCAACATAAAGAAATTCAAACTGGAGTCAATGTTCCAAACAAAAAATAAAGAGATCATTGAGTGAAGAGTCCTTAGTGCTGTTTCTGTCAATAAAATTGGTAGAGACCTTACAACACAATAAAGGGAGAACAGAGTTTCCGACTAGTTTTGCCATTTATCCCCGGCTTTATCAAGGATAACACAAAAGAGGCTACATGCCCTTATATACAGAAATATGGTACAAAGTGATCCACGTGATTCGATAAAGAAATGACAAATAGGTACAAAGTTTGTGGTTGAAAACAAAGAATACAAAGAAATAACGAATAGAATAAAGTAAGCGGAAAATATGGGGAAGGCTATAGAAAGAACCAATAGCGAGTCTTGACAATAGTATAATGATAAAATAAAATAAATAAAATGGGAACAGGAAACGGAAAGCAGTGTGTCATACGCTGAAACATGGACCTAAAAGAAGACTCATTCGGTTGTCTATTAAGGCAATACATAAAGAAAGTAAACAAAATTAAAACTATTACAGCAGGTCAGATATAGAATTAAGGATAGAGAAAACATCGAAGTCAGTTTGACAATTGAGGAGACGATCCGGGGAGGATCTTTTAGCTTTAAAAATTTCAATGGACTCGAGGGTCACTGTCTTGAACGGGTTGTTGCAAATGTGGAGAATGGACATTACATCATTTTGAGTGTTTGGGGCATTTAGGGTTAAGGAGAGTTGTCTAACCTGACCTATCCCCACCCAAAAAATGGGTCTCTCTACTTTATCTTGGTCCCCGTTTCTCCCATCTCTCCAAATTCCTTTCCTCCCTTGGCCTCCAAGTTTCCTTCCGTTCGACGACCCCCTGTTTTCGCACCTTAAACCCACCTTCCCGTGCAAACACACAAATGTTTTCCTGTTCCGGGGTATATCGGTTGAATTGTGGATTCTGCGACAAGTACTACATAGGCTTAACGACCTGCAATTTCACTATACGCTTCAATGAACACAAAAACAAACTTGCACAAAAAAGAAAGACTGCAAGCCCCACTACGCTAACCACCTAGTCTGTACTGGACATGCCCCGAAGACTCAAGATGATGTAATGTCCTTTCTCCACATCTGTAACAACCCATTCAAGACAGCGACCCTTGAGTCCATTGAAACTTTTAAAGCTAAAGGATCTCTCGGGATCGTCTCCTCAATTGTCAAATTGACTCCGATGTTTTCTCTATCCTTAATTCTGTATCCGACCTGCTGTAATAGTTTTAATTTTGTTTACTTTCTTTATGTATTGCCTTAATAGACAACCAGATGAGCCTTCTTTTAGGTCCGTGTTTCAGCGTATGACACACTGCTTTCCGTTTCCTGTTCCCATTTTATTTATTTTGTTTTATCATTATTGTATGGTCAAGACTCGCCATTGGTTCTTTCTATAGCCTTTCGCATATTTTCCGATTATTTTTATTCTATTCACTATTTCTTTGTATTCTTTGTTTTCAACCACAAACTTTGTATCTATTTGTCATTCCTTTATCCAATCACGTGGATCACTTTGTACCATATTTCTGTATATAAGGGCATGTAGCCTCTTTTGTATTATCCTTGATAAAGCCGGGTATAAATGGCAAAACTAGTCGGAAACTCTGTTCTCCCTTTATTGTGTTGTAAGGTCTCTACCAATTTTATTAAAAAGTAAAGATATTAATGAAAAAAATGGGAGGAAAAATTCCACGACCTGGATAGAGGCGATGAGTGTGATACTCTTTCGAATTTCTCCTTCCATTTTTTCTAGTTAGTCCATCAGCAGTTATGTGAAAAGTTTATTGTACATTATTTTACGTAACAAGCAGAATGAACATCTTCCAATAGCTTTGTAACTACCTATGGTTCATCATAATTTCTCCTATTCAGAGCACTGTATTTTCTCCTCAGTTACTTTTGAACAATTTTGGTATTGTCAGAACCATTCACTCAATCTGTTTAAAGCACATGCATGTAGTTTTGAGGGAAATTTCCCTAGTAAAACTTTCAGCAATTGTTCTGAATAAGGATACACAATTTTAAATCACCCTCTATATAGTTGGGTAAGTTTATATTTTCATCACTACAAAAGAACAAATTCAAAGAAAGAGTATATAAATAAATAAAGAATATACACCAAATTCAGGTGTAAAGGTAAATAAAAATTGAAGTGCATTTATAATCATTAACTGAACTATAACCACAGATAAATGTAATTAAAAATTTCTGTGTAATATCAAGTAGGATATATAATTCAAATTATAGATTACTGTGATAGATTACAATTTATATCCATGATATCTCAAAAGTAAAAGGCGAGACCGGAAAGTTCGGTGAATGACTCAGAAAAACAAATAGGGATAGCTATTTCACAGATGACACTTTACTATCCTTCAAAGTACCATAAGCCCCCATGCAGAGTGAAAAATCCTCTTTCGGTACTGCTTGAAATTTCCTCATCACAGCCATTTGAATATCCAGAATGTCGAGAAATCTGCTTCCTTTTATTGTTGATTTTGAAGAAGCTCACGAACACATTCAATATTGTCTGCAATACTGTGGTGGTTTGCCTTCCACATCGTGGTTCATCTTCCGAGGGTTTCTCATCCTTCACAGAAACACTTAAACCGCTCTCACACATTTTCAAGTCAAAGAGTCTTCACCGTACACTGTCTTTAACATTTAGTAGGATTCCTTTGCGGTTTTAAACAGAATTTCATATTGACTCTCTACACCATTATTAGTGAAAAACGCATTGCACTAACACAGCCGCATGAACATACGCCTGTCAACAATGGTGAAGGCACATTTGCATGTGTTAGCTGAGATACCGAAGAATGCCTTGTGAGTCGGACATTTCCCATTATCACATTAAGGAGTGATTCACCAAATTTTCGGTCTCACCTTATATTTTAATATAAAGTACGTTAATGAAATGCAAAGAAATTAGTACATTGAAAATAGTCAAAGAAAAAGAGGCATTAAAAAAAACTGCCAGGAAATCATGATATTTTCATTCCAGAAGAGCAAAGACTTTGTAATGTAAATCCATGAAAGACTACCAATAACTATCAATATACAGAGGTTGAGTCAAAAGTAGTGGCCAATCACCGCACAAACTTTTAAATGGAAACCAGACAGGAACCAGTCAATGCTAATCTTCAAAATAGAGTCCATCATGCTCGATGGTCTTCATCCAACGATCAGCCAGTTGGCGGATGCCCTCGCGAAACCACTCCTCCGGTTTTTGGGCGAAAAAGTCACACACGGTGTTTTCAACCTCACTGACATTGGCGAAGCGCCGTCCATGCAGGAAGTGCGCCATGGACCGGAAGACATGGTAGTCGGAAGGTGCCAGGTCGGGCCTGTATGCTGGATGTGGCAGAACCTCAATGCCCTCCAACTACTGCAACTTAAGCAATGTTCTTCACGCTCGGTGCGGTGGAGCATAGCCCTGTTGCAGGAGGGCTCTCTTTCGGTTGACCAGGGTAGGCTGCTGGACAGCCAGGGCGGCATACATTCACTCGAGCAGTTTAACATACAGGTCAGAGGTGACGCCACGAACATCAGGGACCAGTTTGAAGTGCACCATGCCTTTGCATGACCGCTTCTTGGTGCATCTTCCAGGCCCATGTCTGCAGACAAAAAGCGGGAGAACCACCATCGTGCTGTCCGTTCATTGGTCACACCCTGACCTTCCACCCTGCAAATTTCAGCGGCTGCTGCTCGCGCACTGGTCCCCTTTTTCCAATAGTGACGAAGGAGCCCGCGTATCACCAATTTTTCTGCCATATTTTTACACTGGCTGACGCAGGTCGCACAATGTCTATGGCATTCAAATTCATATTGACGTTTCTTTCCACTCTTTTCTCTTAATAAACTGTTATATACCCTTGTGGTAAAAGTATTCGCCCAGAATTTGTGAAACTCTAACCCTCCCTCCCGAGTCGGCCACTACTTTTGACTCAACCTCTCTGTATCCATAAAAGAAAATATTTTCCAGATTTATAGTTTCAGGAAAAAAAAATTCTGGGAGATGATACAGGGCAATTCAAAATTAATGGTACAAAAAGAAGACATACCCACAACTGCTCTAATGAACTTAATTCACAAAAACGGAAAAACTTAATTGAAATGCCAATTTTTGTATAAAAACAAGTTATGCCAAAATGAAAAAGAATATATTCTTTATTAATGCATAGACTGATCATACTTTGTTAGTTTTGGCTCCATTCCAAAGTTTTTTTAGTTATTGATTTGCTAATGTTTGTAGTCAAATCTGAGTTCCAGATTTTTGGTCTTCCAAATTTCTGGTTTCCATATTTGCGATCCTAGACTGCTAAATGGAAGGCTTTATACACTGTATTTATAAATATCTAATTTCTTTGCTAAAAATATTAAAAATTCAGTTCACATATGGAACTTCATCAAAATCCAAAATCTTTCTGAGAATATTATTGTTATATAACATGTCATTATCTTGTTATTCTTTACAGTCACCATCTCAGCAAGTGAATTTGACTTTAAGAGATCCACGAAAAATCCGGAAAAGTTGATACAGCTGAGCTAAGACCTTGATGGCAACGCCTCCTAAAGATAAGGCTTGAGCACGAAAAAGTCATACATTGTTACATCATCATCCGAAGATACGTTTAATCGCATTTCTATCAATAATAAGCCCTGAATTATGTCTTCGGATGATGATGTAACAATGCCTGACGTTTTTGCGCTCAGGCCTTATCTTTAGGAGGCGTTGGCTAAGGGGGCTGCAGCCCCCCCCCGTCGCCCCGAAATTGGCCGCCATGTCAACTAACTCTGTTACATGGGGGACCCCCCTCCACAAGCTGGATTGGGCCAGCCCCCCCCTCCCCACCCGAAAAAAAATTCTGGGTATGGTCATGCTCAGTGATGGTTGAAAAACTTGAATGATCGCTTATTTTTTAGTTGATTGGTTGTCGCCATTTTTCGAGAATTAGCTTTGGAATAGTATTTTTGAATGAGAAATTGAAGATGAAAAAATGAATTAAAGTACTACATAATATATTTTTGCATCAACTGTATAACATGCTAAAGAAGTCCCTGCCCTCCCCCCTCTCTCAGATGCTGCGCAGAAATTTTCACATCAAAATCGGAATGTTATGCGCACTTTTTTATAACTTGCAGTGAAGATTTCTTTAACTTTTATTTTGCATAATACGCACATTATACACGAAACTTACAGTAACTATGTTTTCTCCATATGTGGAAAAATTTGGAGGAGACATCATCCTGCAGTGGATAGATGATGGTTGTAAAAGATGATGATGAATCGCTGTGGCAGAAATAATGATATGAACAATATGTACCTTGTCACTTCCCATAAACATTTTATTTTACATGAAAGATTATGTATTTGGTGAATTTGTTTGTGTAAAAGTTTAGAAAATTACATTTACTGGTAATGAAGGCATCAGTTATATATATGCTAATTTTTTTTGTTTATCTACTACAGATTTGATGAATAGTCTTGTCAGTTAATATGACTTTGTCAGGATATATATATTTATGTGATGTATTCTCTAAGACAGTGTCTAGGATACATTTGTAGAATGGAGCATTGACTATCTGGCTATGTCTGTGAATATGGTCTTCAAATTTATATTTAAATGTTACATTTTGTACAAAAGGAAACAAAGCATTTTTGCTTACAGCATACAGAAATATTTTGATTTAAAAATTTAGGGAAAAAATTCAAAATAAAATAATTAAAAAAAATAGCATTAAAAAAACATTTTCTTAGAACATGTTCTTTTGTAGTGAGAATCCATGTAACAAACAAGTTAAATTTTCTACATACAGAAATTAAAAGAAAAAATCATAAAATAATAAACCATACATTCACGTTTACGAGGTTGGAAGATAGCCTGATAATCGTCCATGTCTTTGATATCAGCTAGAGATGTTGAATCATCTCCAGGGTCTATATCTGGAGTTACGTTTTCGTTGTCTTCAGTTTTCATTTGTACTGTTCTATTAATGTGTAAATGCAGATACTGTTATTGTATATTTTTATCTATAGCTATAGATAAAACAGTTTTCCACACAAATGATCAAGAGCATGTTCCCTCCATATAATGGCAACCTCAGAATCCGGTTTATGCAGATTTGTGGAATTGGAAGTATTAAAAATGGCCATGAAATTCAAGATAGCAAACGTTGCAAAACAAAATTTCAAACACTAAGCTTATTGTTAATTATTATCATTCATCTTGGAAGAAG
>JAHWFO010012261.1:274189-318394 GCA_023313115.1 Rhysida immarginata | reverse complement strand
TTTTGGTTGTTGGGTTTCCTGAAGGACAAGCTCTACCGTCAAAGGCCAGCATCTGTGCCAGATCTGAAGGACAGCATTCGGCGCCATGTTCTTGATATTCCGGCAGACTCACTCCGGTCAGCTGTGGAAAATATGGTTATGCGATTAGAGCACGTTGTTAAACATGAAGAGGGACATATTGAGCAGTTGTAATGCTACTTTATTATGTTATTTCAGATTGATAAAGCATATGACATGTGTTTATGTGTATTACAGCACACCTATCGGCAGATTTTTGTACTAATTTTATCTCATTTGACCAATAGAACACATTCTACAGCACTCTTTAAGTGGGAAATTTGCAAAACCTGTATTTTACTTCAGTCATTTCAAACACATTTATTATTTTTAATTTTGCTAATATATACTTAATCAATCATGTCTTATTTGCATTTTTCATATTGTCCCAACTTTTATGAAAATGGATATTGTATAAATACATACCCATAATGCTTTATTTAAAACCACTAGAAAAGCTTAATTCTGAAATAGTGAAAATTTAAGCATTTTAAGAATTAAGATACTTACCCATGTTGGAAAGACAATGGAGAGGTAGTTGGACCACCAAATGGCTGTACCCTCTGAAAAAAAATGAATTTTAAAAAATTCAATTATTAAAAATTATCAAAATCCTTATACCTTTCAAGTAAAAAACTTCTGTAGAAACATTAATAATTTAAACTATATAACATTTATTGTCTCCATCTTGGATTTTAACAATCTTGGAAACAATAACAGTTGGATTGTTGCTCGGCCTATTACGGTCATGTAATTTTTCGGTTCCAGATTCCGACATTTTCATCAGTTATGAGCACCAAATCTTACTAAGTAATGGTTGAAAGTGCTTCGTGATAAACCTCTTTACTCCAATTATCTCGCATACTTCTTCAAAAATTAAGAAATTCAGTTGTATTTTTTTTTTTTTAAATTTTTATAAAATTAGTTTGTATTATCCGAAATTTAAATAAAAACATTTCGTATCAATAAGATGATTTTACATGTAAAATTCACTAAAGGGGTTGGGGTAGGAAATGATTTCCTAATTAAGCATTTTTGTATTAAGTGGATTACACTCTTAATAGTTTTCATCAGTTAACTGATGGTTTAGAAAGGAGGAAGCCTGCCCGTCATTGGGCTTCTATTTTGATTACTAAGTAGTCTTTAGGACATTTAAAGACATTCCTGCTGTGCAATGTCGATTCAATGAATTCAGGTCACGGAATGTTTCCTTTCATTATTCATCTTTTTTCATCTTAATTTAATAATCTTAATCTCCTTATACTGAAGATGGGATAAAAATCCCGAAAACGTTTTTTAATTCAAGTTTGTCATCTACATGTCTACGAATCATCGAACTTTTATCACAGACCTTCTTCACCTGTAACTGTGTGCCTCCCTGTGTTCGTGTAACATTTCTCCACAAGATCTTTGTTTCTTCTGTGTTTCATCTGTATTTCATCTGCGTTTCATCTACATAAACTCCACAAGACCTTTGTTTCAACTGTGTTTCGTGCTTCAACCTTTACATTTATCCATTTGGTGACTTTTTTTCATTGTTTCTATTATTTATTTTATTTTATTTTTTTTAATTAAATGGAGTTTTATTTATTTATTTTTTAATTAATGTTCTTTTTTTCTTCTTACTGTTTATTTACGGTTTCATAAAGGTAAACGCCATGGAAAAATTCGACTTTATTATTATTATTTTTTTGCATCCAGGGTAATAAATATACAGGGTGATTACGAAAGAACTTCACACTTTTAAAAATTTATTACATCAAAGCTGTTCAGAATATCTGTGTCACAATAAACTTCAAGAGTTTTTCTTTAAGAATCCATATGTGGTGTATCTATATTCTGAATAGCTTTGAGGTAATAAATTTTTAAAAGTGTGAAGTTCTTTTGTAATCACCCTGTGTATATCATTCAAAATTTTTCGATTTATCCCAATATCTTGTTAAGAAAAACGCCTCGATAGATTAAAAATTGGCCCTCTCGTTCCCTCAGGAGAATCAGCGGAACAAAGAAGTGATTTCCTGCCACAAACCACTCTCGATTCTAGCCTAGTTTTGATTCTACATAACGCAAGAGTTTGCTTGCTTTTTGCTATCAGAATGCCTTTAAATTGTTCTCTGTTTGGATGTGTAAATAAGAAATCTGATAGTAACTTCACGTTTCCATATATTTCTACAATCAGAATCGTTTAAGCAGCATTGGATTACCTTTTGTCAGCGAAGACCTGGTATCCAAATGCGAACAGCATAGTGTGCTCAGTTCATTTCAAAGCGTCTTGCTTTTTCTATAATCCTGCCGTTTTAAATTCATTGTCAATTAAAACGAAATTCATTGAAACTCGAATCTATTCCAACTCTAAATGGGCCTAATCTTCAAGAACAACGACCGCGACAATCAGACATTTGCTAACCGCTGAAGGAATGAAGCAGGCCTATCTGCTGTCATAAGGTACGTGCACGAGTAAATATAACAAGTAAATGTTTTAAAATAAGATTAAAAATACTGTTTTAATATTAACAAACGATATACAAATTATACTAATAACACATTTTAACACGCTTATCACGTATAATATTGAACAATTAAATATACGACAAACTTAACACGAAACGTAAAATTCCCAATTGCAATAAGCAAAAAAAAAACCGCTACGAAGTTGGTCGAAATCGACAGCAGCGCTGTTATTTTGCATATCTGCCACTCACCTGATTTTTTAGCGTTGGTTACTACGAGAGTAATCACACTTATTAATTCTATTCGCTATGCTTATATTAAAATGAAGTGAGATAAAATCCACATCCCATAACGATTTTATTCTGCTTAGATATCACCTGAAGAATACTGCTTAGTGATTGAAACATATGCAGTGGTCTGGAATAATAATCATGGAACATAGATTTTATCTCTCACTCTTCACTTTTATCTTAATTTTATTACAATTTCTTATATAAAGAAATTAAATTGCACTTTTAATAAGGCCCACTGCAAATTCACACCTGAGCTAGTACTGAACAAGCGAGCAAAAGACTGCACATGCTTTAGATTAACAGTAAGCAAGCACAAAAAAATCACGAACTCCCACATTTCTTTTAGCAAGCTCAGGATTGGCTTTCAAGCCCATCGCCTGCTAATCACCTCTGCTGAGCTCAAGTGAATAGCGGAGACTTGCACCAGAAACTATTGAAAAAAGTGCACATTAAGCAGAAAAACATTAATTGGACTCTTGAAACTGAAATGGTGCAGGCCATCAAAACGAGAGAATCCAAGAATTCCATCGAATAATTTTGAAAATTAATACACATCCAATACACTCAGACTTTGCCATCCAAGGGCTCATGTCTAATGTGGGGGGGCCCCCCCCAATAGATTGCAGTTTTAAGTTTTACAGTCAAAGCCTAGAGAAACAGGAAGTTCATAAACAACATACTGGGTGAATAAAATGTCCCGGAACGTCTAATACTGTATCTCGAAAAATACATAACTTGTTAAAAAAAGAAAGAATATATGTCAAATATTTTTGAATGCTATTTAAAAGTGCCAAAATTAGCTCCCTGCACACCCATTTTTAAATGGGAAACCCAATTTTTTTTTTTGCAGATTAGCAGAAAAAAAATTACATTAATTTTACCCAAACATTTTTTAAAAATCTTTTGTAGATGGCGCTGTAATTGTAAAAAAAGTCGAACTACTAGGTTCACGTCATTATTCCTGGGTTACGCTAAAATTTTGATTTAGTTATTTATTTATTTGATTTCCGGAGACTAATTACTTTGAGTGCAGTACTCAGAATAATGGGCAAGCATTTTTTCCCTTAGATCTGAAGTGTTTTTCCAGAGACATTCGAATTATTTTTTTTTTTTCTTGTGATCACAGCGCCATCTACCATAAAAAAACAATGATAAGAAATTTGAAGATTATTTACAATAAAAAAAAAGAAGTTCCCATTTAAAATTTCAAAGTTGCCACCACACACCCCTGAAAAGGCTAATTTTAGCACTATACCATAGCTTTAAAAAATATACTGGATGCTTTTTTGATTGAACTAGACTTCTCGAGATATTCGCACTAGTTTGACTTTCTTGCACTTACAGCTTTCAAAATAATATTTAACACGTATTTTTCTTTTATTGACAAGACTTGTCTTTTTCGAGATATTAGACCGTTCCAGGACTTTTTATTCATCTGGTACATGCAATGAATGTTTTTGCAAATTCTCCACTTCTATATTTCCACCCGCTTGAGCTAGCGCTGAGCATGAATGAGGAACAAGTGACGTCACATCCTTGATGAGCGAAGAAAATTTCTTTGTTTTGGTGCTAGCAAAAGCTTGCACTAGCATTTTGAATTTGTTGCGAGCCTAAAAACATTTTCTTTCTCAATCCAAGGACTTACCTTGAGATCAACAACATAGATGGATACACTCATTTGGGAATAACTTGCACCAATCTAGAAATAAGAGCAAATTTTCTAACATTGTAAGTCCAGAATAAAATATTGTTTAGAACAATGTAAAAACTGAGTTAAATTCTGAATTAATAAAACTTCCAAAAATTAAATTCAATATACTTATATTAGGGAATAATCATATACAAATATCTAAATAGTGAGCTAGTGGGGAGTAAGCATCATAATGAAGACCAAGATTAATTCTAAAATAAAATATAACATGCAATACAAAGTACATTCCAAAAAGTTCCTGAGGTAGGTTCAAAAATGTATAAAATTTTTTATGATCTTGAGGCCTTTCAGTTTTGTGCACCAACATATTGTTGCCAGGTTAAAACAAGAAATTAATCCTACCGAGGACAGTACGGGAAAATAGCGGAAGCCCTGACATTATCTATTTTTAGCCTTTTATCCCACTTTTTAACCCCCCTCCCCAATTTTTTAAATCGAAAAATTGATTTTCTCGAACGTAGTATATAGAAAGTGTAAAAGAGCTCTATCTTCTGTCATTTCTCATCATTTCCAATCAAATGATGTATCACATGCCATAGATTGCCATAGTTCTAAAGACCAAGTAACTGCCACCTGCACAACTCAGACCCCAATGGGACAACTTGGCCCAAATTCATAGTAATGGAGATCTTGCTTAGAGGAATCCCCATGGGCTAATCAAAACCAAACTAAATAGTGAAGGTGCACATGCCCATAGTAAGCTATATTCCGAATTTCAACCTTCTACCTCAAAAAAAATGCAAAAATTATGAAGGGGACGGACGGACATTATGAAAACAATAAGTAGTTCCATTCTTCCTTATACGCGAGTACATCCGGTAATACATTTTTAAATGAATTTAATACGATTTTAAATGTACTGGCCGCGTTTATTTTTGAGATGTAGTGGCTTGAATTTCATTAAGAGTTGACTGTGTTTCAACATTTGAATTATTTTGCAACATTTAATTCATTTTCGAAAGATTCTCCAGTGGAATTGGAATCACAAATAAATCCGCCGTTGCTTAAATGTACTAATATTTCCCCTATTTTGGGTGCAACTAGGTATTCCGTCGCCAGCTTCAGCCACATTTGAGGCTCCTTTTTCCCTTTTTTCTATTTCTTCTGATTTAAGAGACGCCTCCACTGCCTCTTTGGCTTGGTGGCCAGCAAAATACGCTGGTGTGCCTGGAGACACCCACCCGAAAATCTATGAAGAATCACGAGATCTCGGCCGGCTTCCCACTCAGGATGTGCACTTACTAAACGTGCCTTGGCGATTTCCAGCCTATCCACGTATGCCAGTACGGACTCTGACGGTCGTTGGACGGTATCATACAATTCCTTCTCTACATCGCGAGCCGTTCTCGCCCGACCAAACACTTGTTCAAGACGGGTCCGCATCTGGGCATAGTCGGTAAGCTCAAATATTCCGTGGTCTGAAGCACGCCTCGCGGCGAAACCCCTTATTTTAGATCATACCACTGACAATTTGACCTTTGGGGTCCAGTGGCCAATCTCCGCCATGTCCTTCACTCCACCATCCTCCCCGAACCCCGTTGACGATCTCCTTCCCCGACACGTTAGCTTTGGTTGCGTGCTCATATGAATACTTAATTAAGGAGGGGTTCGTCACACATTCATATTTTTATCTATTTCATCCGATTTTACAAACGAGAAATATTACTAATTTTACAATCCTCTGCTTTGGAAATGTTTGTCATTAGGTGAAGCATTTTTACAATACAGGTAAAATAATCTTATAAATTATCGGTAGGTAAACAGTATTTATAAATTTTATAAATTTATATTAAGTTAGTAAAAATTTAAAAATAGTTTTAGTAATAAACTTAAAAAATTATTTTTAGAATATTTAGTAATTAAACTTTATTTACACACATTATGTTTATTTAAAATCGTATTAAACTCATTTAAAAATGTATTAAATCTATTTAAAAGAGTATTAAATTCATTTAAAATTGTATGAAACCAATTTGCAAAACCTGTAAACATTGCAGTATATCTGCCTAGCACAAATAAGCAATTTCCGAGCAGTGTTGAACTATCTACAGGTATAGAGAGACGATTTATTTTTTGTAATTTCTGGCATATGATTCTCACTAACTGAAAGAGTAATACACAAAAACTCTACACGGTACAATCTTATGTGATAAGATAGTCTGATCACTAATTATAATCCAAATGAAAAATTTATATTAATTTTACATACCAACTGATTTTGAGCAGTGGCAATGTCAGCAACCTTGCCCCACCCTAAAAACAGGGAATCAAATATTCGAGTTGGTTCCCATCCATACACCTTCAAGGAGTCTTGGCAACCACTGAAGAGGCCCTCACCATCTGGACTAAAATATATACAACTAAAAAGAAACAAAAAGTTTAATGTTGTAGACAATTTGAGAGTACAATATTTGAACATGTATAATCTCCAGTTATATAATTCTTTCTTAGAGAGAGAAAGCAAGAGTTTAAACGGTGGAAATTGGGGCCTGTCCAGTAATACTGATCATGGCTAACTGCTATGATCGGTCGTGCTAAAAGCTATCCTAAAAGTCTCGAACGCGGCTTCCTGCAACTGAGCGACTGTCCTAAAAGCCTGAAAATCACAATCGGAAATCAAAAATTTTTACTGCAACTGCCCAAAATATTTGCAGGGGCATTGGTGGTGAGCAGTACTTTCAACATGGCAGAGCAAGCACTCACGCTTTACAAATGTGGACACTGCAAAAAACAATTTTATAGCTAAGAGTGCAATGCACACATTATCGCATTCTGTGGGCAAACAGAACCTCAACAGAGTGCTAGAACAGAAGGTGACATCTGTATATTCGTACTATATTCTTTTTCAAAAAAAATGCTTGCTTTCTCCTATTATAAGTGCCGAAAGGCTTCGCATGTTCACCACTTGAGAACTCGAGGGAGAATGCTCTTCACATAAAAACAACAAGAGCACATAAGGGTTTACTCCTTTACACAATCATGTCGACAAATGTCGTAATGGTATGATCGTGTTCGAGGTGGCTCCTGGTGTATGAGGAGAGTAGGGGCAATTCAATTAACGAATATGTAGCAATAATGGTTTCTGAAGAGGAATTGGATGATTCACTATTTTTAGACTCGGTGGAAGAATCTGTAACAGAGTCGGTATCTTCTTCCAATTCCACTAGTACAGCCAGTACTAATTTTTTTTTAACTGAGTTGTTGTGAATGAATTCAAATGAGACCATGTTGAAGCAGATCCCACACAACCACTTTGTCCTAAAAATCCTTTTGCAAGATAGTGACTCAATCAGTGGTGGTCACCTGAGGTCGGTATTACTGGACAGGCCCTTAATGCTGAATCTAGCCTTTACTGACAGGGTGCAGACCTCTATCATTTTCATGAGACATTTTTAATAGTCACTCTCCTGCACCATGTTGCCTTTGGCTTGTTTAAAGATCTTTATTGTTTGAGTGTTTGGCAAGCTAATGAATGTGAGGGGTGGCACTCGAGAATGTCTCAGTTTGAGAATTGGCTAACATGAAATTCTGCCACAAATTAAGCTTATCAGCTTGTGTCCTAAGTGTCCCGAATTTTGGTGCAGCAAGAATTGGCTGTTGTTCATTGACAATGCTGCTGCACGTTGGTCGCTGCTTGTTCAAAAGGAATTCAAACGGCAGCAGGTCGTCGTTTTGCCATACCTATCATACACACATGATCTCAAACCATGCAATTTCTTTCTCTCTGCCCGCGTGATGAAAGAAAGGCTATGTGGGCGTAGATTTCAGTCAGCTGAGGCGATCACTACCACAAGAGCAGCTATATGGGATATTCCTGTGAATGTCTTTCATAGGTTTTTCCAGCAGTTCTACTAATACAGAGGGTTGTTAAGGATCTATGGTAACAATTAGCATATTTAAATGTGATGCACATGTTTATTTCATGTGAGCTATTACATGGAGTATTGTTTGGGGAGTTATTAAATTAGTTAGTATTCAAACAGTGAGCTAAAAACATTGAGTTATGCCATCAAAAATTGCCATAACAGCCTTTTCTGACGTCAAATTCAGTCATTTCAAAATTATGAAAACATGCAAGAAGCAAAGCTTCGTAGTTTTCAAAAAAGGGATATCAAGTGTACTAATGACATCCTGAGGGTAAAAAGCAGGCCAATTCGATACCAGACAGGAAACCCATCACACATATTTGAGATATTTTCAAACAATCCAATCGTGCACAAGTGCAGTTATGGGCAGCTATCGAGACTGCATGGTTGAACTCTATCCAAAGGACTTCTCCCGACTGCTAGAGTTCATGACACATCGAGTTGTTGCACTTCGCCAGCACTTTTGGCACTTCAGTACATACAGGGAAGTATTCCTTTGTTAATAGTTATTATAAAATAAAAACTTGGTTGAATATTGAAAATACCGTAATTTTCGGTATATAATATGCATATTATGCAAAATTAAAGTTAAAAAAAACCATTACCACATACTATAAAAATGCATAAAATATTCCGTTTTCCATTAATAAAACCAGGGAAAATACGATGGGGAATTTCAAACAAACATGTGTCTAATATTTAATATACATTAAAGCACATTTATTCAATTTTTTTTTCTCAACTTCCTAAAGCAATCCGATAATAAACAAGGACAAAGCTAAAATTTTAATAAGCAAAGCCTAACATTTTGAATCGTTAAGAAAACCTGGGATAATGGTTTCCCTTAGCAGAAAGATCCCAGGTTTTCCCAACAAATTTTCAAGATGGCCATCAAGCTGAGATATCTAGCATCAAGCACAGTGGTTTAGCAACTGTTATTCTGTGTGAAATCTGTAATAATAAAGTTCATATAGTAAGGCAAACCCATGCCCATTAACCAGAGCCAACACAATAATAAATGCAATACATGAATGAGACCAGTTTTAATGATAAGAAGTCAGAGGACGCTATTCCGCACGTTTACCGATGTTTGTTACTAACCGTTATTTATAAAGATGTCGAAACAAAATGTTTGAATTATCCTCAAATGGATATACAGGGTCTTTATAATTAAAGTTGCATTTTGACATGGCCATAAACAAAAACTACTGGACCAAAAGCTATAATACTTGGTAATATTATACATGAAGGCATGGGAAGTTCATACCCACAAAAAAAAAAATTAGTTCAAAAGGTCACCACCAGCATGGAATGGCGCTCTATGCAAATAATTTTAGTCATGTAACTAATTTTAGTAACGATTATAGACTTGTTAACCTGTGTCTTCGTGTCTAATTTCGTATACGAATATTGCATAAAGCGCCATTCCATGCCGGTGGTGACCTTTCGAACTAATTTTTTTTTTTTGGTGGGTATGAACTCCCATGCCCTCTTGTATAATATTACCAAGTATTATAGCTTTTGGTCCAGTAGTTTTTGTTTATGGCCATGTCAAAATGTAACTTTAATTATAAAGACCCTGTATTTTGCATGGCAGAGAGTACAAGAAAATACAATTTGAAATGCTTTTGTGAAAGCACAAATCACTCCTCCTGTGGATGATTCAATCATGAGAATCGAGGAAGAGGAAGAAACTGTAATTAGGTCTGACAAAGAACTGCTTACTGAAATGATGGAATTATTTTGCTCAGACACAGAGGATTCCGATAATAAAGGATTTTAAATAAATTTATTTCTGATATAATACAATTTTAAATGTAATGAATAAATTTCGTTCTTTTATTTATTTTATGGAAACTAAGCCTTTAAAAATCAGACCACCACCAATGCACTGCACGTTTGAACAAATACGATGGCGCACTCCTTGTTGCTGAATCACTATCTTAGGTACATAAATTGCATATTATACATGGGCGAGTATTAAATACTGAAAGTTATGGTAATATTTTCTAAATGCCTTTTCTGCAATAACAAGGATATTCTGTAAATGTAAATAATGTAAACTACCACCAAATAATTAAAAACGATTCAATACCTTATGGGTCCACAATCCCCATCAGTAGACGAAACCAACTGGAAGCTTTCTAAATCCCAGAACTTCACAGTCCTTAAAAAAAAAATAAAATCATAATAAAATCTTAATGTTATTGCATTTCATTATGAACATACCGTACTACCCTAAATAAAGGAGAAAAATTATTCTCATGATAGTGTTCAAATTCAATTTCAGTAAACATGAGCTCTAAAATCAGACAATCAATACAGTACGGACCCACTCAAACCAACGCCACCTAAAAAACAAAGCCTGATTACTGCGTCATCAAACCAGAGCTGACAATCCAATCTTCATTGTTTAAAACAAAACGAAAAAACACTTGTTGTAATCAGTGTTTTTTCGTTTGTTGAAACAATGAAAGTTGGATTGTCAGCCCTCGTTTGATGACACAGTCAGCAAGCAGGCCTTGTTTTTTAGGTGGCGTTGTTCAAACGCAGTCATCAGAAGCCACAATTTCGCGACCGCGTTGGATCAAGCCATTAGGTTAAAAATGTATCAATTAAATTTAAAATACCTGTCTGCACTTCCACTTGCAAGTAAAAATTCATTTGGATGGAATTCTACATCTCTTACTGGGGCAAGATGACTGCGGAATTCCGCTAACATCTTGCCAGCTGGAAGATCCCAAATCTAAAAATGTTTAAAAAAATAATTTAGCATTATATAAAGACAAAAAAAAAATTTTAGAAAAATTTACAAATTTTATAGCATTATTTTCTTAACAATAATGATTTACTTTTACAGCACCATCTTCTCCAGCCGAAGCAATCCATCTTCCATCAGGACTAAATTTTATACTATTAACAGTACTAGAGTGACCCTAGAAAACAGACAAAAAAAAAACATCAAAATGAATTCCTTGGAATGGTTTTTTTTTTTTTTTTTTACGAGAAGAATATGAGCCAAACTATGACAATAGCAGAGAAAAGTTTGATGTTTTCTTTTTTTTATTTAATAATTTTATTTTTAAACTTAAGAGTTCAAACTCTTAAATCTGTAAATTTTAGAATGAAGTGCAAGTCATTTTGAAATTTCTCATTCGATGTACAAAAAAAATTACAGATAATTTACATATAATGCATCTGTCGTAGGTCTGAATCAGTCTTTCAATCATTTTATATTGTACATTTAAAGCTGGATATTTGGATACTAAAGATGGAAATCCCCTGAAGAAAATAACAAAGCCCAAGCAAATTTGTGCTATAGCCCAAAATTGCAAATTCATAATATAGAGTGGCCAGATTAAGTACCGTATTAGCTCGAATATAAGTCGGCCCCTACTCTAAACCGACCCTTAAATTTTCATCATGTTTTGGAGGAAAAAACTGTCTCAAAATCAACTTTACAAATAAAACAACTCCACAAATGATTAATTCAATAAAAACATTTTATTTTGAAAAAAAAATTGGTAAATATATTCACAACCAAATTTATGATATTTAAATATTTTAAGTATAAAACACAAATATTATGAAAAAATATTCAGTTTAATTATTCACTCCAACGTTGTGACTAAAGTATTTTGTGACATTTTTTTCCAGTGTAAATTTCTAATAAATAAACTAGTATTTGCTCTTAACCATCTCTTTCATTACCTAAAATATAAGTAAATATAACAAGAAGAGATGATACAGTAATGAATTTATTAACACGACTAGTTAGGGTAACAGATCTCCAGGAAAATTTGGGAACAAAATTCTTATCTTTTACCCACGGAGAGATTAACCTTGCAAGCTTTAGTATGCTGTTTAGGAACGATTTAGTATAGAGGGGCAGCACCGATGTCATCAAGTGATGTCACATTGGTGTCATGTGTCCCAGCAAGTGGCAAAACAAGCTTGATTACATATGCGATACCTGTGGATTTGGTATTGTCATGGGTTTGTTTACGCTTTAAAACAGTCTGAATTATCATGAATGATTATTATAAGCCTTAAATGAGAATTTAATACATGAAATCAGCTAAAGTTAGAAAATAATGGAATCTCAGATCCTGTTTGAGGAGGATTCAATATTTGTTCGGCTCACACCCTTTTCGCCCGAGAGCTCCGATCCATTTTCCCCTTCGTTTTTCGTCTTTGCTTGGAAACTAATAAAACTACATTCCTGAAGCCTTCCCGTGCCAGCGCTTTTAACTATTTATTAATTTGAATGAAATAGATGTAGTTTTAAACAATACATAATTTTACTGACTTTTAGCTTAAGCGTTTCGAAGCTTTCGTATCTTCCGAATGGCATTTCATCTTAATAAATATATCAGTCGGTCACTCATTTTTTGAACATCATGGCATGTTGAATTTTTCTAACCTTATTAGATATTATAGATTGCGTGAGATAGTTATTATATTGCGATTTACAAATAACCCATTAAATTATATTTTACAATATTTTCAAACTGGTTCAAATTGTAAAGCAACTACAAGAAATCGATTTATATTTCAAAAAAACACCATAAAATTTAAAAAACTTTTTTCCCATATAATTAATACCTTGATAGTGTGAAATGACTACCTGATCATTTACGAAATTCTATTTTTAATTGTAAATCATATACGTGTATATTAAAAGATTGCAGATATTTTAACTGTAATTTATATGTTTATTTTAAATGAGCAGTGAAATAGTTGATTCTTAATGTTGGTTTTAAACAATTTCTTTTTATTTTATTTTATTTTACTTTATTTTATTTTAGGTTGATTTTAATTTTTTATCATATTTCATTTGTAATTGTAATTATTTGTACTGTTTTTCGTAATTATTGTTATTTATTTTACGTTTTTTAATTGGAGCTATTTATTTTACGCTTTGTTGATGCAGCAAAATTTTTGAAATGATTAGCTAAAAGTCAGTCAATAAATATAAGTATTGTTTAAAGTAAACCCTACCAAATTGAAATTCATATTCATTATAGCAATACAACACCTTGAGACCATGAATATGATTTATTAATTTGAGAAGAAAAATTCACCGATTCTTTGTTATTTTAGTAGAGAGAGACACACACCAAGCTTGCTCAAAAGTATACAACCGTCACTCATTTTGCCACTCCAAATGCTTTTGATTTCATGGATAGAGGGGGCAGCTATCACTCTGACGCCATGTGCCGCCCCTCAATATCTTGCAAGCTTTTTAATTTTAATCATTGCGATTTCAACGATTTCTAATCTTTTAAGGGCAATCTCACTTTTTGTGCGTTCTTATTACTGACAATATAGTTCCAAAAGTATATTCATGGGCATCTCTCACAGTAATAAAATAAGTGTCCAAGTTTGAGTTAAGAAACGTGCATGAAAACTCCAAGTAAAAGCTTAAAATTAATTTTAGTCAAATAAATTAAATTCTTATGCATATGGCGATTTTTATCAGTAAAAAAAAAAAAAAAAAAAAATTAGCTATCCTGACAGTTACACTAACAACCTTTGCGAAATTAAAAGCAAAAACCCATCAATGGTTACCTATCTAAAGTTAACATATTTGATAATTATAGTTTTTAAATTACATAACTGAATTTACAACCATTACTCTAATAACTTTTGCGGTTACCTATACATTATCTCAAGTTAACGTAAATTATCAAATGACAAATGACATTTAAATTTTTAAATGACATATAATTGAATTTACTCAAAGGTGGGGGGGGGGGAGGTGGTTATTTAACGTCGTCGGGTTGGAAGAGGGGGGGGGGGGTATTTTGAGTTGGACTTGAATCCAAGCCGAGGGCTGGTTTTTTTGGGATAAAAAGGTCTGCTTATATACAAGCCAATACGATTAAGTACTCTGTGAATCCATTTTGTTGCTTTTATCACTGACAACTACTGAACATTTTCTCCCCAGTCTATTGATATCTATAACTTTATTAGCCACTGCATTTAAAAAAAGTAATACTAAAAATACTCAAAATGTTGCATCTTTAAAAAAATTTTACCTTTTACTGAAGCAAGACGGAGTTTTGAAAACTTTTGAATTCTATGCAGTAACTTCAACAAACTGCAAAAACAGACATGAAACTGGTAGGAAAGGAAAGCCTGATTCATTGATAGAGAAAAGCAGCAGTGCATTACTGGGCCTGCAACAAAAATTCGATTTCTTCGCCAACAAAATGAACACAGGGATCGCGTCTACATCGAAAAACATAACACTCTCTGGTAGAAGGCATTTCAAGCTTCTATCAGATGCATATCTCAGTTCAGTATCTGGCATATTGCTAAAACTATTGCCTATAGGAGGCAAAGCTTTGTTAAGTTATTCTATTATTTTATTGCTAGGAGACTTGCACTTGACAAATTAGGGTATTAATATCTTCTCATGATTAGCTTTCTGTATTTCCATATCCCAATGGCAATAATCGATTTCAAAATACTTATCCCATTTCATATTTTTCAAGGTTTAATTAATAAGCATTTAGAAATACGAGGTGAGAAAATAATTTGAATATTTTCCATTCTTTTTTTTTTTTTAAATCTCTAAAATAAAATTAAAATTGAAAAATTGTTTACCTTATATGTAAAAATACAGCCTTTCCTTTTTATGTCCCATAACTGAAAGTAAAAGAAAAAAAAAAATTTTAAAACATTTAGTATAAAAATATTAGTATATATTTCTATATTTACGGAGTGGCTTGTCAAAACGTAGCAGGAACCATGTTACATTTATAAACCTCTGGCTTTGGGTTTATTTTAATGCCCTCCTATGTCACATTTTGAGTTATAACAAGTGTTTTGCCTCAAAAAACCATTTGAAGATTAGAGCATACATTCAACATGTAAAAGATCCAAGAAATTTTCAAAAAAAGTATGGGCATTAGAACAATCCCCAATTTCTACTTGACGATTCTCTATAGACATAGGCAATGCAATGTACATTACCCTACAATAATGCCACCTTACACGAATTCTGACTTGTCTGTTGGAATCCATACTCATATATCAACAACTGATGGGATCATTAAATTGTAGGTATGGTAACTGCATGTTTAACGTTGTCGTTAATAAAGATTGGCTAAACAAATGGAACTTGGTGACTTGAGAAAGAATTGAGACGAACCCTCCCCCTCCCCCCTATATTGTCAATTGCACTAAACCCAAGATGTTCCGTGTGGGGTGAAGAGGCATCAAGGGTTCGGGACCCAAAAATTAACGTGACTTGGACAAGATGCTGACGTGGTGAAACATTAAGTTTATTCCTTGATTACTACATAAAATGTACATTTAGTTCACACATACACAAATTACAGGGACCCCTTCGTAAGCAAGTAAAAATTAAACGATTTACTAACCAAAACAGAGCAGCGCTCTACATTTAATCATCCGGAAAATGTACTCGTTGCGCCTGGGCATGGAAACTCTGTTAGGTGCAGGAGTTGAACGTGGAAAACAGCGAGTATCCACCAAGTAGGCTGACACAGTCATCCAGGTGCCCAACAACCCCGAATAAGTATTCCAAAATCACAATGCCAGACACGCGCAGTGTCACCTTTAGTGCGGAGAAAGACAAGGGGGGCACAGTGACCTCTCATGGCGGGTGTTGGCTACCCATGCTACTCAGTGCTGAGAACGCCCTGAAACGCTTGATACTGGCAGGCAGCGCATATGTGTATCATGCTCTGCTGTAAGCATCGCTAATGAGGGTTCAATGTTGCGTTACTCTCAGTCCTCGTTTACAAACTCACTGCTCTCAGATGTAGTTACATCATGCTCACCACAGTGTACAGGGCAAGACTATAAACTAATTCTAAACTAGTTACAGACGTTCTTCTTCTCAAATGAATAAATGTTTCACATCACGAAGTTCATAAACGCACACTGTAAGTACTGGTTGTTGGCGAATGCTTCACGCGCTGTGGCCCCGTTGACACGGCGGGAGGAACCTAGCCAGGAGGCTCACATGTTAATTCGAATGTCTTGTCCGTTAACATCAAGCCAAAAAAAAAAGGAACGTCAACAAACAGATTTTTTAAAACTACACGTTATGTCTCTCATTTTCACAGAAAACGTGTTAGCAATTAACAACAATGCTTTATTTGAGGCCGAGGCTGATCCCGATGCACAACAATCCCAGCCCCCAACAAAGCTCACCATACGGCCATCAACAATGCTATTAAGCATACAATAAACTCAACAAACGCAGGAATTGTCCGTCAGCCACACAAGAGAAAACCCACACGCACATAAAAATGTCCCTGTTATTCCCCATTTCTAATGAAAATCCCAAATTACTGCACACTAACCGCTTAAAAAAAAAACACACACTAACGCAAAATACAAATGCACGCAAGACCGCACCTACACAACGTGAATGAGCGAACTTATTTTCAAACTAACTTCATTCTCTCTATATTTCCTCCGCCGGGCCACATCTGACACCACACTGACATTCCATGGAATGTCACAGAATAATAATTCAGTACCACATTCAGGGATTGTCTAGATGTGAAATTTCAGGAAAATCATCCCAGCCACGTTCAACTATTGTTGATATTGTGAAGAAATAGAACACTACAGGTATCGGAACACACCTCACATCAGACAATCATCAAAATTCAATGAACTCAACCGAGAGTGTTAAAGCGCGAGGTTCATAAAACCAGAAGTAACCACTCCAAGTCATCAACAGAGTGACAGGAGTCCGTCTGTACTACAATACTTTGCAGAAGGAACTGCATGCACTCGGCATGCTCAGATGTGTAGCCACGCACAAGTCAAACATGTGCCAGATTCCAGTGGTGTTTGAACTGTCTGATGGGCGTGTTAGGTTATGGCAAATGCCAAGGAGTGCCTATTATACTTTGCCCCATCACTTATGTAGTGTTTCTCAACCAGTGCTCTGCAGCCACTCCAGGAAAATAAAATATACATAAATTCTTTCACTTTGAGAGTGATTTCTTGCCTAAGCGGCCCTGCCATAGATATCACGTAAGCTTAAGGGGCTCCACCATAGAAACTGATTCTAAAATGGGCTCAGAGTCAAAAAGGTTGAGAACCGCTGCCTTATGTTCTCACACAATAGTTTTCTCTTGAAAGCTCAATAACAAAGTTTACCCATTCTACCTACAAAAAATATACTCAAGTTTACTTCTAAAAGTCATGCGTTTTACTGTCTTTTGTAGACTTTGCACAGTTACCATTTCTAATGCAATATTTCACTGGTGAAATCTAAAAAAACACTCGATTAGTGCCATGCAGCCATTTATCCAGTTACATTCTCATCAATATTACATACAAACACATTAACAAGAAAAACGGAAGGAAAAATTCCATGATCTGGAATCACGAGTAACCAGCTCATTGCCTCTATCAACTGGGCCACCATGGACTCAGTGTAGGAAGGCTGTCTCGAAGTGTTCCAAAAACTATAAAGTAGTCAAAAGTGGAGACCCAAGGATAAGACAGGCACCTGGATCGCAGATCGGCAATTCCTTCTTTCCAAACTATCAAAAAGCTGATGTAAACTCGTGAGAAAGTAATAAATAAGAGCTGAAGTCAACTGAGAAAGGGAAAGATTATGTAATTTTATATTCAAGTAAATGTTTCATAGGGGGCCCACAATTATAAAACCAAAAAATATGACAATTGTATTAAGATAAAGAGAAGTGTATAAGGTGCGTCACATAAGTATAGGACCACCCATATTTTCCCTTGTCTGCAAGAAACAAAATAAAATAATTAAAACAATGTCACTGTATCAGATTCTCACAACTATTATTTATTCTCTCCAAAGAAAATAATGGAAAACAAACAACAACAAGAATAAGAATTTATAAAAATAGAAATTAAGCTGTCCCATAAAGTATAGGACCAGCACCACTTAATGCCGTTTTTCGAGCAGAAAAATTAACAAAGCAGTGATTAATCAGTCAATAAATGACACTGGTGATTACCTAATAGGGTTGCCTCCACAAAAACTTTCAAGTGGCTGTAAACAAGCAACTTGAACACAATACCTCGTAACACCACCTTGTCAGACTATGAAAGGGGTCAAATTGATGCTTTGAAAGCTTCTAGAGAATGCACGAGGTATAGGAAAGGCTAGAAGTCAGTCACATAAAGCTGTACTTAATTATTTGAAAGCTGGTGCTCAGTATGGCCAGAAAAAGAGACCTGGGAGACCTCAGAAGACGACTAATCGACAAAAAAGTGCGATTATTAGAAAAATGAAAGACCCCCACAACATCTTTGCATGTGGTGGCCAATTCTGAAGATGTTCCAGTATCAAAATCAACTATGCAACGGATTGTGAAGCAGGCATCATCTCTTGTGTACACGAAAAGAAAACAGCAACCTGCACTCCAACTGCACCACAAGCAGAAACGGTTGGCCTTTGCCCAGTTAGTGATGTTCTGGACAGAAGATTAGAAGAGAGGGGAGAAAAAATTCAATTTAGGTGGGCCAGACGGTTGGCAATATTACTGGCATGACATCAGGAGGTCAGAAGAAACGTATTTCATATGGCAACAGGGAGGAGGATCACTTATTGTCTGGATTGGCTTCGGATGGAAGGGTAGAACCAATTTAGCTATTGTTAGTGGAAGAATGAAGACTTCAGATCATCAAGATCTGCTTGATATTCATCTTTTGCCGTTTAGGGAGAAGATTGGAGGGACCAGATGTATTTTCCAGCAAGATAATGCCCCAGTTCACCGTGCAAACAGCACAAATGAGTGGTTTTTAGCAAATTGGGTGCAAATTATGGACTGGCCTGCCCTATCTCCATATATCAATCTAGTGAAAGATGTATGGGGTGCTGTAGCCAGATCTGTTATATAGAAGAATTAAAGTATGCTGTGTTGAATGCCTGGGAAGAAATTAATTCAGATTATCTGCAAAACCTGGTCACAGCGATGCCAAATTGAATTTTCAAAAATATTGAAAAAAGGGATGATTTATTGGGCATTAAGTGATGCTGGTCCTATACTTAAGGGACAGCTTAATTTCTATTTTTATAAATTCTCATTCTTGTTGTTGTTTGTTTTCCATTATTTTCTTTGGAAACAATAAATAATAGTTGTGAGAATCTGATACAGTGACAATGTTTTAATTTTATTTCGTTTCTTGCAGACAAGGAAAAATATGGGTGGTCCTATACTTATGTGACGCACCTTATAGGGGGGAAATATATATACAGTCAATTCTCGTTAATACGAAGTTGTGGGGACCAAGAAAATTTTTCATATTTTCGTATAAACCAACAATACTAAAGTGTTATGAAATAAGCACGGAAATACAGTACTTTACATTAGAAATGATTTTTATTCATCTCTCATAAAAAAAATCCTTAATAATAGTTAGTTTTCGCGCCAAGAGAATTTTTTTGCCTAAATCACTATTGACTTTACAATATAACGTAAATAAGTCTTCAGGAACATCCGGACTGTATAATATATAACATTTAATTTCCTCCATCAATTCTTGAACATCTGTGCCTTTCCTTGAAGCAGGTAAACCAACCATTAGAGCACGCGAAATTTTCTATGTTCAGCTGGTGTGCAAACTGGTTGGCTTTTTCTTTTAGAATATCACGGCCAATGGGAATATTTTTTGTCGAGCCTATAACAAATACAGTGTATAGTATATTAGACATGTAGAAAAAAACTTACAGTATTTTCTACAGTACTGTATGTCATGTCAGCGATCAACAAATCAATTGTTATCATGCATGACAATCGTAATTGTTGTGACGTCTTATGCTGTCATTGTTCCCCATTGTCTATCGTTCCTTGCAATGTCCAAGATGCCGACTGTTCATCCGGATTCCAATACTGAAGGATGTCTTTTATCTTTCGTCTGCAACCACAGTTTCGATCTTTTATCCTTCGTCTGCAACCACAGTTTCGATATCCCACGTAACGCTTTCCACAGGTAAACTACCGTAGTGTATAAGTAGAGTACGATAGCTCCCTCCACTTCACCAGGCCCATACACAACACTGTACTAGACTGGAACAGAAAAAACGTTAACTTACTTGTTTAAACCAGGTTAAAAGTGCCGTTTCCATGTTCTCGTGTGCTGCTTTTCGAATTCATTTTCTTCCCAGAGTTCCACTCGTTTCAGCCTGTTGTCTAATCTTTTCAGAGTTTTTAGGAATCGTTGATAATGTTGACGCTGGAATGTCAAAGTCTTTAGCAACCTGCCCTTTTATAACATTTGGTTTTTCCGCTGCATTAAGAATTTGTAATTTAAGATCTACCGAAAGATCCTTTCAGTTTCTTTTGCTTGAGGCTGACATTGAATAATAAAATTGGATAACTGCTCTGCATTTAGCGATGACAAAATTGATTTTGAAACCATGTCGATATTGCACTTGCTTAAATACAGATTTGAGCACCATGTGACAGGATTTCAGATCTAGAATAGCCGAACCAATCAGATTTCGCGAATCAGGTTTCCTGCCAGTTTAAAAGCACGTGATTCAGATTTCACGCTCATCTTGAAGCCATGTGACAGGACAAATCACACGTTTATCTTTTGACAGAAGCAATCACATATCCTGCTGATGTAACACATGAAATGACTTTGAAAATTATTTTTATTAACTATACACTTCAAAATCTGAAATTTTGTCATTAAAATTGAAAAGACACTTTTTCAATAAAATTATGAAATTTTCCTTCGTATAAACTGTATTTTAATAAAAATATGTTCGTATAAAGTGGAAAAAATTTACACAGAAATTGCTTTCTCGGGGACAGGCCACAAAATATCTTCCTATTAACCGGAATTACGTATTAACTGGTTTCGTATTAACGAGAATTGACTGTATATAGAAAATACTGTATAAGGAATTAGAATAAGAGCAGGTTGTTCATCTCAGTTTACACAATCTAAAATAGTTTCCTCACCTTGATGTTTGTATCAGAAGAACCAGATGCTAAGAAATCTCCATATGGATGGAAATCTAAACTTTTAATGTTTGCTTTGTGGCCTGTTAGTGTCCTGACAACTAAAAAGGAAAAACAATTATTCAAATAAACACAATTAAAAAAAACAAAAACAAATTAGTTATTAGATGAATGGTTAAAAGAAAATGAAAACATAAAAGGGAAGACCGTGGCCTGGTGGGCTTTCACTGACCACAACTGTGAAGTTAAGCTACATCAGGCACGGCTAGTCACTCGATAGGTGACCACCCATGATAGCCAATCTCCCCCCCCCCCCCCCGGCCTTTTTGAATTGCTAAAAGTATACAATCTCCTAACGCCAACGTGGGCAATTTCTAAATCTCCATTGCTGTTGTACGCTCATGTGGTGGCGTAAATGGGGAATGTTAAAGCTTTTACATGAGCGTACAACAGCAATGGAGATTTAGAAATTGCCCACATTGGCGGTAGGAGATTGTATACTTTTAGCAATTCCAAGGGGGAGGGGGAAGCGATCTAGCAAGTTCGCCAATTTGCTCTTCCATTATTTTATAGACAGAGCCTCACGATCAATTGAAAAATCCCATCCATAAAAAATCTACATTATTTAATATGTTCGATTACCGATACCGGTATTTCATCAATGCTGAGTCATGGTAATCGAAACAATAGAATACAATGTCTTTCTTCATAGTGTACAAAACCTTCCGCAATTTTAACATCTTTAACAACGCTATAACAACAGCTCTGAGTTGTTGTTAATTAATGACTTTTTCATTTGCGAGAGATTGTATGAAGAGAAATAAACGTCGTTAGATGCTGTAATGACGAAATGTTGTCTTTAAGTTGCAAACAACGCTTTTGTGAATCTGGGCCTTAATTTGTAGAGTGAATGCAACTAAAGGTAATTCTCATTAAAAAAAAAAAATTAACCAATGGGGTTTACAATTAATAAATGCCAAATTATTTTTCATACACACTTTTTGCAGCTTCTAAGTCCCATATTTTCAATGCTCCCGAGAGTGAACCAGCACAAACTAATTCGTCAGAATAACTAAACCGAACACATTCTACAGGCGTGGTATGGCCAGTCAAACTCTGGAATAAAATAACCACATTATTATTATTATTAAAAATCTTCCTCTAAAGTAAAAATATATTTATAAATTGTTTTCTCATTAATGAAGTTATAAATTAACATATTGGCCCAAATATAAGAATAAGTTTTTTCCCTTAAAATATATTCATAAAAACCGCACTCATTGTATACGTATAGCCTAAATGTTTAAATTTTCTATTGCATCCAACATTCAAAAATTCAGGGTCATCTTATATTCTGGCCAATACAGTATACAGAGTGGAAGGAAAAGTTTGGCCCTCCTCAAATAACTCAAGAATCAAGATATGCATCTGAAATCTGTCAATAGGAAACGGCAGGTGGCCTATCTTCTGGCCCAACCTGACATTCTGAATATGCAAATTAGACCAAATGCAAATTGCATCTTTCAAACCGTAACAGATAGGATTAAAATCCTAATTGCAAAGCTGCAGAGCATGAAATCAGATGAACAATTCACTAAAAATAATAAAAATAACCAAACAAATAAAAAATACCAATCTCTAGTCCTCATCATGAATTACCATCAGAAATGTGAGATTGAAAACATTTTCAAAAGATAAAGCATAATCTAAGCACCATATAGCCTTAAAATTTCTTAATTTTATTCCCAGGCTTATTCCAAAGCTTAAACTGAAATTCAGAACCAAATATGAATATTTACTTAGAATTTTAGTACAAGTTACAATCCGGCCCGAGCCATTACGGGAAAAGCCGACGAGGTAGATCTCAGGCCAGACGAGCAATAAAAATAGAACAATATATTAAAAAAATTCTAAAGTTTAGGAAGCTTTAGAAAGATTCTCATAAACCATTTCTGAATATGAAAAAGCCAGGTGAAGTTAAAACTGGAGGCTGATCCCCAGAATATACCTCACGATTCCAAAACAAAGTGAGGTATAAATTAGCAAAAAATAAAGGTGAAGCAAAATCACTGGAGGAAGAAAGAAAACAAGAAATTATTTCTAGCTTTTGGTTTAGAGCTTAGGAAAGTGCATTAACATGAGCATCCCAAGACAAATCCAGAGAAAGGTATAAACCCAGGTACTTAAAAGATAAAGTAGGAGAAAGTAATTGAGAATTTCAGCATTCCCTCGCGTTTCAGCATTACAGCTTTTTCACACTGCTTTCGTACTTTATCACGAAGAACTTTTTCACAAACATTTAGTACTTTTTCACTATCATTTAGTACTTTGAAAAAGCTGTAATAGCTCAGTGGGAATTGAACGTTTATTTTGTTGATGGAAAATCGCATATTTGGTTTCTTTTAATTAAGGATTAAGAGTGATTAATTGAATTCCAATGACTTAAAGTGAACCTTTAGTCAAAAAAAAATGTTTTGATATTTTATACATCTAAGTCTAAAAACACTAGTCCGCGTGGAGAAAATTTAATATCTACCTTTATTTATTAATAAACAGCATTTTTAGACGAAAAATTATAGCCCATGGAGGCTGCCATCTTTCCCCGAATTCGCAAAGGAACACGGGAATTATGTGACTTCAGGTATGGCCTGCGCAAAACAAGGCCAACTATAGATGAGAGCGCGCAGCTTTAACGAGGTTTGAGTTGAGCAGAGGGAGCGGAAGGGAGAAACGGAAGCCAAACCAGTGAAACCGTTTACATTCTAGTTTTTATGTCGCCTTTAGTTTTACAGTAACCATATTCAACGTTCAATGGATTATAAATATTAAGAATTACTTAGTTTTTTTTCTCTGTTTTTGTAAAAATTAATTAATATCGCCAACTGGGTAAAGGTTAACAGTAATCTATTTTATCATTCGCATGTTAAGCCTAATGCGATCAAGTTCGGCGATGTATTTTAACCTCGTTCCTTTTACCGTAATGTATATAAGAAATACTGGCATTTCATTTTGAATTTTAAATTTACTTCAAATCGGTCTTTGCATTTCTGGAGCTGTTTGGATAGTATTCTCCTTGGTGTTTGTTCAGGTTGCCGATGAACGAAAACCGTCGGTATCACGTCCGGCTTCAGGAGACGAGGACGGCAGCCTACTTCGCTTCTTGCAGCCCTTAACAAATTCTCCCTTGAAATCTCTCATATAACAGGATTCAGTAAAATGATCCAAACACATCCTGACTATTTCATTTACTGGACAATTTTCCCTGTTAGTATTATGCAACCATTGCTTCAGCAGTTGTTGATTTTTTAGCTGCAACTTATGCCAGCTGCAAGCTTTGTTTGTCGTAGACCTATTATTACAGCCATAAGCAATGCAGTAAACCACGTTATATCTTAAAGCTAGATCGCCTGTTGCAGCTGCGCGTTCTCATCTATAGTTGGCCTTGTTTTGCGTAGGCCATACCTGACGTTACATAATTCCTGTGTTCCTTTGCAAATTCGGGGAAAGATGGCAGCCTTCATGGGCTATAATTTTTCGTCTAAAAATGCTGTTTATTAATAAATAAAGGTAGATATCAAATTTTCTCCACGTGGACTAGTGTTTTTAGACTTAGATGTATAAAATATCAAAACATTTTTTTTTGACTAAAGGTTCACTTTAAGATAGAAAGAGTTTGGTTAATTTCAGATTGTAAATCAGAGATCGAAGACTCAGCAAAAGAAAGAGTAATCTCATCTGCATAGAGAGCAGCCGCATATGAAGAGAGAGCTAAAGGTAAATCATTAATAAAAAAAAAAAATAGAGTAAAGGGTAGAGAATTGAACCTTGACAAACACCAATGTTTCTTATTAAAGTTTTAGAAGATACATTAGAAATAGATAAATAGTAGTGTCTATCTGAAAAAATAACAAAAAACAATCAACCAATTAAGAAGGGGACCATAAATTTTGTAAAATGAGGAAAGTTTAAAAACTAAGTAAATAAGTAGATGATAGTCTGGAAAATGATTGTAAATGATTGAATAATGAATAAAAAATATACACAAAATGTGTTAAACATGAATTGGCCACAAGTATAATATTTTTTGATTTGGATGAACTTTCTCTTTAAAACGTTCAGAATGTCATGTTCTGCAACTTTCCAATCGGGATTTTTGGCCTAGATAACTATCCTCATTCTTGAATTATTTGAGGAGGACCAGGCTTTCCATTGATAGAATATACCAATATAAAAAATATTATTTTTTAAAATCTGTTGTTTACAGTCCTTGGAGGAAGGAGGAAAAAAAAGGAATAAAGAAAAAATGAAACACCCAACCCAACCCTAAAACCTGTTTAACTTTCACTGTCAAAAAATTTAAACTATGTCACAACAAATTTCAAGGTTTAACTCTAGATAGTTTTGAGTATAACTATTTTAAAACTATTTCATACCAGGTCTTCATATATATTAAACAATTACCTAACTAATAGTTCATATTTGAACTTTAATCTTCTTTCCTTGAAAATTAATATCATACACCGTATTTTAAGTACTGTATTCCAACAAATTACATGAAGTTGTAAAATGCCTATAATATTTTCTTCTAATTTCACTAATTAAAGTTTAGAAGAAATCAAAATCTGAACAATTTGGTAACAGACAAAAGTTATAAGTTTAATTTTCTAACGTCCTTGAATGACAAGAGGTTATTCCAGCCGAGTTAAATAAAGGAAATCATGAACACAATGATTGATGCAATGAATATTTAATTAGTTTATGTTGCTCACAACATCTGAAAGTTATTGTTCCTTTAAATTTTTTATGATACAAATTCTGTTTTTATCCAAGTAACTCCCAACAATCCCTTGAAGTCAATATTTTATTTATATTTTTCATTACTTCAAACGAACAATGGCTTTTCCACAATAATCAATTTCTCCTTGTAATGATAAGCTTTAAAAAGAACAACTTCATCTTAACTATCAAGTGCACAAATGCCTTAATGAAAAAATAATCACCAAGCTGAGACACGAAAATGAAAAACAAAATCTCTTAACTCTTAATGTTAAAAGCTTAAAAAAAAAAAAAAATAGGAAAAAAAATTCAATACCATAATACAATTTGGTTTGCCCACTGCCCATAAATTGACTTTCTTGTCCTCGCCGCCTGTAACCAGGACACGTCCAGATTTTCTTCCCAGAGCTAAACAATTTACACTTGCTCCATGAGCAACAAATTCCTCTGAAAGTAAAATTTTAAAAAAATCGTCATGAAATTCTGAAAAAAATTGTTATAGAAAATTATACCAGATGTACATAAAGTCCAGTAACACGTTCAAAATGTTTTTATGGAAAATTCTTGAATTGTTTAGATTATGAAAAAGTTTTATACAGAATAAATTTACCTTTTCCCCACACAACAAACCTTCAAAACACTAGCTATATTCAAACACTCTGTGAAAATCGTGTTACGCCTGTCATGTTGTTAAAAGTTGACATCACTTCCTACACGAAGCGTCTCCCGTATTGCAAAATGCCTAGCACAGAGCACGGGCTTTTTTTCTCCCGTGTTCATGTTAGTTCTCTAGCACGACATTGGCACACAGCTTATTGTAGCATTCCTCATCTCTCTTATGAAAAGCCATAAAGGCAGAAAAACGTCGCTTCGCTAAATATTTTATAGTTGTACAAATTAATTGCGCCATGCCAAGAATAATTCAGTGTAGAAGGAACTCTATTTGTTCAAGAACATCGGCATGAACCGAAACAAAAAAAGTTATTTTTGATAATCAGAGAAGATGAGGTTGGCAGCAAAGTGCCTATCGCTAAAAGCTCCATTATCCCCATCTGGTAGTAAAAATTGTAATCCTGATTGTAATTAGGATTTATCGATAAAGCTTGAACATGATTCACCTTGAAACTGCGTAAAATGATCATGTTCAAGAATTGCAGTATATACATGGTATTCATAGACATGCAAAAGCATCATCAATTAGCATCTTTTTCTCGAATAGACATAAAATCACTGATTCAGCCACGTCTATGCTGGATTGGTGAGCTGCCTACTTGTTGTGACGTTGTATGCTGTTTGATGAGGATTCAACTCTAAAACAACATGCGTTCATTCAAAAATCACCTCCAGCACGGATCGTGATTTAGCTTAACACGACATGCATAGCACAACTAACACGGACTTTTTGAATGTAGCTAGTATATATGGAAACCTTATGTGACGAAAGAATGTCCACACGAAAATCCAACTCTTGCCAGACAGCCCAACATGTTCTCAGTGACTGTGGCTGTCGCTTGCTCATAACATCTTTTGGAAGAGGCGGGACATACACCAGGCTCTTCCAAAAGATATTTTAGAAATGAGGGGGAAGAACTGAGCAAGTGACAGCCACAGTCACAGAGGACCTGTCAGGCCTACTCTGACAAGAATTGGATTATCTTGTGGACATTTGTCGCATTATATGAAGTTCCCACACAAAGTGTTTGCGAAGTTTATAGTGTGAAATAAATCTAAATGTGTTTAGTACAAAATTTCCTATTGCTGATAGCGATAAGTTTCATAGCTTTTCCATAAAAACATTTTTGAAAATGTTATTTGGACTTCATTTACAATCTGCATTATTAAAGAAATAACTGTGTTAAAAAATTACCGTATTTTTGCAAATATACCCCGCGGGTTATACACTTTATTACATCCCCGAGAGGGGTGCAAGGTTTCCAAAATATTTTTTACATGAATGACATGAGAGATGGAAAGCAAGAAGAGATTGAACTAGAAGTGTAATCGGATTTTAAAAATTTATTTTTAGTTCGGAATTCCATGCTGAACAAGTCTTCAATTGGAATTTTTCATGTATCTGTTACTTTTTTTAAGATAGGATTTGAATATGTTCTAATTTGCATATCTGGGATGATGAAAAGTGCACCATGGGATAGGCTGCTCACCACTTCCTATTCATTGGATTCATCAAAATTGACATGTCTGCTTCAGTTACTAAAATAAAAGGAGGGTTCATTTTTGTATCCACCCAGTACTTTCATTTATCAGTTGCTTATTTTGTCTGCTGGATCCATTGTTTGCTAATTTTTCTATTTTACCTCTAACTCTTCCTCCATTTCTTATGCTTTTTCTTGTTTTTATACTGCCAATATAATTTTTATTAATTTTAATTCAGTTTAGTGTTTGAAATAATTAATTATATTTATTATTATCCCGAACTTTTTTTTGAGTCCTGGATATTGGATACCCCGCGGGGTTTCCAGGGGTGCGGGGTTTCCAAAATATTTTTTACATAAAATTGGAATTTCACGGGGTATACAAGGGTGCGGGGTATCCAGGGGTGCGGGTATATTCATGAAAATACAGTACTTGCAAAGTTTTCACTTTTAAAATGTCAAAATTATCGAGTTTTTATTTCTTCCCACATGAAGAAAACACAATAGACACCTTCAGTCAAAATATTATAAAGTTTTTAATAAAGTAAATTACTGGTCACCAACCTCCTAAATAGGAAAATGCACAGACAGATGTCAACCTCAATAGTTTTTTAATCGAAAATTAAAATAAAAAATCAGTAAGGAATATGTGGTTTTTTCTGGACCTCGATAAAAATTTTCAAAAGTATCCGGACCCCACCTAAAATTACCGTACTTGCCGACCCCTGAGGCAAGGGTACAGAAGGTCATGGATGTTTGTTTTTGTCTTTTCTAACCCCTACTAACAACCTCCACTCTACATTTGGTCAGCATGCAGGCTTATGGGCCAATTCCCCTTCTAACCAATCGTGGAAACAATTTGGTAATCTCGTACAACAGCAGACAGATATCATTATAAATGATAATGATGACAACATAGACAGATACACACATGAGTTTATTCCACCAAAATAAGAGCTTTAAAATTGAACATCAACATCTCTATAAATAATACAATAAATGGTTTATTTCCATTTTATAAACTTTCATGGTTAACCAGGTGAGAACGTGCAAGCTGCATTTCTAAAACAAACTTAAAAATTCTCATGAACTTCAGATTTTCAACTTAATTTTATCATTGATAATAAACAGACGGAGGGTCAGTCTTTGAGTCACTTCTATTCCATAAATTTTTGTAGGCACGTGTACACCCACAAGCATTTCAGTACTGAACTGTTAAAGTTAAGTTCATTACGTGTACTGAGGATATGAATAAAACCCTTACTAATACAGTGGTATCCACCTTTGACATGATGATTTTCTGCTAAACAATGGTAATAGCTAATTATTCAGGAAACTGTTGCACAAAATGGCAGCACTCTTGCAGTGGTCCAAAGTAGGAACATCGACCGGTGTCCAGTGAATAGAGACTGTTGGCGTGTTGTTAAAATCATCGCTTTTGTTGACCGATGCAACAAGAGTTGTACTCAACGGTAATGCTATTTAACAATACGACTGATGTAAAACAAATATGTGCGACATTGCAGTTGAAATATTTCAATTCAGTGACTTATTACAGTGTCATAACTTAGTAAACTTGGGCAAACTGTACTCCTAACAGTATGTTCTGCTCCCTTATTGTATTCTGTACAGGCCTGGTGTCTCCCCCTCGCCTGTACACTCAGACTTATTTTTGTCAAGGGGTACAGACTAAGTGCTCATTTTTACAAGAAGAATTTTTTAAATGGTAAAAGAAGAATTGCTGAAGATACGTTAATTGTTTCAGTGTCCTATTATTTAGATTTATTACCTAAAAACCAGGCAAAAATAATTACGTAGGTCGCCGATATTAACTGCATATGTCACCGTCAATTTTTGTTCGCAAATGGATCACGTTATCCGATTCAAAAAAGAAAACATTGCTTTAGGCTGTTGCAAATCATATCCTCCAACCCAGAGTTCTAATGAGCATCAACATAGCTCATCGGAGAATTTAACGACAGTTTCGATGCAATCTGATGTCTCTGATTCAATCACTGTTGATTTTAACAACACGCCGAATCTGTTGTTAGGTTTTTGTTGCGTGAAGGCTTATTTTTACTCCATGACAACGCGAGGCCACTTAATGCCAGCGTTACATTGTCTATCATCAAGGACGTAAGATTCGAGTGCTTAAACCATCCTCCATATCTTGCACTTTCAGATTTCCACACATGAAAGATGCAATAAGTAGATCGAGGTTCCAGAATGACAAAGAAGCCCAGTCAGCAATATGAGCGGTTTACAAACACTCCCAAAAGAATCTTTTATTTTCTATATTTCTAGTTATTTATTGAACAAAGCCATTTTAATAATTCAAAATAGATGGGTCTTGAGTACAAGCTTTTTACTTCAGGCGACATGAGTTTCAGTCTTAAACCATCACCAGTCGAGTACAAGAATTAACAGCATGTGAATCTACTTATACAAATGAGTACCCCCTCCTTGACATTCAGATGATAGCCTAGTCCATTTTCTTGCAAATATTCGCTCGACCCGCTGGCGGTCAATTACGTGAAGAGAAAATAACAGTCAAAAACACTGAAAGTTTAAAATTATACATAAACTGAAAATATCATTATCACATTCAATATTTGTCAGTACTCTGCTGGATGCAAGTCTTCTATAAATGTTTCCTATGTGGTCTATCTTGAAGTTTGCTTTTCCAATCGCAGCCCACCTGTATCCTTATATCGTCGTCTCATCTATGTCATGGGGGACGGGGGGGGGGGGGGAATTATCTTCAAAATCATGGAGTCTAATATACAAGGGCTATTCAAAAAGTTCCAGGACTGATTTTTTTTAAAATTTATTGTGAACACTTACGACTTATTCCATGTGATCTCCTTCAAAGTACTCTTCCTCCCTGTTGTACCCACTTTTCCCTGTGTCATTTCCCCTGCAGGAACCACTGACTAAATTCGTTTTTTTGAATCATTGAAAGCTCCTTTGAATTTTCCTTTATGGCGTCTATCATCTCAAATCTCACTCCTTTGAGTGGTTTCTTCATTTTTGTCGAACAGAAAAAAGTCGGTGGGGGCCAAATCAGGAGACTAAGGCGATTGGGGAAGAACAGACATCTAATTTCGGGCACAAAACTTACAGATCCTGAGGGCTGAATGCGCTGGGGCATTGTCGTGATGGAGGAACCACGAATTTTCCCTCCAAATTTCAAGTCGCGTCACTGAGATGGAAAATCGAGTGAAAAGACACCTTACGGCAAAACTACCGTAACTGAGAACTAAAACATACCAACAAACCAAAAACGAGAGTTTATCCAGGAGATATAAAGGTTTAGAATGCCCTCTACTGGAATTCATTTGCAATACAACTCACCGCGCAATTTAAACTGTCCTGGAACTTTTTGAACAGACCTTGTACATCAAGATGCATAACCTAACAACACATGTTATCGCAAGTGCTCGCTCAAAGATGAGAGCTCATCTGGTTCTCTCTGCCAGCTCTGATGACAGCTTCCTCAAAGCAATTGAACTGCTTAAGAAAACTGCATCAAAATTTTCCCTACAGTTTACATTTTGACAGATCTCTTGACATGAACTTTCTGATAGCCCTAATTCGATTTTCAACTAGTTTTCAGTTTTCATTTTTATACTAATTATTTAATTACTTTTCTTATGAAATAAACTTAAGTCATACACATGAAAACACCCATTCAACCAATTGTATTGTAACCAAACAGCAATCACAAAAGTAAATTAAAAGTAAACAAAAACTTAATTAAAGTAAAAAAACAAATAAATATTGTAAATTATTTTAAATACAAAATTGTGCACAATTGCAATGGAAAAATGAAGAATATATTTACGATTCCAAACAAAAACAAACGGAAAAAATAACATTATTCAAAAGGTTCTCTACTTCCCCTACTTGGTCAAGTAAATATCAACAGATTCATCATTGACTTCAGAATTTGAGCCGAATGATTCTTCTGAGTCTGATGAACCTTATCCACATAGATTATTTTGGTATGATACTTGAGGAAGTAAGGGGAGTTGAACCTTTTGAATAATGTTATTTTGTTTTCTGTGTTGTTTTTATTTGGAATAATAAATAAGTCAATTTATTCCACTACAGTTGTGCAAAATTTTATGTATAAAATAATTTACATTTTTTATTACCATTTTGACATTTTATTTCCAAAAAGTTTTCTTCCTGTTTTTCATCATTTATTTAAACATCTGAGATTTGGCATGTAAAAATCCTCACAAGACCATCCTTCATTTGCTCTTTAATTCACTGTCAATTAAACAAAATTCACTGAAACTAGATTCTATTTCAACAAGCGTAATTCTGGTGATCTTCAAGAACAATGACTGCGACATATGTGCTAAGCGCCGAATGAATGAGTAGGTCTACCTGCCATCATAAGGTATTTGCACACGCCGCAGCCAACTGGGGGGAATCTCTACCAATTCAGGGTGCTGTATATAGCAGAAGATCCCATTTCAACAACTTAAAAACATAGGGCTGTATATCGCAGAAGTTGCAGTAGCATTTAATTTTGCTAACAACCCTTGTATATCGCTGTCATAATTATCAAAATCCCTACAGTTACTATTGTTCTGTTTTCATATTCATATATGAAATGCAATGCCCTGTAGCTCCCTGGACAACCCGATAACAAGCAATAACACTTATTCAATATGTGATTCTAGTCAGCCTTGTCCGAAACTCTTCGTACTCCATTGGAACTGTGATGTCGCAGTTTCCAGAAGAATGGCATCTGTCTCAATCGCAGGGGAAGGGAGAAAAATTCAAAGTCTTTCACATCTTATATTAATTTTGAGTTCAAATTGAAAATTTTTCTATATGCTAAGTGATTATTGAGACCTTCATCTCTCATTTTAAACAAAATTGGTTTGAGCGTAGAAGTCCTGACCAGAAATGATCGTAATGTCCCAAAATCTCTACATCACAATCGGGTCACCACGATTGGAAACTAAAATGCTCTTCCCATTATACGAGTCAGCTTTGGCTAAAGCTGATTGAACATGGTAATGTGAACATGTCTATGATAACTAAATGAAATACAAAAACGTCCCCTCTTGGAAATAGTATCATTGCTTAGTATACATTTCCTTAATACAACTTAAGTGGCTGATCATATTAAATGTTCAGATTAAATTAAAACTGCTTAGTAACAAGCGTCTATATATAATTCAGATTGAAAAGATAAAACCAAAACTCATAAAATTATATTGCCGACAACACTGGTCTAGATATATTTATTACTTTCATTTCAATAATTTGACCAAGTGGCCTTATCCTCAAAGAAAAAAGACATGTGGAAAGAGGCCATTTAAAATTTTTAAGCCTTAATTTTTGTCTTTATATCTTTAACTTTTCCTTAATGCATCGATGGTAATGGATTTGCTTCACATGACTGCTTTGTCCCTCCCACTGAAAATATCAAATCGTCCATATTATACACATATACACACACCCTTAAGCCTATTTTTTATTTAGCGACTTCTAAGTAACTTTTAATGTGTAGCAACTTTTGGGCCTCTTGTAAAGTCGCCTGATAAGCACGACTTGATTTCAGGCCATTTTCCATTTTGCGAATTTCATGGATTATCCCAACTCTGGTCTTATCTGATTGGTCAAGTCACTTTGGAAAACATGATGTCCGAAGAAGTTGATTTCCCAACAACTGTCGCTCTCACAGGGCAATAGAAAAAAAAGACATTTATCAATCTGACCATGTTGACACTTTGAATTTATTACTGTATCATTTCTACTTAGTAAATAAACAATTAACCAAACCTATTTATTAACAAAATCTTACAAACATTCCAAGGAGATTTAGCTGTGACAAAGCAATCATCCAGTACGTGTGCCCATATCAACAATGCTTAAAAGATAAAACAGAAAGTAATAGTATATTCATTCTTGTCAAATCGATTCTTATATAAAATGCCATCATCTTAGTATTCTTTAGCAAATGCAATTGATTTGAACGGGACCACGAAAAAGCCTGAAAAGTTGATACAGCTGAGTAAAGACCTTAATGGTCATATTTCCAAAAATAGAAAGTTGAAAAAGTTAATCCGTTTTCAAATTATCGTGCAAACGGCGGACAGACGGCCGGCCGAATAAACATACAGATACACGCATTTTTATAAATAGCTTTTATCCAAAGCTCCTAATAAAATCACGAGGGGAAAAGTCACAAAAAACCCATGTCGGCAAACATCAGATACGGAAGTGATGATTCTCCACCTGAATTGGAAAAGACCACTACCCAGAATGCATAGCAAAATAGATTGCACCCGATTGGCTAGACTCTTGAAAACAACGCCTGAAAAACATGTGACAATCAAAAATCGCTTGACAGACACCTGATCATGATCATTTTACACATGTTCAAGTTGAATCATGTTCAAGCATTATCAACATGTTTACACCACAAAATCATTATCAGGGTTACAATTTTTGCCACCAGATGAAGATAGTGGAGCTTTTAGTGATAGCATGGCTATTAAATGTAGGGCGATAACCATGGTAATAAGAACTTCACCGCCAAACCAATCTTCTCAGATTATAAAAATAACTTTGTTTTTTTCTTGGTATGGCTCATAACGATTTTCTTTAACGAACAGAGTTCCTTCTACATTAACTATTCATGACATGACATTGCAATTAATTCATATAACTCTAAAATATTTAGCAAAGCAGCATTTTTCTGCCATTATGGAATTGATTCAGCTGTGAATGTGTATACGAATTAGATCTGGTTATGAAATCATGTTCAGTTAATCATGTTCAGTTAATCATGATCAAGAACTGTTGTGTGAACAGGGTATAATGGTGACGGAAAACATCAGAAATCACCTTCAGAAAAGAACCACTTTGCTATTCAAAACCCATTGCAGTGGTGATAGGTTAACAAACAGTTTGAATAAAGAATACTTTTGCAAAAGACTTTTATGTTGGATAACGAACATCTCAAAGAACAAACACTGGAAGAAGCGATCTGTGTAAGATTTGCAGAACTGTATTTTTCTGTCATTCTATGAGCGGTTTCTAAAACAAGTCTTTGACAGATGTATACGTAACCAGAATCATAGATGAGTAAGGTTTTAGGATTTGTAATTTCCTCAGTGTTATGTTTTGTGCCCAATGTACACACAGATAGCTGTTGGGCACTCATTGAACCGTTGTCAGTTGTAGAACAAAGCAATCCACATTGGACAGATTCTTTATGCCCCACAAACGAAAAGAATAAAACATGACTGATGAAAATACAAGACTGTATGTATGTAATATAAATAAACATTTCATATAGTAAAAAATTATATTTTTATAGTTTTTATTTATTTTTTGGGTCGCCAGAACGAATTAATTGAATTCCCATAATAATATGGTAAATCGACGATCGGTTAACCACTTAACATCAACCATTATCATATATGATACAAACTTATTTGGTGAATCCCATATAAATTCATAAAGCGCTTGTAGATTAGATTAGATTCATACGTGAGCCACTCTAAACTAACTCTAAGACAAGTGGCATCTCATTAGAATTAGTCATTCTTTAGGATTTAGAGCCATTATTGCCGAGTGCCTTACAAGAGTAGAAAATGGCAATCAATTGAAAAAAGAGGAAGGCCCAGTATGACTTGATTTGATGAAAAAAAAAAACATCGAATTCCAGCAAAACCAATTTCTCACATCACTGTAAGAACAGACAATGAGGGCCATTGGCCAAAGGTTACGGACAAATGTATCAGTTGCAGGAGACCAGAATGCAACTCCCTGTCAACTAAGAGGTGCTACCCAAAATTTCCCGAAATTGTTTTATTCTGACCGAACCGTAAGAGGTACGAAGTTTTGCCGATAGATGGTGTTAGGGGTACGTCTCAGCTGTAATTGTGCCAAGCGGTGTCATCCTATGTCAATGTGATTTTGATTCTGAGCTATTTTTGTCACTCTTTGTGTCGGTCGTGTTGCGATTCTTTCGTGTTACATTAAAGCTGAAGAAAAGTGCGACTAAAACCCACAGACTGTTGAAGGAGGCTTTTGGTGAACAAGCTTTAGGCCAACCCAAACATTTCAGTGGTTTAAGCATTTCAAAGATGGTCGGGAGTCTATGGAAGAAGACAAGCATTCTGGTTGACCGTTAACAAACACAACTCCAGAAATGATCATGAAAGTGCATGACGTGATCAGAGATGGACCGAAGGCAGACCATCCACGATGTTTGTGATCGCCTTGGACTGTCGTATGGGACGTTTTGAGACGATTGAGGGAAAACGTGAGGTGCAAAAGGTCAGAGATGTGGAAGAAGAAAGACTGGCTGCTCCATCACAATAATGCTCCGGTGCACACATCGCTCACTGTGAGGGACTTCCTCAATAAAAACGACATGACCCCTGTCCCCTGGCACCCTGTGATTTCTACCTCTTCCGAAAATTGAAATTGCAGTTAAAAGGGCAGTGATTTGACTCCATTGAAGTGATCCAAGCAGAATCGAAGCAGGTGTTAAACATGATCCAACCTGAGAACTTCCAGGAGTGCTTCCAACGATGCATGGATGCCCAAGGAGACTACTTTGAAGGGGAAAATGGAAATTAAAAGATCGGTTAAGTTCTGTATTTTCTAGAGGTGCATTTCGGGAAATTTTGAGTAGCACCTCGTATTATGGGTAAAAAACGTAAAATCTATTTATGTTTAACAAAAAACAGAAATTGTTACAATAAGTTTTATGAATCGTAAATAAAAATTTATTTTATTTTTATATTGTGGCCTGATGTCTCATATCTGATACAAACTGTTTGCATCCAAAATAAACATTATTTTTCAGTTTAAGTAACTGGTATGTTATCAGGATAGATTGAAAGCACAAAAATGCTTTTTTTAATTTTTTCCCCTACATAGAATTTTTAAGCGTTAAGTGGTTAATGAACAATTCAGGTAGAAAACATGGTCTTGGAATAGATTAAGTTCAGGTACCGATAAGTATAACTTCCGTTCCTGTAGAGCTGCTTCGTAATAATAGATTTTCTTTAAGTTTTCATACTACCACGTATTTTTAATTGAACCTTGAAACTAGAGCAGGAGTTTTGCTGCACCCACCCTGCACTTTGGCATTATATGTTTAAAAAAATGCATTATTAAAGGAGAAAAAAAAATTATAATAATGGAAATATTGATTTCCATTAGACAGCATTCCATTACATATTCTCGTAACAAAAATGGACCAGACAAGCAAATACAATATAACTTTATACTTTAAATAGAGGAAAATATTTACAATATCTAAATTTTTTTTTAAATCATAAAAAAATGACAGCTTCATGTACAGGGTGGATACATAACGAGCCCCCCCCCCTTTTATTTTCGTAACTGAAGTAGATATGTCAATTTTGATGAATCCAATGAATAGAAAGTTGTGGGTGACCTATCCCACGGTGCACTTTTCATCATCCCAAATATGCAAATTAGGACACATTTAAATCCTATCTTAAGGACCATAACAGATACACGCAAAACTCCAATTGAAGACTTGTTCAGCATGGAATTCTCAACAAAACAAAAAAAAAAAATTCCAAAATCCGATGAATGGATCACCAACATGCTGAATTTATTAGTTACCTCCCTATGCACTTCACAAAGACATTTGAATGTTCAACATGCAAATCAAGAAATTATCAAAAATTACCATAATAACAATCACTTTCATGAGGAAAAGCAAATAAAATCTTGTAAACATTCCAAGGAGGAGCTTTAGCAGTGAAGGAGAAATACATTTATTAAAAAAATTAATCCCTCCTCCCCTCGAGTAGGGTAAGGCAAGTAGCAGATCCTGAAGTCATCTATTTTTACCCCTTTACTACACTTTTTACCTCTCCCCAAGTTTTTTAATCAAAAATTAATTTTCTCGAACGTAATATGTAGAAAATGTAAAAAAGCTCGTATTTTCTATCCTTTCTCATCATTTCCGAACGTTTTTATGATATATCACAAGCCATATGTTGGCATAGTTCTAAAGACCACGTGTCTACCACCCCCGCAAATCCGACCCAAACGCAACACCTGAGCCTAAACTTCATAGTAATGTAGATCTTGCCTAGAGGAATCTGGATACTGAATTTCACGCCTTTACGTACCTAAATAGCACATAGATATGTTGTCCTCTCTGAACCCCATCCCCGTAATTCCGACCCCAGTGTACCAATCAAAACCAAACTAAATATTGCAGATGGACATGCCCACAGTAAGCTACATTCCGAATTTCAACCTTCTACCTCAAAACATGTAGAAATTATGAAGGGGTACACAGTTAAGGCATTATAAAACCAGTAAGTAGCTCCATTCTTTCGCTACTGAATAATATAGATTATGAGCACTTGAGCAATCGTGCGTCGACAAAGCAATTTCACATGCGCGCGCCGATGTCAGTGATGCTTAAAAGACGAACAGAAAGTAACAATGTATTCCTTCTTGATAAATCGATTGTTATATGACATGCCATTATCATGGTATTCTTAGTACGTTAATTCGACTTGAAGGGGTCCGTTAATTCTGAGAAGTTGATACGGCCGAGCTAAGACTTTGATGGCCATATTTCTGAAAACAGAATTTGAAAAGTTAATCCGTTTTCAAGTTATCATGCAAACGGCGGAACGGACGGATAAACGTACACACCAGGGGCGCATTCTTATATGTAGCTTTTATGCTACATGTAAAGCTCCTAATAAAAGGCCTGTGTGGGGCTTCGTGAAAGAAAAAGTTTATGTCACACAGCCCACCTCACTGCAGGATTTGGTACAACGTATTGAAGAAGCATGCCGAGAGGTGACACCAACCATGCTCGCCAATGTAATGGCATCAGTTAAGTTCCGTGCCCAATTGTGTTATGGCAGTGGTTCCCAACCTTTTTCGAATCATGGCATCCCTTTTCTAAAAGTTAAGTATCTCGCGACTCCCTTTTAACAGGATGGTATAGTCAAACAAAGGAAATAATCCACACGAGATTAATACGTAATATTACATTTCATGCTAATGTGTTGTTTTAATAGCTTTTTTAATTATAATTATTTAAATTTAATACTCTTAATAATGTTAACTCTAAATGTAATATTAAATTATTAAAAATAAATTAATATTGAAACGGTAAAACTTAAGAGTAAAATTCAAGTGTGGATTATTTCCCTTTGATGACTGTACTTGGCAAAATAAAAAAAAAAAAAACTCAAAATATCCTAGCTCGGCGACCCTCCAGAAAAGGTTTCACGACCTCCCAAGGGGTTGCGACCCGCAGGTTGGGAACCCGGTGTAATGGTGTCAATGCTGGTCACATTCAGTACATTTATGATTACCTTTGGGGTAAAATTATTTATGCACTGTGGCTCTTTGTAAATTACAAATAATTCTGATTGTTGATGATCCGTTCATCGGATTTTGGAAATTTTTGCTTTGTTTTGTTCGAAATTCCATGCTGAACAAGTCTTCAGTTGGAATTTTTCGTGTATCTGTTACGATTTTTAAGATAAGATTTGAATGTGTCCTAATTGCATATTTGGGATGATGAAAAATGCACCATGGGATAAGTCACCCACAAATTCCTATTCATTGGATTCATCAAAACTGACATATCTGCTTCAGTTACAGAAATAAAAGAGGTGGATCATTTTTGTATCCACCCTGTATAATTTTTTTTTGTAGTTGCACATCCAACTGTACAGGAGCTTGAAAGAATTATAAATAAATTTTGTCGAGCAATCAAAGTGAGCCAGCCAAAACCACTTAAAAACAGCAATCACGATGATCCTTTTCCCTACTTGGGTGCACGCGAACACTGAAAATATGACGTCATGTTAACGTTTGTTTGTAAACTTGGTGTGAGGTCTATAGATTGCTTCGTAATAATAAATTTTCTTTACTGTATTTATTCTACTATAATGCACATCTTGTATAATGCAATTCCACTTTCAGAGCCCAAAAAAACAGTAAAAATTTTATCCTCTTATATAATGCGGTCCCCATTTTTGACTTGTCACGAGAAATAAAATAAGCAAGAACATACAGAAAAAAAATCCAATTTTTAATTTTCCAATTTTAAATATGCACTTAAATAAATAAAAAAATCTGTAACTTTGCAATTAAAAGCCTTCAAAATCTGATTCATCATCTTCCATATTTTTTTTCGTATTTTTTTTTGGCGATGGGAAATTCAAATAAAAAATGAATTAATTTGCTATATAATGAACTGTACATTGTATATACGGGATAATTAAAGATCTGTGATGTATATTATACGCTAATGTCGTCTGAAGTTCATTAGGACAAAATTCAACTGCACCCCCCCCCCTCCTTCGGCTGCCTTTAATCGTTGCATTGCTAATATTATACTCTTGTATAAAAATACGGCGCCACAAATTTAGGTGCTTTTTTAGGCCAAAATTTTTCGCATTATAGTAGAATAAATACGGTACTTACTACCATGTGCTTTTAATTGAACCTTGAAACTAGAGCAGGAGTTTTGCTGCACCCTGCACTTTGGTATTATATGTTAAAAAAAAAATGTATTATTAATGGAGAAAAAAACTTTTATAATAATGGAAATATTGATTTCCATCAGACAGCATTCCATTACATATTCTCGTAACAAAAATGGATCACACAAGTAAATGCAATGTAACTTTGTACTTTAAGGAAAATATTTACAACTATCTAAAAAAAAAAAAAAAATTTTTTTAAATCATAAAAAATTACACACATATATATGTGTGTTTGTATGTGAAATGACAACAAAGTAATTATCATGAAAAAAATTTTTTTTGCATGCAGGTACAGTTATTTTCCATAAAAATTCCCACATAAATCATGTCTTATCACTCTCATGGGGAAAAAAAATTAACCAGGAAGCATCATAAAAACGTGAAATTAATCTCAAGAAGCATAATAAACATTTTAATGCATACTGAAATGACATAATGCAAATGAGAGCAGCATTGCAAGCAAAACCTGCTTCGTTATGAAACAGTATAGACTCCTAAGCACTTCAAGTCTGGATTTCCTATTATCAGTAGTGAATCGAATTTTTAGTGGTAATTAGTGAAATTAGAAATCTTCTCTGATCACCTCATTTCGTTATTTATTTATTTATCATATAAGTAGGCAAGAAGGAGGAAGAAAAAAAAAAAAATAGGGCGATGTAATTTCCTGCAATGAACACAATTTCGGTTTAATCAATTACTAAAATTAAGGATGAGATCCCAAGATACTGAAATGCGTATCATGTAGTTTAGGAGGCAGTAGGGTAGAGTGGCACTACTGATTTGAGGTTTTTAGGTCTCGAAACAGTAATTAAATACCGGGGGTCTAACCAGTCACGACTATTCCTCGTTATATTTTTAAATGAAATAAACAGGTCCTATAGCCGGCTAAAAATAATCCTGCTGAAGTTGCAATATTATAATCTCTCTCTTTAATGATGATTCTGAGTATTTAAATAATTTTTTTTTTGTTTTTTTTTTAATTTTTACTGAGCTCTCATTGCATGTTTACTGGGCTTCGATTTTTTTTACTTCACGTGCTCGATTGCTCAGTAGTTATTACTTCGGGGTGACAAAGTTGCACGGCTATCTCGTAAAATTTGCTCGTAAAATAACTTCCAGGAATGTACTCAAAAAAAAATCAATGGGATACCAAGTACCTTGACTCTCTTAAAAAATGTTACTATGGAAACAATATCAATCACTGAAATGTTATTGACCTTAATGTTGTCGCATCTGGCTATTGCTTAGAGAAAGTTTGGATTACGTGATGGATATATAATAACAACGCTGTATCAATGTGTACACAATTAGCATTATTAAAATTCTATATAGGACAATATAAAACGAGCTACTCGAGAGCAGCACCTCACTTTACCATGCCGGCTTCTCTTTATTATTAAATAAAGATCTTCCAACCGTTTACATTGTTAATATTATTTAAAAAGAGACATATAAGCGATCGGAATTTTAAAATTAAAAGTGCAGTTCGATATTGTTATTATTATTAGAGAGGCTTCGGTTTCTTAATGAGAATAATAATAATAATAAAGCGAAGCTACGGACGGTTGATCGCAACGTCTTGATTTTTTTCCGATCGCCTCGCTTAACGGTTCGCATTACAAAAGCCACAGCCCCTCTCAGAAGGAGTGTGGAGACTTAAATTTCCAATCGCTTGACTTAAAGGGTAGAATAAGGTGAAAAGATCGGAGTACTCACGCAACTTCCACGCCCGTTTCGTAGCAGTCGCCATCTTAAGACACTTGGGGAGGGAGGCAGGCAGCAGGCAGGGTTAAATATCAACGCGATTTTCAAGTTTTTGTCGGATTTTCAAATCGGCAGCTCCGAAATTTTCTGTGTAGATTACACATCCTGAAGAGTGAGGCGCGGGCATTTCCGACGCGTGAGCATGATTTTTTCAATTTCAAAGGAGAAAACGAGTAGACAGCATTCCTTTAATTCGAACAATATAAATGGTTACTCTAAAAGAATTGAACATTTGGGAAACACCATGTCGTATTCTGCCACCATGTAAGGGAAGTATTTCATTGGTGCAATTTACAGTACCGCACTCTTAAAAAAAATTCCCACTCGATTTAATTTTTATTTCGCGCTCACTCAATGAATTAATACATCGAAAAAATATCCTATTTTTTTAAAATTTTTCATTGAAAAAATAAATGAACTCGTCGTTATCTCTTTTTTTCTGCGGTATTGAAATGGAAAGGTCAAATGAGGTCACCGAGAGAGTTGAAGCAGACTTCATTCATTTCTAAAGATGCGTAGTTTATTGAAAGTGCATCACTGTAAATCACTTTTCAGTACTTTTGTACAGAAATGTCGACGGATTTCGTACGTCCAAGGGCAATCTCCAGAACCTGGCATTCGCGAATATTTTTATTACGTAGATCATCAAGGCATGGTATAGCACCGTTACTTGTTCTTTTACGCCGCACTTTAATAAACATTTTGCGTTTCACATTGTTTGCTATCAAAATAATTAATGCTGTTGTTGTTTTAATGACGTTTCCTCCAGTAGTCATTTATAAGATAATGTACGAGTATATGATTATGAGTAGGTGAGAAAAGAATAATCAACTCCTGGCAAAAAGTATGGCATGTAATGTTCTAATCTAACAACTTCTACAAACCTAGCGTCAATAAACTTCGGACACCAAGTAGTTTGGCTAAAAACACAGTGAAAAGTGCATACAGAGGATTGCAGGCTAATGATATATGGAACAATATCAATATCGATTTAGAATCGATTTAATGGTGTGAAATAATTTATTTAAATTTATGTAAAATTGCGTTGTCAACAGGTTTCAAAGAACGTCGTACACAAGGGGTCGCTAGCATATAGAACTTTCCTGAAGGCTGTAGAAACGCCCAGAATGCTTTGCATCAGGCTTTAAAAGCACCGTCCACGCGACAGAGCACAGTATTTGTGTTGTTTTGAACCATGGGACGTGGTAAACCAGTAGGAACATGTATACGGCAAAAAATTATACAGCAGATCCAGAATAACAAATCCCAGCGAGCTATTGCCCATGAATTATCAGTTCCACTCTCTACTGTTAATGGGATCATCAAGCGTTTCAGAGAAATCGGGGGAAAAACAGAACCAGGGACTGCACCAGGCAAGCAGCGATTATTGAATGTTAAGGACTTACGAGTATTTCGACGTTACATTGTGAAAAACATGCATGCTCCCATAAGTGAAATGACTGTTTGGGCTCGAGAATATTTTCATATACCCATATCCGAAAGCACAGTCCACCGTTACATCAGAAGATGCAACTATTATTTATACGCTACAAAGAGGAAGCCATTTATGAGCACTGTAGCTAAGCGTTGCCGGGTAGCATGGGCCAGAATCCATCTAAAGTGGACCCTTGCTCAG
>JAHWFO010012261.1:247389-264904 GCA_023313115.1 Rhysida immarginata | reverse complement strand
CTACTACTACTACTACTACTACTACTACTACTACTACTACTACTACTACTTCCTAATGGCAAATAATGGCAACCATGTGCATGAGATTTTTCATAAAAAAAGAAAAAAAAATTTGGAGAGTTTCCTCTCTATTGCTGTAAGATTTACTACAATCCCTTGCTTAGCTTACTCATGAACTTTTGAAATGTTTCGCGGACTTAGAATAACTCTGTATAGAGAAAATAGAAGATGGGCTCTTATATGATTTAAAGTTACCTGTATCACAGTTGTGTTCCTGTATCACTGGTTTACAGGGGTGGCACGAAATATTCCAACATTCAAATACGTATTTATTTAATACACATAAGTATTTGGGAATTTGAAATAGGAGTTTGCTTATTTTTTAACATAACCAATCTAATTGCATCAACGGCGCACTGCACCCGTTAGGTTGGCCTTTGTTTCGACTTTGGGCACTGCGAAACATTCCTGATACAGTAAGGCACTATGAAAATTCCTAATAAGTATTTGGCATTTCATATCTCCTTCCTATATAGGCAATTCAACATTGCAGTTTCTTTTTGTTTTTCAATAAACTATTTTGTATATCCTTTTGCTTGGCTGAACTACATGACATTGTATGAAAAAACTTTATCATGGACTCGATGATCCGGACAATGCATGTAATAAAGCTTTGTTTTAGGGAAAAGTGCTGTGGTAACTTTTGAAATGGAATGCAGCTTATGGGGACGAAACATTGTCTCCACTACTGGAAAATTAAAAAAGCACGCCAAGAAAGAAACGTTTGATGTAAATGAAAGTTCTACAGCATATTCCTGGAATAGAGAAGAGAAAATGATCAAAACAGTCGGTCATAATATAGCTAATATTAAATTCAAAAACCACATTGTCAGATGACATGATTAGTAAGAGATCGAAGCCCTCGTGAACGGCAACGCACACCGCAATTCTCACGTGGATATATATGTCATATATTCTCTGTCATATGGATATATGATGGGAATTGAGTTCCAAGCCGGATGCGTATATCTGGTATGGTTGTTACTGACTGTGGAGACCGAATAAGTCATTGTCCCATAAAATCCCACACAGACAAGTCTGGTGAAGGTCGTGGAAGTTGTCTCACACCCTGAAGTGCCAGATGTGGGCATGCATTATCATGCTGGAAAACGCCCAAAGCTGTCCTTGAATACCGCCAACCATAATTTGCACATTATGCCAAGCTGAGGTGTAAGCACTCGCCTATTGATTCTAAATAGTTGGACGACAGTTAAGGCATGTGACTTAGCTTATGGATGCTTCGTTGGGATATTGGGATATTTCCTGGATGCTGGCGAGCGTGCAATCGATGTGTTTTTCACAATCGTCGGACAATTGCTTCTTGGTGTTCTTTTTTCATGTTCTGGTAGCGTATTTAACACCAGCCAGCCGTTAAAGAAAATAGTGATTTATATCCATTTTTTATCTACTTTATAGCATCACATCTGTTTCTAAAACAGACAATGAATCAAAAATACCCAAAAGAATACACTATGCATATCCAATATAGCTTTTTTAAGTTATTTTTGCTAAGTTAATAGTTGATATTTGACAACAGCCTTTTTGTAAATCTGTAGTATGCAACAAAGTATTGCTGATTCTAGAAATGTACCATAGTTACTAAATGCTCGCATTGTGTTTTCAGTGTAAGTATGAAATAATGCAGCATGAATTTAAATTTTTAACTGGAATGCTTTGGCTCTTGCATTTAACGTTAATCCTATTCTATAAATGGGAACGGCCCAGGTCTCCCAGTTCTAGATTATAGAAATTCAAGCATATGCCATGATAAAACTAATCATATGTTACGTTTATAAGATGGAAATGATAATAATGACCTCGCAGTATAAGTCTCCTGAGAGGATAGATAACACCATATACAGTGACTTCCATAACTGTCCCAGTGTTAAAGAGCGAGATGTTCATCTATCTATTATTGATATTGTATACATACAATAGAGTCGCCATTGCTTTCATTTAAGAACTCAATATCTGAGCATGAAATAAGTGTAATACAAAATTTTTTCAAACATTACTTTTTATGTAATTAAAGAAATACAGACTATTTGTCATTGGGACAGTTTTGCTGCCATGTTATGAATTGAATTCATTTGTATGAACAATATTTATTTAATATTTTATGTAGCCTCCTTTGGCTTTCAACAATGCAGCAATACATCTAGGCATGCTGTCAATTACATTAATACAAGTTTGGGCAGAAATATTTTCCCATTCCATCTTTGTTCTTTCCCCACAATTCTTACATTCCTTTTAGTTCAGTCAGATATTTGGCCAATTGTTTTTTAAGGTGTTCCCACAAATGTTCTATTGGATTGAGATCTGGAGATTGTGCAGGCCACTCCAGAACCTCAATTTCGCTTTCTTGGAACCACTGTGTGACAAGGCATGCTCGATGTTTGGGATCGTTGTCTTGCTGGAATATAATCTCTTGTTTGTCTTGTCCATGAAAATCCAGAGTAAGGATGAAATATTTATCCAGAATGTCGCAGTACATGGCAGTAGTCATCCTGCCATCAATTCAACACATCAAACCATTTCCTGTGTCATGCAACCCCAAATCATCAGGTTGCCACCACCAAATTTAACAGTTCCACTCACTTCCCATTCTGTTAACCCTGATCCTGAATGTTTCCATACCCACAATCAACCATCTGATCCTAATCGGTTTATTTTTGTTTCGTCGGACCATATAACTCTTTTTCCAGTCATCCTGGGTCCAATGTTGATGACATATCGCGAACTGGAGATTACTTTTTTTGTGTTTCTTTGTCAATTTAGGCTTTTTCTTTTTCACTGCAGATTTTAATCCTGCTACTTTGAAATGTCGACGAACAGTAGAACAACTGACACTTGTTCCAGATTCAGCAATAAATCGCTGGGTCACTTTGATAGCATCTGCAGCATCCGTACTGGTTATCAACCGAACCAGTTTTCTTTTATCATTTGCAGTTAATTTGTGGACGACCTCCTTTCATCTTCTGTGCATTTGGTCTGCAAGATGCACGAACTCTGCTGACAGCTGTGCGTCCAATTCCTAATCATGACTGAATATCTCTTGCAAAAAGCCCTTCATCAATAAGGGCAACAATGTTATTGCGTGTGTCTTTGGAAAGAGGCTTCATTGTTGACAGTTACGCAGAACTTAGCATATAAAACCGCTGGATTAAGAAATTATAAGAGTACGTGGTTCCTGATGTTTTAATGGAACAGTCCAGGCCGATTACATTCATTTGAAGAGGGGGTGCAAAACTGTCCCAATGACAAATAGTCGGTTTTTCTTTAATTACATAAAAAATAATCTTTGAAAAAATTTGTATTGCACTTATTTCATGCTCAGATATTGAGTTCTTAAATGAAAACAATGGCGACTGTATTGTATGTATACAATATCAATAATGGATGGATGAACATCTCGCTCTCTAACATTGGGACAGTGTTGGAAGTCACTGTACACACTCCTTGTGTTATTCATTGTTGTTCTCTTCTTCATACATGCTTGTCAGTTATTCAAAATTCCAAAAAACGTATGCTCCTCTGTTTGATTCCACCATTATTTCCTCGGCCTGCTTCTCTCATATTCTCATCCATGTGGGCTGATTAATTGGTTAATCAGCCATCATTGCTCAAAAAGGGCTTACAGACTACATCCATTTCTCTCTTAAATTAGCATTCAGAAGACAATCCCATCTGCTTAGAACAGCCACATTTCTGAAAAATCGAATCTCCATAGTAATACGAGGGCAGTCCCAAAAGTACCCGACCTAACAAAGAAAACAAAAACAATTTGAAGAAATATGGCTTTATTTCTCAAAATAGTCTCCTTTTAGCTCAATACACTTATCCCAGCGATGTTCAATAGCTTCAATACCCTGTTTATTGTGAGAACCATCAAGGTCCTCAAAATAGCCATTAACTGCAGACTCCACCTCTTCATTGGTGGCAAATCGTTTACCACCCAGCCATTTCTTCACGTTTGGAAAAAGAAAATAATCTGAGGGGGCTAAATCTGGTGAATAGGGTGCATGAGGAAGCAATTCGAATCTAACATTGATTTTGGCCATTGCAATAACAGATGTGTGAACTGGTGCATTGTCATGATGAAACAACACTTTCTTTTTTGCCAAATGTGGGCGTTTCTCCTTGATTTCATCATTGAAACGCTGCAATAAGTTCGCATAATACTCACCATTAATTGTTCTTCCTTTTTGAAGATAATCAATGAAAATTATCCCACGTGCATCCCAAAAAAACTGATGCCATGACCTTGCCAGCAGATTTGGAACTGTCTTTGCCTTCTTTGGAGCAGATTCCCCCTTTTCAGTCCATTGTTTTGATTGTTCCTTTGTCTCAGGTGTGAAGTGATGGACCCATGTTTCACCCATGGTTATGTATCGACGCAAAAACTCGGCTTTATTGCAGTGAAACATTGCCAAACACTCGATTGAAACATCCTCACGACGCTGTTTATTCTCCATTGTGAGCAAACGCGGCACCCATCTTGCACACACCTTTCTCATGTCCAAATTGTCAGTCACTATGCGATGTACAGCACTTTTTGAAATGCCTACTATGTCTGCTAATTCGCGCACTTTCAGTCGACGGTCATCCAATACCTTGACCATTTCTGGTGTGGTCACCTCATTTGGACTTCCACTGTGATGTTCATCTTGGCAGCTCGTTCAGCCTCGCTTCAACTCAACCACCCAATATTTGACTTGTAAATGAAGGGGCAGATTCCCCCAGAGTAGCATCTAACTCAACTTTAATGTCGGTTGGACTGAGACCTTTCAAATGAAAGTACTGTATCACATAACAATGACCAATTTTGTCCATTTTTAATAAATTACTGAGTGGTCATTACTGATGGCTGTCGAAGAAATACTCAGCAATGCAGCTTAATCGAATTTGAAACTTAAGCCTTATGAGAGTGGTACTTTTGATCTTAGTAATTATTTTCAAGCTACAACTGCCATCTATTGGTGAGATCGGCTGCTTTTGGGACTGCCCTCATATGATGTGTTTAAGAATGCTCCAACAGCCTATAAATCCAAACATCTTAGCATTCGTAGAATTACCAGGGGGGGGGGGGACCACTTTTACTCAATTTCTCCGTCCCAAACCATCTTCACTGTAAAGACAGATGGAAAGAAGGTAGTGGGATGATGTGTGTATGTGAAAAACTGAGATGGAATAGGCTAAAAATGTATATATTTTTTTTCTCCTTGATTTAGTTATTTCTGGATGATGCAAGAATAAAAAATTTCACATCATGTTTTAAAGGTAATTAACATTTATTTCATTATTTTACAAATTCTAATTTTTTTATGTATTTCAATTATAAGATATTAAGATGATAGAGGTAAGTAGATTTCATGTTGTACAAAATAAGAGATATCAGAAAGTACAGGGTGCATAAGGTATTTGAGGACAGATTCGCGTCAAAAAAGAAAACTGAGATATAAGTCGAGATAATAACTTTACACAAGAAACCTTCTTGTTCTATGGCTATTCAATGAATCCGCCTTCAGCTTCTATAACTGCTTCCATGCGAGATCGAAACCGTCGACATGCGCAAATCAAATGATCATGGTTCATCTGGGTCATTACACGAGCAATGGCAGCTTTCAATTCATCTTTGGTGTTATGGGGGTGTTCATTGACCTCTCTCTCCACAACGCTCCATACGTAGTAGTCCAACGGATTCAGGTCAGGGGAGAAAATCCACAGCAAATCAGCTTCACACGGATTTTTCAGCCTTTTCGACCTGAGTAGGCAGTTTTCCCATGTTTTGTCTGACATAAACTGACCTCTTCGCTTAACATACGAGTGATATCTGATGTTTTCATGGACAACATTTCTGATTGTTCCTTCCGACACATGGAGTCTTTGGCAAGTGACCTCATGGATGTTCTGAGATTGTCATCGATGATCTGCTGTATTTGCTTGGTGTTCTGATGGTGTCAGAGCGTGAGGCATGCTTTTTACGCTTTGCTACTGATGCAACATTGCCATCTTCGGTCTCCAACTCCTTCCGCACTTTGCGGACGAATGATCTTGCGACCTTTAGAAATCGTGATATCTCTAAATTGCTGTGCTATGCCTTTATTGCCACGATTACTGCATGTCTCTTCATGATTTGTGTTACTTGATAGTCTTGCCATTTTGCTTTCCGGAAACGGAAAGGACATACAATTTACTATAGTGCAGCAGTAGCCAAACGAAGGTGTGTCCTCAAATACCTTATGCACCCTGTAACTCCATTTATTTTTTCTCAAAGAAAATTACAAAACATACAGGCAAAGAACTTAAACAACATGTCTTTATCTACTTTTCCACATAGTCACCTTGACAGTTTGGGCATTTATCCCAACGCTGCACCAGTTTTAGGATACCCTGCTCTTAGAACTTTGTTGGTGTGAATACAGTCAATAGCAGATTTGAGTTCCTCGTCAGTCTCGAACCTATGACCACCCAGAAGTCTCTTCATGGGACCAAAGAGGTGGTAGTCCGAGGGCGCTAGGTCTGAAGTGTATGATGGGTGGTCCAGAATCTCCGAACTGGTGGACCAATTTTGCTTTGACGACGTTGGCCAAATGCAGGCGTGCGTTGTCATAAGGAAGTCGAACATAGTGTCCTCTTTCTGGCCGCTTATCTCGAATAGCGCGACACAGTTTAGTCAGCGTTTCACAGTAGGTAGTGGCATTGACGGTTGACCCACGAGGCCAAAATTCTGCAAATAGGGTGCCTTGCATATCCCAAAAGATTCTAAGTATAATCTTCTAGGCTGAAAGAGAAACTTTGTATTTTTTGCGAAGTGGAGAATGTGGATGTTTCCACACCATACTTGCAGTTTTAGGCTCGGGTGTGAAGTGCAAGCCCAAGACTGATCTCCTGTGACAATGCCATTCAGAAATGCATTTTCTTCCTGGTTACAGTGCTGCAGATGTTGCAGACTGTATGCCATTCTGTTGCCAGTCTGTTTGGAATCCAATGCAGTAGCCAAGCTTCTCATGCACTATATCCCATGCAGATCCATAGGATATGTAAAATGTTTCACTCACTTCTTTCAAAGAAATGTGACTTTTCCCTCTAATTGTGTTGTTAATATCCTCGATAAAGGCTTGTGTTTACCGCTGATGCAGACTGCCCTGAATGCAGTGGTATTCTGAAGGTTAACTCTTCCTTCCTGAAACATTTTACACCATTTGCACACAATGGAATAGTCCAGACAGTCGGCACCGTAAACCCCTACTATTTCCCCATGAATTTCGGCAGGTTTCTTACCTTTTGCGAAAAGACCTTATAAAAGCTCACTGTTCTTCCACTGTAGACGAAAGGATAGCGGCAGTTATTTGTAAAATAACTGGTAGAAGATAGTGCACATGCGCAGGAAAAATTCTTCTTATGCAATGTCTGTGCTGACTAAATGCAGCTTGCTATTCGGGATAAGCAACCAAAAAGAGGAAATGATGTTTGACATCTTAGTGACAACACTTGCCTTCATGTGGTCAAATTCGTCAAAGCAAAACTGGTCTGCTTTGGTTGTGAGGTTCTGGACCATCCAGCCTATGCCAGGTTTTGCAAAAGTTCTTTTACACCTGTGAAGACCTCCGCAAAAATGACATAACTACATGTGTGATGCAGTTAGACACTGTTTTTATTGTCAGAATTGATTTTGGTGTATACACAATGCATATTAATTGATGTAACCGCCATCAATGGCAAGCACACGCTCTAGGCAAGGTCTAAAAGCCCAACAAACGTTACGGATGTATCTTTCTTCATGGCGGTCCACACGCGGTTCACAGACACTTTCAGTTGGTTAGCGTTACTGTGACGGATCTTGCAGGCCTTGCTCTCGATATGCGCCCACATGCTGTAGTCAAGAGGGTTGAGGTCGGGCGACTGAGGAGGCCAAAAGTCCTTAAACCGGAAGTTCATGTTCGACCCCAACCACTCTTGAACGGTCTTGGCACTGTGGGCCGGGGCACCGTCCTGTTGAAAGATGTCCTCGTCACCTTCACCCAGGGCAGAACGTTCTTGGTCAAGATGTCCTTGTAATTGGCCGCGGCAAGCCTGCAATTGGCCAGGAGCCAGATCGACGGCATTTTCATGCCATTCGACACCGAGCATCATCATTGAGGCTGATTGCTTGGTTGTAGTCACGTAGTGGACCTCAGAGATGTCCTGGGCGAAGCTGACCACGTGGTCGTTCTGCTTGTTGACGACTGGGTCGACCATGAAGGTTTTTTCATCAGAACAGATGACAATGCGATTGCCATGGCTCTTCAAGTCGTTGAGAAGGCGACGACAGCGCTCCCAACGTTTTTCTCGTATGCCATCCGTCAGCAAAGGCCTTGCCATGCGCCTCAAACTCTTTCCACCCTCTTCCTCGATGGCTCTGACACCGTGGCCACAGAAATCTTCTTTTTCTTTGCGAACTGTGTCATTTTGAGAGCCAGGTCACATTCGAAGGCTTTTTTGACACCCAGACGATTGATAACGCAAGGTCTGCTTGCACGTGGACGATCTTTGAGGTCTTCCCCTTTCTTCAGCCTCTCTGCGACTCTGTGGACAGTCATCCGGCTGATGTTGAGCTGCTTAGCGATGTCAGGCTTGTTGTGGCCCGCGCGAAGGAGCGCAAAGATCTCGATTCTTTTATGTTCCATCGCAACGTCCTTGCATTCGAATCGCATTCATGTCACCTATATACATTTACATTATGGTATCCCCCACGTCTTCAATAGCAACTGCTCTGTGGATGCCCCCCCCCCCCCCCCCGATATCAACGCATCTGCAAGTGTAACAGAGCTTTTGCAAAACCCAGTAGTCTGAACTGATCGCCTTCGGACTACTACTTCTTTGGTCCCATGAAGAGATTTCTGGGTGGTCAGAGGTTTGAGACTGACAAAGAACTCAATTTCACAGCTGATAGAATTCTATGAGCTGGGTATTCTGAAACTGGCACAGCATTGGAATAAATGCCTAAATTGTTGAGGTGCACATGTGGAAAAGTCGATTCAGCAGCACTTAGTTGTTTACCTGTATGATTTGTAATGTTATTTGAAAAAAATTAAGGGGGGGGGGGGATTTCGAGTTTTGTACCTATATTATAAATGGTTTCCTATCTAGGGTGTTTTAGGTAGGGAAAGTTTAATTATAACTTCCTTATGTATTGCAAAGCCTCGATTTATTTATGAACAAGATAGTGCGAAATACTTGCACTTAAAGGTAAACTCCATGGGAACAATCGACTTTATTTTTTTTGCATCATAACATTAATCCAGGTTAATAGAGTATTTATCATTCAAAATTTTTCCATTTTTCCTAATATTTTATTAAGAAAAATGCCTCGGAAAATTGAAAATTTGCATGGGATCTTCCATTCCTTCTCCACAGAACACGGCGGAACAAGCTGTCATTTCCTGCTGCGAGAACCTTGGGAAATTTAGTCGCCGAGATTCTAGTCGCTTAGAACGATTCTACGTATCATAAGATTTTGCTAACCTGTTTTATGCCGGAATGCCTTCAATTTGTTCTCTGTTTGGATGTGTAAATAGACAGTCGGATAAAAATTTCACGTTTCATAGATTTCCACAATCAGAATCGATTAAAAAACAGTGGATTAGGTTTTGACAGCGAGGGAACTGGTATCCAACTCCAAACAGCATCGTGTGCTCATTTCGAAGCGTCTTGCTTTGTCTACGCATCCGACGTTTTAAATTCAGCATCAATTCAAATAAGAAATTCGCTGAAACTAGATCACATATAAGGTGGAACTAGATGCTCTTCCAACTCTAAACAGGCCTGGCGTTCTTCAAGAACAACGATCGCAATAGCACTCGTTAAATGCCGAAGGAATGAGGAGGTAGGCCTATCTACTGTGTAAGGCATACGCTGCCCAAATGTACACACGCCTACGCTGCAAGCAGAAGATCTTGTTTCACAGTTTAATGCTTAGGGCTGTATATCGCAGAAGTTGCAGTAGCATTTAATTCTGCTAACGGCCCTTGTATATCGCTGTCACTGTTATCAAAATCGCAGTCGTCACTACCGGTCTTGTTTCATATTCATAGCCCATTGCGATGCCCAACTGACAACTAACCGATAGCGTCCAATGTGTGACGTCACAAATTCGAAACTTCTTCGCACTTCTCGGCAACTTGTGACGTAACAGTTGCCGAAACATGGCGCCAGTGTCGATCGCAGGGGGATGGAAAAAATGAAAGTTTTTTATATATTTTATCAATTTTGAGTTCGAATTGAAAATTTTTATACATGTTACGTTGTTATTGAGACCTTCATCTTTCATTTTAAACAAAGTTGTTTTGGGTGTGGAGTTTACCTTTAAGTAATCTTAGTATTTTGCATTAGGTTATACAGTAAAGGGGGTGGCCGTGGCCTGGTTGTCTCGTCGGTTGGCTTGCCAATCGATGGAGTTCAGCAACTTCAGGCGCGGCCAGCTGCTGGTTGGGTGACGGCCTGGGCTTGAGGGCCACTGCTGGTGGGACAGCTATTTGGGGCGCGGCTGTTGGGGGACCTTGGTCTGACCCATTTGCCGATTGACCATAGCTGGTGTTCCAGCGGTTGGTGACAGCCTCTGGTTCGTTTATCCCCAGCAGCTTTTCCATCATGAAACCCTCCCGTGCTTCGGAGGGCACGTTAAGCCGTCGGTCCCGACTGCTACTGTCATCTCGTAGCAGTCGTTATTAATGGGATGGCGCAAAACTCCCTCGTAGGAGTAGGTGCCGCAGATTATCGCTTGCGATAATCTACCCTCTGTACCAGATAAGATAAGATACAGTAAAACCCTGTTACAATGTACTTCAAGGGACCTGCAAATTTGTACGTTATTCTGAGGTGTACGTTATACTGAAACTGCTTGTGATAAATGCATACATTCATAGAAATACGAGGGGAGTTCAATAAGTAATGCAACACATTTCTTTTCTCGGCCAATTTTGGTTGAAAAAACTGGACATTTCTTGTGGAACATTTTCGTGCACAGCTCTGACTCCTGCAATGTTGAAACATGCGAACACTCTCATTCGAGCAGATCGACGGATTTTCATCTGTTTGGCCCAATGAAGAACGCAATCCATGGGACGCACTACCATTCCGACATCAACCAGTGGAATGGTACTGTGCAGGTGTACAGGCCCTCACTTCAAGGTGGCATAAAGCCGTAGCATTGAATGGAGATTACGTTGAAAAATAGTGTTGCGTAGCTAAAAGATTGGGGAATAACATGGTGTATTTGAATACTGAATAAAACAACCCCCCTTTTTCAGAGAAAAATGTGTTGCATTACTTATTGAACTCTAGTGATGTGCGATGCATCGATACATCAATACACCATCGAACCATTGATGATTTTGGTGGGCGATGGATCGGAACATTGATGGTTTCAAAATGCCGATATATCATGATAACTATCGATGGTTTTTAACTAACACTAACATAGATCAGAGAGTCTCCGGTATCGATAAACATCGCGATATTTCAGATTATTAAACGTCTTTTCTTGGTATGCCTTCTCATTGGCTGCTTCATTTAACCCTTTCTAATTTTGACGAATCCCATGCTGCCTCACCCATGATATTTTGCATGATGTTTGAAGTCATTTTTTCAAGTGACTTTAGAGATCTCATCTGAAAACACCACTATCAGCAAAATCATACCATTACTTGGCATCATTTCAGCTGGCTTAGCAAAACTTAAACCAGCGACAGAAGAAGGGAAAAAATTAATCACATGTGCATTCAGTAATTTAGATAAAAGATTTCGCCATGAGGAGAAAAATTTGCATACAGTATTGCAACGATTTTGGACCTGAGGTTTAAGAAATCAGATTTTAAAAGCAAAAGTTGTTGTGCTTGTGCCATTGACCGCACCAATGAAGAACTGAAAACTTTTGAAAAAGAAAATGTCCCAATTACTGAACCTCAAGAAGTTGAAGAGGATGGAAAAGTTGAAAATGATTTATGGGCAGCAAGGAGAAAAATGTTACATCGGGAAAGAGAAAAACAAAAAAATATCCCAACAAATTTAGATTTATCGTTAAAGCAATATTTGTCAGCCCCACTTGAAGATGCCGGGAAAAATCCCTTAGAAGTTTGGGGAAAAATTGAAAAATTCAATTTCCATTTAACGAATTTAGCAATGAAGTACTTGTGTGTACCAGCAACTTCAATACTGGCTGAAAGGTTATTTTCGAAGGCTGGCAATAGAATTACCAAAAAAAGGAATTTGCTGAATCCAAAGCATTTAGAAAAATTGTTGATCTGAACTCAACAATTTAGATATTGAATAAAAATTATTTTTTCTCCTATGTAATACATGTTTGTAATGATTGAAGAATTAAAATTTATACTAAAATAATTTATTACAATTATAACGATTTGCGTGAAATTTAACAATGGAAAGAAAACCATCGATGGCACTTCGATGGCTTTGTGACCATTGACGATGGTTTTTGAACCATCGATGGTAAAATTTTTACCATCGCACATCACTAGTTTCGTAAGCTTTTTATAGCCTCCATTGCTACCAAAGTTGAGACGGGCGTTACCTCTGGTTCTAAATGGCCATCTTCGTCTTCCTGATCGCTATGGATTTCATTTTGCTTTTGTCTCTAATCTAATTGCAGCACAAATTGGATCCCGACTGAGTAGCATGCAGAGATTTCCGGGTTTATATATGCTGTACTGACCAACCCATGAAATGTGAACTCTGTTTAATTAGCCCATTGGCAACTTTGTTTAATTAGCCCATGGGCTGCATTGACCAATCAGTGCAAGACATATGAACGATGTATGTTGTACTGAAGGGATAATTTAACCAAGGGGATGTAAAATTAGTACGTTATTCTGAAATGTACGTTAAAGTGAGGTACGTTGTAACGGGGTTTTACTGTAATATGTAAATTTTAATTTTCAAAGGATACTCTAACAATCTATGAATTCAAACGTTTTGATAAAAAATAGACTTTGTATATTGTGTTAGCATGTATTTAATTAAGGATGTTGGTTCGTTAGATTTTGGGGTACATCAATATCTAGGCCGGTTTGCCCCTTATTCATGCGATAATTCTTTTTCAAATCCAGGACATTTTTCATTATTGATATTTTATTACAGTCTGGGACAAATGCCAGGTTGTTGCACATGCATGTTGGACTGTTTGGGACAAAGTAATTTTCATATTTATAAAAATGCCAGATGGTGCTAGTGTTTTGGACAGTGAAGGATAACTAACCCTGCACGTAAGCAAGGAAGGCAGGCTTTATATACAGGGTGAGTCTGTTACCCCCTTCCTATCTTGGATACCAATGTAGTTAAGCAAATTCCAATACAGGGAATGAATAGGAACTTGAGGGTGCTCTATCTGATGGAGCACCTTTCATCATCTCAAATATGCAAATTAGGACACATCCAAGTTCTATCTCGAAAACCCTAAGAGATACACAACAAAATCATTGCGTAACTACATTAGTATCCAAGATAGGAAGAGGGTAACAAGTAGACTTTTGACTCTCACTGTATAATCAAAATGGAAGTATGCCAAATACAGATACTTTTTGTGTTCAAACTGGACCAAAACACCGCAGAGGGAGCGAGAAACATCAATAAACCATTTGGAGATGACACAGTAAATGAATTCAGCGATGGTTCCAAAAATTCTGATCTGCCGATATAGTCTTTGAAAAGAATTGCATGGGCACTCGGGACCAGCCATCAACAACAATAAAGCACGAACACTACTTTTCAAAGTGTAAGGGACATGGCAGAGAAATTAGGTATCCACTATGTGACAGTTTCCCCACCACTTACAAGCACCTGATAAAGACAAGAAGTGGGTTTGCCATGAACTCACTGAACAAAACATGAAAAGTAGACTGGAAGCTTGCAGTTTTCTGCCTTCCTGTAACAGAAACTTACCATTTTTGGATAGAGTAGTGACAGATGAAAATGGATGTTGCACTATAATCATTGTCTTCTGCACAATGGTTAGATGCCAAAAATGAATGTTGACCTTTGGTGGTGTCCAGGTGGCATTATTCTCTATTTGTTCTTGAAATGTGGTGAAAGCATTAATGCAGAGAAATATTGCATCCAGCTGAGTGCAGTGCATCAAAAATAACAAATTAAGTGGTCTGGAGTGATCAACAGAGATGGAAATTTTACTGCTTCATGACACTTCCAGACCACAAGTCAAAAATGACAGTCCATAAATTGCACAATTTGCACTAAAAGAATTTTCCTCACCCACGATACTCTCCAAACCTTTTGCCAACTGACTGCCACGTTTATTGCAAATCTATTTCACACGCTGTTTTGCTCCTTTTTGCTCCAAACTGAAGATCTCAGAAAGAGAAGAGATTTAAACTCAAAAACCAATTATTGGTAGTTTTTCACGCAAAAAGCAAACCAAAGTGCTGCTGGTAATGTTCAACAATGAAGCAGCCATAAAAAATGCCTTTGAAGGGTTTCTTCAGTTCAGAGCATTGGAGTTTTATGAAACTGCATAAAGGCACTGGTATCTTGATAGGAATGATGATGATAATCATTCAGTTGTGTCCGACCCTTTCCGATTCTATGGGCTTGCACCGCTTTCGTCAGTTGCTTTAAGTCCGGATGGTATCACGCCAATGCATTCTCAGTTGCCTCAGTCATCTCTTGTTGGTGACCATTCCAAGCATTGGTCTTAATCTAATGTGTTTGATTGAATTACGTGGCCAAAAGTACACAAGTCTGAGGCTTATGATCATGCCTTCCACCAACATCTGGTTTGATGTGCTCTAGCACTTCATTGATCGGGATGCAGAGCAATCTGTGCCACACCACAGCGCAAAAGAGTTGATTTTCCTCCTGTCTACTTTTCCTAAAGTCCAGTTTTCACAACCATGCATGGCCTTAACCAGTCTGCATTTGGTTGCCATGATGATGCCTTTACTTTTCCATACTTTGTTCATGCTCATCATTGCGCTTTTGCACTTATTCAGCACTTTATTTTGGGGATCCAAGGAAGATGAATTCTTGCACACACCCAGTCTCTTCATTGTCGATTGTTATCTTGATGTTACTATTCCCTGCTTAAATTAAGAAGAACTGGGAAACCACTAATCTACATAATGGATACATATTTCAGCAGCCACACTGCCTTCAGCATCCAATGGAAGCTTTAGATCAGAGAAACAACGTTTCACTGATGGCAAGTGAGTGCTTTACAAGTCTTATATAGGTAAGTTAAACCAATCACCTAAATTAAATTAAACCAATCACATAATTTGACCAATAGTATACATGGAAAAGAACAAAGTGTAATGATAGAAATGTTTGAAACCTTAAGACTAGGGGGGTCCAATCGGTACATTGCTGACTGCTGGTTGTTGGTCATTGGTCATCTGTTGAAATGGCGTCATTGTTTGTTGATGGGTTTTGAACTTGCACAGTTTAGCAACAGTCTTTAGAAATCCAATTTCTTAGCCAGCTACATCAGAAGTGAATCCAATCACTGCCATCAACCTAAATTGGCTGCGTTCAGGCACATGGTGTCACAAGCCCATACCATCCCGCTAAGTGACGAGAATAGGAAGACCGAACTGGGAAAAATCAAAATCTATGCTAGACAAAATAGCTACCAAGAAGAAGTCATAAATACATCATCAGAAAAGTACAACGCAAGGTAGCCATTCAGAATGTCACGACACTAGGCAACAACAAAGAAGAGACTATAGGACGGGTGATACTCCCCTATAACAAACACCTCAATAAAGGAATGGCCAAAATAATCAAAGAATTTGGGCTAGAAACTACACACACAAACTCGGATAAATTGAGGCGAAGATTAGGCAACCCCAAAGGCGTCATACCCGCGAACCTAAGACCTGGTGTCTACAGACTAGCATGCTCAAAATGTGAAGCAGTTTACTACGGGCAATCCCGTAGAGCAGTCTGCACAAGAATTAAGGAGCACCTCTCCTACATCAGGAATGGAAATTATGGCATCTCCAGATTTGCGGACCATATTCTGGACCAAGGACTTTACTACGGACTAGAGGACCTGAAGATTATCCACAGTACACTGAGTTTCCTTGAGAGTTATGAGATCACCAGAGAAGAGCCAAAAAGACTATTGAACAGTGATAAAGGACCACAGGACTTATCCTAACTAAGGACTGTCGCTAAACTGTTCAAGTTCAAAACCTATCGACACTTCAACATATGACCAATGATCAACAACTAACAGTCAGCAATGTACCGATTGGATCTCCCTAGTCTTAAGGTTTCAAACATTTGTATCATTACACTTTGTTCTTTTCATTGTATACTATTGGACAAATTATGTGATTGGTTTAATTTAATTTATGTGATTGGTTTAACTTACCTATATAAGACCTGTAAAGCACTCACTTGCCATCAGTGAAACGTTGTTTCTCTGATCTAAAGCTTCCATCAGATGCTGAAGAAGGCAGCGTGGCTGCTGAAATACGTATCCATCGCAATAAGGATTCGTTATGTGGATTAGTAGTTTCCCAGTTCTCCTTAATTTGATGTCCATCCACAATATCTGGCCCCTTGGTATTTTGTTTACATTTCCTGCTGTTGTCTTTTTGATGTTCAGAAGGAGGCCAAGCTATGCGCTTTCATCTTTGATCCACTCTTATCATCTATCGCTTGATATAAACTTCCATGCCTGTGGTAAGATTTGAACCTGCAATCAGACAAACTTGAGAACTGAAAAACCTACCGAGCTTTCTCAATACAGAATTGGGGGGAAATGCATGCTTTAACGTAAATATTTTTATGTGGCAAGCTGAGGTTAGCCATTTATTCATGACCAGTTGTTAGCTCAAACCGTCTAGGAGGAGATAGAATTACAGATAAATAAATAAATAAACACACGCAAGAAAGAGTTTTAGTATATAAGATACCATAATATTGTAAACAAGTAAATCATGATAATTTTTTTTTTCATTTTTATCTTTTCTCCAGATAAAGAATTTATAGTATTTTTCTTTAAGAGACTGCGCATCAATAAAGGCAAGGATCCTCCGAGGTATGAAGAGGACTTCCCTTACGTGTCGTATTGTGGCGTAGAACGCAATTATGTAAGATGCGAGGATAGACCAATTGTCTTTACTCATATAAAATCTGTGACAATTAACAAGGAAGAGCAAGACAGAATATATCATAATCATGCTGGTGATGTGCTGTATGTCAAATTTGAACCTACAAAATTATGCATGCTTCCAAAGAGCGGTCGCGTTTATCATCCAGCAGCAGCCAACATTGGTGGTGTTGGTCTTGTGAAGTCGTCATTATCAATGGAGTTAAGTAAATTGTTCACTTTTCAAAATGGGGAGTTATCACCACCAACTCATTTTACGTGGAAAAATAAGACTTACGAGTTAACTAACGAGTTGTGGACTCTAATAGAAGATAAAGCTAAAGA
>JAHWFO010012261.1:198313-244389 GCA_023313115.1 Rhysida immarginata | reverse complement strand
GAGTTAACTAACGAGTTGTGGACTCTAATAGAAGATAAAGCTAAAGAAGATATCCAAGAGAATGGCTAATTAGTAGTTACTCTATAATATAATAGGAAATGTACATAGAGAGTTAAGTTGCATGTCACGTTTTAGTTGTTTGGAAATTTTGATAAATATTACGTTGTTGTAAATTTACTATTAGTATGAATAAAAATAATAATTTTTCATTTACGCTTAATGCTTTTTGCTGTAAAATGATTGCATTCTTGTTTTTATGGAATAATATTAAGTCTAAAATTAATTGAACAATTGAGCGATGAACAGAAACCACAAATGCACAATAATTGTTTTTAATGCCTCAGATGTACATTTCAGTGAGTGATTTAGCAGACAGAGAACTGTGTATTTATAAGAAAATTGTAACACAAGTATTAACCATTACAAGGAATTAAACTCTTCATGAGATATTAAACTCGTCGACATCATGAGATATATGTTTGTTTGGATACTCTTCGTCTCACTTCTCAACCATGACCTTTCTGGTAAGGGTGACCCTAAAGTAGCCGTGCTACAACCAGCATAGCTCACAGAATCCCTGAAGCACCCAAACCCCTGACCCACGGTTCTGGTCCTTTCGAGACAGCCTGCTCAGTGTGCTCTCCATGTTAGGGGAGCCTCATTGAGACAGGTGGAGAAATTCAAGTATCTCAGGATTGCATTCACGAGTGATGGACGGCAGGAGAAAGAATTGGATGCTCGGATCGGCGCAGCAAGCTGTCAGACGTGAACTGTGGCGATCCGTGGTAACGAAACGCGAGCTGAATAACAAAGCCAAGCTCTCAGTCTTCAAATCTATCTTTGTCCCCATTCTCACCTGTGGTCATGAGGCGTGGGTAATGACCGAAAGAGTGCGATCGCGGGTAAAAGCGGCCGAAATGAGATTTCTGAGGTGTGGCAGATGTTACCCTACTAGATAGAGTGTACAGCAGCACAATAAGGGAATCTTTAGGTGTTGAGCCGCTACTTCTCCGCATCGAGAGATCTCAGTTGCGCTGGTATGGCCACGTGATACGGATGCCGCAAACTAGTCTTCCTAGGCAGTTATTTTCCAAGCCGGTGGGTAAGAGACCAAGGGGTTGGCCTAGAACCAGGTGGCTAGACTACACGGAGAATCTGGGTTCGAGTCGCTTGGATATTACCAGGGAGGACATGCGCCTGATGGCAGAAGATCGCGATCGCTGGAGATCCTCCATAGGGCTGCTGCCCCCGCGACCCTAAAGGAAAAGCGGGTTTGAAAAGTAAGTAAGTAAGGAATTAGACAAATCATCAGACCAATTGTGGTGATTGTGGCATCCTTCCCTCCCTTTTCTTTTGCTCTGTGTATTTACACATGATAGTCCCTTCTCGTGCAGCTGATGTTTGGTCCTATGTTTTGTATTTGGATTTTTGCCCTCTGAATATTTAATTAAGCCTCTCTTCTTTGTCTGAGACTTTTGGCGGGAAACTCGGGGACCATTTGACCCCGTCAGGTCACCCCTTAGTCTTTTTCTGCCCTCACCCCCGCGGGGCGACCGTTGCTCGGACAAAGGAGGCATGCTTAATTGGCCTATTCAAATTACTAGAGTTACGTTATGAGAGAGAGACTGCACGGATTGGAGCAACCCATTGAACCCTTAATTCTTGATTGAACGGTTGCCCTTTGTGACACGACAGAGAAAGCTTCCTTAACTTTCCTCTTGTCTCTAGGCCAGTTGCGATCTGAGATTCTTTTGGGTGGATTTGGTGTGTACCGATTACTATTTTTACAGACGTGCTCTGCCTGTTTTTACTCGATCACTGCTAGCCTCTTCTTGTGCTTTTCTGTGCTTCGTTAATAAAGGCGTACTCTTGGGCCAGTCTCTCTCCCTCCCTCCCTCTTTCTTTTCTCATCTACGTGCGTATTGTCCTCAGCAAGCGGAGGAGTCGTCATCCGCAGTTAAGCTAGGGAACTTTAGGGTGAGTTGTTTTCAGTATTTAAATTTATCTTTTCTTTTTGATTGGTTCGAGCCTTGCTGTCAGTTCGGATTCGCCGGACCTTTTTTTATTGTTATTATTATATTTTTCATTATTTGTTTTGTTCTTTTTTAATCTTTTTCTTTGCAACTGTATCTTTTTTTTTTTTTTAATATTTGTTAATAATTCGTATTGTCGATCCATTAAACTGTGTTGTTTCTGTTAAAGGTCTTTCTTTTTGTTTCTTTTCTAAGCAGCCTTTTTCATAAGTATCCCTGCTCGTCCCCGTTCCTCATTTCGAGTTTGGTAGTGGTTCAACCTCCTGAATTCCACACTATACAACTTTACCATCTTTAACACAAGGCAAATTCAGGATTGTTGAATCATTCGCCAAAATCGTAGTGGTTCCCAACCTCCTGGTTACCCATACAATTACAAGAAAGTCAGCATAAAACAAAAGCAACCAATCACAACCGATAATTTTTTAAGTAATGAATTTTCCCCGCGAAATAATTCACTTTTGATTTCGTACAAAGCTTAGTTTCCGAGATATTCACTGTCATATCAATGAATTATGACCAGCACCCCTTCAAGCCACACGCATGGTTCGCCCCAACAACGATTACACATTGCAAAACTTGCATAACAGGCTGAAAAAGCTTTAAAGCTGGTGCATCAAACGGCAGGTGCACGAGCCTCAAGATGGGCAAACGTCCGGATTTAACGGACATCCGAAAAGGAATGATAACAGGCTATCGTAGCAAGGGTGGCACCATCTCCGAAACGGTGCGATTTGTGACCTGTTCACGGTCCGCTGTAATGAAGTGTACAAAGAGTGGACAGCAGGGACAGTAATCTCGTCCCAATGCCATCACTGTAAAGGGTCACGCGCCATCAACCGACGGGGTGAGCGGTGCCTACGACGACTCGTAAAAGGTGACAGGAGAGCCACAGTCCATCCACTGACCACCAGATTCAACAGTGATGCCAACAGACGTGTATCCAACATTACCGTTGAACGTTCCCTGCTACAGATGGGCCTGAACAGTCGACGGATGGTTGCTGCACCCATGTCGGGTGCAGGGGTCATTCGACATCAATCCAATTGAACATCTGTGGGAGCACCTTGATCGCCATGTACGGCAGCTGGACCCTCCACCTATGACTCTCGAAGCTCTGTGGAGCGGAATGGACTGCCATACAATTGGACACATTCCGCACACTTCTTGCATCCACGCCACGATGCCTAGCAGCAGTTATAGCGGCGAAGGGTGGCTACTCTCACTGCTAAGCCATAATTCAATGATATGACAGTGTATATGCCGGGGTGAAGTTGGTTTTTCTGTAGACATCATAGTTTAATATATTGCAAGAGTGCGTAACGAATAAATCCAGGAACGGTACAGCAGAGTCATCGTCTTTTTCCATCGTAAGTTTTATATGAGTACATAATGTGTTGAGGGAGTCCAAGAATTCACTTACTTCCACTTCTTGTGCTTTGTAGATACAGAAAATGTCGTCAACATATCTGTACCATGTTGTGGGGATATATACGATGACGATGAAGGGAGCATAGGCCCTGATATGTACATCTGAGGCATTAAAAATGATTATTATGGATTTGTAGTTTCTGTTCATAGCTCAGTTGATCGTGGCAGATTCTTCTAAAATTAAGTTCACATACAAAAGTAATGTGGCAGTCAAAAGTTTAGGGCCATTTGAGTAAACTTCATATTTTTTTTATTGTCATTTTACGTTGTAACATGAGAGGAATTTCATGTTGAACTAATCATTCATACACTTCAATTGCATTAAAAATAATTTTATTTCAACAGAAAAGTTTTTATTTTAAAGAAGGACATCATGTTTTGGCAGTACCTTGACTTTTTTTTACCAGGCCCTAAGTTTAGGACCACTGTTGGGGGCAGTATCATACCCAGGATATTATTTTTTGGGGGGGGGGGGCACATGTAACAGAATTGTATGGAAGGTAATCAATTTCAGCCCCCTCAGCCCCCACTCTGCGTACGGCAGTGGTTGGGGGTGGCCGTGGCCTGGTTGTCTCGCTGAACGATGGAGTTAAGCAACTTCAGGCACGGCCAATTGCTGGCTGGGTGACAGCCAGTGTCTTGAGGACCACTGCTGGGTGGGACTGCTATTTGGGGCACAGCTGTTGGGGATCTCCAGCAGCTGGTGATAGCTACTGGTTTATTCGTCCACTAGCAGCTCTAACATTATGAACCCCCTGTGCTTCAGAGGGCACGTTAAGCCGTTGGTCCTAGCTGCTACTGTCATCTCTTAGCAGTCATTAGTTACTGGGATGGCGCAATACTCCCTCGAAGGAGTAAGATAATCTACCCTCTGTACAAGATAAGATAGGGCCACTGTTACAACTCTGAAGAAACTCAATCTTTTGTGGGATTACCAAAACTTTTCTTTGATAACCAAAACTTAACCATACAAACCCACAAACATTCTTCTTTATATATATGATGATCTTTGGGTGAACTAACTTTAGGATCACCCTGTATCTTAAACAAGAATAAAGGAGCAGCTTCAAAGACAGATCAGTAAGGCTTTCTTTTTCGTTTATCCAGAATATGGTTAATGGGATGCCTTCTTCATTTCTAAAAGCCTTTAAGATTCGGTTTCGATTGTTAAGAATAACTGCATTAATAATAAAGCAGGGCTGCCAGCATATTTTTTTTAAAAAAAAGTAGCTTTAGTAGCCTGTAAGGCCAAAAATAGTTGCATATTGCCACCGATTTAGTAGCAAAATAGTTGCCTATCGAACTTAATTTGTAAAGCGTTGTAAAGCAATAGCTTGCTTAAGTCTGCTGTTTGCCTCTTTCATTAATGAATCAGCAGACTCCTGTGCATCTTGTTTTCTCCTGGGCTAAAAGTTTAACTTTGTTTTCCAGTGTTTCAATCGACTGCTTTTTATTTTTAACTAGCTGTTTTACCCGGCGTTGCTCAGGCTCTTTTTTGATGAAATTTTGCAATTTCTGAGAGTTAATATCCAGAAAAAGTACACATGAAGAAAGATTAGAATTTTTTAGAAAGAATTCATGTTTTATATTTTGCTAAAGGGCAGTATTTGGAGGAGCCATCCATAGGGAACTTTTTAAAAGAAATCTTTTTGAATTTTGAACATGAATTTTTTTCTATTTAAATTGAAAGCTTATTTCGTTGCTCGGGGTCAAATTCGAAAAAATTTTGATTCATCTGAATGTGAATATACAGCTAAAATGAACACATGAACAAAGTTTAGAATTAATAAACCATAAAGGAATGACATAACCAAGTACCGAAAGGCTAAACTAAACAATTCAACCACATTTTTCAACTGGCCTATGTTAACATTGAAAGTTTCTAATAGACCATAACGATATTATTAAACCATGTACCTTGGAACCAATTTGAATTATCATTACTTTACGTTGTATTCATAATTACACATCATTGAAAGTTGTTAAATATAAGTATAGGTTGGTTTGGTTTGGTTTGGTTTGTTTGGTATTAACGTCCTTTTCAACTGCTATGAAATATAAGTATAGCATATTTTAATAGCATTGAAAGTTCCAATGAATCATAATGCTCCCACTAAACCAGGTGACTTTGAAACAATTTCGACTATCATTAATTTTATGTTATATTCATTCATGACACATCATTCCAAATTGTTTGATATATTACATGCAATATCTTAGCTTTGAAAGATCCAATGAACCATAATAGTTCCACTAAACCAAGTGCGTTTGATCCTATTTCATCTATCAATAATTTGACGTTATATTCATTCATGACATCTCATTCCACGTTGTTTGACATCTCATTCAAGTTGCTTATAATAACGTCATACGAACTTCTTTCACTATCGAGATATGCCTCAATAACTGAAGCTTATAAAACACACGAATTACCTACGTTGAATAACCTCAATGTATTCGAAGTTGAAAGAATTACACAATGCCATCACATGTACCGACCATCCGATACATTATATTGGATGTTGGATAGCCTCTTAACTCGTGATACGCAAAGGTATAAGATCATTCTGCCGTGCATTATATCTTGTTTCAAATCATCATTTTTTCTTTACAATACAATCCCTATATGGAATGCTTTGACGAATGACTTAAGGTCTCAAGTCATGAAAACTGTTATAATCATATGCAACATGTTCATAGAATGTTTCAAAGCTATAGCGGTCATAATTTAATTGTTATTTTACATATCCTATGTTGGGATGCAACTATTAGTAATAATAATATGACATACAATTTCTTAACATTGAAAGTTCTAATGAATTTTAATGGTTCCACTAAACCAGGTGCCTTTATTATAATTTCGACTATCAATAATTTTACATTATATCATTCATGAAATATCATTCCAAGTTGTTAGATATATAACACGCCAAATCTTAGCATTGAAAGTTCCAATGAAAAATTATGGTTCCACTAAACCAGGTACCATTGGTATTATCTCGACTATCAATTATTTGACATCATAATCATTCATGACACATCATTCCACGTTGTTTGATATATAACGTGCCAAATATAAGCATTGAAAGTTCCAATGAACCATAATGGTTCCACCAAAACCAGATGCCTTTAATACAATTTTGACTATCATTAATGTTACGTTATATACATTCATGAGACATCAATCCAAGTTGTTTGATATATAACATGCCAGATCTCAGCATTGAAAGTACCAAAGAACCATAATGGTTCCACTAAACTAGGTGCCTTTAAAACAATTTCGAGTATCATTAATTTTACGTTATATACATTCATGAGACATCAATCCAAGTTGTTTGATATATAACATGCCAGATCTCAGCATTGAAAGTACCAAAGAACCATAATGGTTCCACTAAACTAGGTGCCTTTAAAACAATTTCGAGTATCATTAATTTTACGTTATATACATTCATGAGACATCAATCCAAGTTGTTTGATATATAACATGCCAGATCTCAGCATTGAAAGTACCAAAGAACCATAATGGTTCCACTAAACTAGGTGCCTTTAAAACAATTTCGAGTATCATTAATTTTACGTTATATACATTCATGAGACATCAATCCAAGTTGTTTGATATATAACATGCCATATCTCAGCATTGAAAGTACCAAAGAACCATAATGGTTCCACTAAACCAGGTGTATTTAAAACAATTTCGACTACCATTAATTTCACGTTTTATTCATTCATGAGACGTTATTCCAAGTTGTTTGATATATAACATGCCAAATCTAAGCATTGATAGTTCCTATGAACTATAATGGTTCCACTAAACCAGTTGCCGTTATTACAATTTCGAGTATCATTAATTTTACGTTATATACCTTCATGAGACGTCAATCCAAGTTATTAGATACATAACTTGCCAAATCTAAGCATTGAAAGTTCCAATGAACCATGATGGTTCCACTAAACTAGGTGTATTGAAGACAATTACAACTACCATTAATTTCACGTTATATTCATTCATAAGACTTCACTCCAAATTGTTTGATATATAACATGCCATATCTTAGCATTGAAAGTACCAAAGAACCATAATGGTTCCACTACACCAGGTGCCTTTAAAAAATTTCGAAAAGCATTAATTTTATGTTATAGTCAACGTTATATTACTAATCAACGGGTTCACTGATGCTGTAACGGAACAAACAAACGAAACAAAAGGCAACAACAAAGGTCTATAAACAAGTCAAAGCATGCTCGCAACCATCACGACACAGAAAACAAGACACAGGTGTAGACGAACTGCGCACGTGCAGTGTTTCTAAAAATCTGAAGAACACAAGTCTCTCCTCTTTAGCTCGTTTTTCCAGTGAATGAACGGCTTCCATGATTGGTCAAAGTTAATCAACAGTTCCGATCCAGCATTTCCAGCGAATATTACGTTTTTTCTTATTGGATTGAACTCTGAGTGAATGAAAGGTTGCCCGGGATTGGCCGAAACCAATTAACATTTCCAGCACGGCATTTCCGGTGAACATTAAGTAACTGTATGTACAAGTTACTTGTATTGGAACATTAATTGTATCAGAACATTAATTGTATTTAATGGCGAAGTGAACATGAAATTTTCAAGAAAAAGTCGCCTTAGTGATAAAAAAGTCACCCCTTTTTTGAAAACTGCTGAAAATAGTTGCTTTTGGGCCACTATTTGCTTAAAAAAGTCGCCATAGTCGCCAGGAGCTGAAAAAAGTAGCAAATAGTTGCATTTTAGTAGCATCTGGCAGCCCTGTAAAGGATTCACATTTAGGACTCATTTACAATTGCAGAGAAGAAATAAGAGGATATTCCGGACACACTCGACACGAATAAGAGGGTGATTCAATAAGTAAGTTACGAATCGTGATTGAAAAGAAACGAGTGGAGATAATGACATCCAAACAACATTTATTTTTCAACCTAATCTCCATACAAATTTAAGCACTTGTCCCACCGTTTCACAAGTCCCTGGAAACCTGTGGCGTAAAATTCTTTTGGTTGCTGGTGGAACCACACGCGCACTGCTCTTTCAACCGCTTCATCATCAGGAAAGCGTTCTCCCGAAAGATGATGTTGCAAAGGGCCAAACAAGTGGAAATCGCTCGGGGCGAGGTCCGGGCTGTAAGGTGGATGTTGGAGGACCTCCCACTCGAATGACCTCAGCGTAGCTGTGGTCTGATTGGCACTATAAGGACGGGCATTGTCATGCAGCAGCAACACCCCTTTATTGAGGAGGCCTGGTCGCTTCTGGCTTTTGTGTTGTGGTGTAAGCTGGTGTGGCACCCAGCGGGAGCACACTTTATTGAAGCCTAGCTGCTCATTCATCATGTTGTACGCCTGGCCACGTGAACAACCAATAGCAGTTGCTACAGCGTCGACGGTCACCCTCCTATCTGCTCGGATGATGTCTTCTACAGACTGCAACGTTTCTGGCGTGACGATCTCCACCGGCCGACCGACTCGATGTTTGTCTTCGATACTTGTCCTTGTCCGCCCTTCCGAGAGCTTTTGCACCCAATTATGGATTGCCTGACGTGACAAGCAATGTTCACCTTACATGTGGCATGTGGTATATGTACTCAGGAGCGCCGCCATCTTGTACAGTCATGCGCAGAACGATCGTTGTGCGTCACAATGGCTAAGGTCAAAAACTCTCACCAGTGAGAAGAGTTAGCACTTGGTCGGTCAGAAATCCTAGTGAGAAATTTGTGACGTCATTTTAACGCGGTCAGAAACGCCAGTTAGTGCTGCTATGCCTAACCGGTTAGTCTCACCGTCCTCACCGAGAAAAAGACGGTTAGCCCAGTGAGAAATTACGTCATCATTCTCTCACCGGTGAGGGTTTTTGACCTTAGCCAATAAAACTAGATAGTGCTGCCAGGGAAGAGGAAGAACGGGAAGCGCAGGTCGTAACAGTTCCAATGCTATTCAAGTGAAATCGAAACAGCGCCACTGGTTTCCAACGGCCAGGCCGCTAAGGAAGGGAACTTCCGCTGTTGATAAACCCTCCCTCCGGCCTTCATGGTGCTGCTCCACAGGCTTCTCCTGTCCCCCTCCCCACCCGTGCTGTTCTTTTGACCACCCTCTCGTAAATACTATTTTATTCCGTTCATTTAACGTTGGGCGTACGTATCTCTTCATGTTCCTAATGTGTTCTTGTTCTGTTCTGAGTTGTAACGTGTCAATGCAGCACAATCTGGCACCGCCTGTCTTGACTTGTTGGAGAAAAAAATGAAATCGGGCACTTAGTTGCTGGATTCGCTGATGACATTCGTTGAATAGAAGAACAACTGCCATGAATGCGCCGCGCAGAAACGGCTCTTTGATGAAAACCAATCACCTTGTAGGAAATTAGATACAAATACAATTTTATCTAAAGAAGGCTAGATTAGAGAGAGTAGAAAATAACTGCTCCAATCTTGGGATTTTATGTTCACCTAATAATTTATTTAGTATGCAGTCACTTATTTAAAACTGTATTTTTCATCTAAGGCTCAGTTTCGATTAAAGTCGAAGCGGCCTGGCCGCTTGGATCGCTAACTACATCCGATTTCACTAAATCCCCCGAGCTTCGCTTCCCGTTGTAATTCTTCCCTGGTGCTGCTGTCTAGCAGTGACAGTTTCCCCGCAGTTAATTAAAAAATGAAGGGCACAACTTCAATTTGTAACTTACTTATTGAATTACCCTCGTACGATGGTCTCGTGTGAACACCATATTCTACTACCCTCGATTGTAGAAGAGATGTTTTGCCATTTACCAATGAGGGACCTTCATAACTGAATGACATTATAAAATAAGGCAGTGGACCAAGAAGAATCGGCATAAAAGTTTACTGGTAATTTTGTGAAATGAAGAAAGCACCTGATGAAGAGAAGAAGAAGTTTACTGACGCTGCTGCCGACATTACATAAGAAATGTTGCAAAAAACATGGAATGCAATTGAACATCTTAAACATGGAACAAGTTAATATTAAACTTTAAATTCTGTTTTAGACTTAGAAAAACCACCACGGAAACTTACAAATTGATAAAGCAAGTGTATGGTGATGGCCAGGAAGAACCGAAAGATGACAAACACACGGGACATCCGAAAACTGAATATAGGAAACGATCGAGAAGGAGAGAGAATTTTTGTCAAATGATCGGAGAATGAACCTGAAAATGGTGGGTGAAGTGTTAAACATTAACTGAGAAACAATTCGCCCTAATATGGACACAAGATTTGGGCAAAAGGAAACAGTGTGCTTGCTTTGTGCCACATTTCTTAATAGATGAGAAAAAATGGAAATAGAGTGGATGGTTGCACGGAATTCATCGCGGCTGCAAATGCCAACCCGAACTTTCTGGATTCATTTGTGATGGGATGAAACTGGTGCTATCAATACAACCCTGAAACAAAACGACAGAGCACGGAATGGCGGTCCACAACATGCTAACAATGGAAAGCCATTCTGGAACACCTAACAATGGAAAAACACAAACTGAAATTGCAGCAATGCTACGATGTTCACAAGGAACCGTTTCGAAAGTGCTCACAAGATTTTTTTGCAGGAAACAAACTTGTAATACTGCCACGAATTGGAAGGCCTCGTGCGACAACCAGCAGGGATGACCGAGCTTTGGTGTTAATCGTTAAAAAAAACAAAAAAAAAACGCTTTTCTTCATCCCATGAACTTAATGCTCAATGGAAAGCATGTGGTGTTCATGTCTCGTATAGGACAGCGATTCGACGACTGTTGGAAAAAGGGTATAAAACACGAGGGCTAAAACAAAACCATACATGAATGCATCCCACCGATCAAGACGCTTGAAATGGGCTAAAGCTCAAAAAGATTGGAGTATTGATATCTGGAAACAAGTTCTGTTCACAGACGAATCTCGTTTTTGTCTAGGTTATGGAGATAATGCTGGGCATATGGTCAGAAGAAAGGTTTCTGAAAAATTTCATCACACGTGCCTCCTGTCTAAAACAAAATTCCCTTAGGGAATCATGATGTGGGGGTTCATTGTCCAGTAAAGGAGTTGGCGAGATGGAGATTATTAACAGAACTGTGATGGGCAACGTTTACGTTGAAATCTTAGAGAGCTATGTCATACAAACAGCTGAAGATCACTTCAGTGATGAGGAATTCATTTTCCAAGATGACAATGCCCCATGCCATCGTGCAAAGCAAGTAAACACGTGGTTTGAAGAGAAAGAAATCCAGCATCTAAAATGGCCACCTAATAGCCCTGACCTTAATCCCATCGAGTCATTATGGAATATTGTGAAAAAATCTGTTAAAAAGGAAAAGCCAAAGAACCTCCATGAACTGAAGGAAGTTGTGAAATCATGTTGGAAACAATCAACCAGAAATAGGTGAAGAACTTCTTAAATCACTCCCAGCTAGAAATCAAGCAGTTATTAAGGCAAAAGAAGTCACCACTATTGTCAATGTTGATGTATTATTCCAAATTTTTGTAACTTCCTCTCTCTATAAAATGTTTTGCTTGTTTTTTTCGGTACACTTTAATGGAAACCGAACATTATAGAGAATTTTCTTTTGTGCATCATAAAAGATTAATGAACACTTCCAAAATGCGTCACATTCAATAGACTAAATGTATTGAATTATTCTAAACTTTTGTCAGGGGGGTGCATAAGGAGTTGATTCTGCCTGGACAAGGATTCTACAGGGAGATTTTGCAGCATCTGATTAAGAGAATCCATCATCAACTACAGCCACAATCAAGAGTCGGTTCTTACTGCATGATACTGCCAGGCCACACACAGCAGTACTTTCAAGGAGTTCTTAGCCAGTAACGGGATTATGGAGCTTTAAGACCCTCCCTATTCCCCAGATTTGTCTCCTCCAGCCTTTTTCCTCTTCCCAAAGGAGAAAACAGTGTGAAAGGAGACAGATTTGAGAATCTAGAGGACATGAAAAAGAACGTTACACTTGAACTTGGAAGGGATAAGACTTTAAGACATGTTTCCAAAACTTGTATGAACGCTGCAATAAGTATGTAGCCTCAGAAGGTAACTATTTGGAAAAATATTAATCAGTTTTGCCAGAAATAGATCTTGTATTTGTTAAATTGCTCCAATTTCTTTTAATAATTGTCGCACCTTGTATTTCCAGAGCTCTACCAAACCCAAATTTTTTTCACAAAAATTACAGTTAAGTAGATAGATTCCGGGTTTTTATAGAGGTAAGGTCTTTAGAATTACCTAAAAGTGTTTTTAATGCAATCCTCAAGTGGGAAGCGCTAGAAATTTTTTTTCTGGCCCTTAATAAGTTGCGAGGCATAAGCTGTACTAATTTAAGAGCTTATGCTTATGGAGCAAGTTATCGACAGTTGATGAAAATGTTGCTATGGATAAATGGTAGTTAATTCACTTCTGCTACCTTTGGTCAGAAAAGGAACATTAAGACAACAACGGATCGTAGCATGAAAGGCAGCATATTTATGACTAGGATAGGATGATTGTTGGTGGGTTTTTGATATACGTTGAACTCTAACATATCATTTAGTATCCGGAATATCCACCTTTGGCAGCAAGCACAGCAGGTAACGAACAGCATTCAGTGTACCCTCCAGCGGTATCAGTGGACTCAGAGCTTACCACGAAAACATCCCCCAAACAGTCACACTTCCCCCACCAGCCTGTCGCCTGCCAACGATGGTGTCGGGATGCTTCTTCTCAGATGCTTCCCGGCGAATTCTCCATCGTCCGTCCACTCTGTTCATCAGAAACCGCGACTCGTCAGAGAAAGCAACCCTTTGCCACTCGGCCGAGGTCCAATGGCGATAGTCCATTGCGAATCGGAGGTGTTTTCGGCGATGCACAGGCATCAACACGGATACTGTTACCATACACCTGCTCCGGAGCCCCAACCTCAAGAGGGATCGTTGCATTGTCTCGGTGCTGACACACCTACTGGCCCCACTGTTTATTTGCTGTGTCAGTTGCTCAACAGTGGCACGCCGATCGGTCTTGGCCAGGCGTCGTCACCGATGCTCGCCTCTAGGATCGACGGCTTGTGTGGCCCCACAGTTACCTCTTTGGTTGCTCGAAAGCGTCTGGTTCGTCGAGTCGCGGTACACCTTCGCAACGGCAGCCCTACAGCAGTTGACAAAGGTAGCCGTTTCTGAAATGCTGCCCCTCTTGGGCCGATAGCCAATGATCATCCCCATTTGGAGGCGCGACAGGTCACTTGCTCTGCCCATGACGGTGACAATTGGTATGTTAATGGATGCTACTACACGTCTGCTGTTGTCAGCTTTTAATGATATGCAGTGCCATAGTGAGAAAATTTTGGGCCCTGGGCAAATCAGCTTTTATGGGGCCCTAAACAAAGTTTACCCAAAAACAAATTTAACACAGACCTATCCAAAATCCAAGTATTGACCACAAGTGCCAATATTACTTCACAGAAAATAATTGTGACATTTTAGACTGAGACCATACATTGAATGGGGGCCCCTATCTACAGGGGGCCCCGGGCAGGTGCCTAGGCGCCCCCCCCCCTCACTACGGCCCTGATGATATGCAATGATTTTTCATTTGCATACCATGGGACGTTCCAACATGTTCGAGGAGAGGTGGTCATATTAATGTGTCCCGACCCTGTATAATCTCATGTTAATTATTTGAAATTTTTTGTCACTACAATCTAAAATAAATGAATAACAAAAAAGGATAAAATTTAAATAGAAAAAAAGAAAGTCAAACAAAATTGAGAAGATACAGTAAAACCTGTCTACAATAACCACCTACGGGACTAAGAGCAAAAGTGGTCGTTACATACAGGTTTGTTTGCACTTTCTTGTCTTCCTAATGAAAATTAAATCTTTAAAATGTTTTTCGAGCAGTTCCAGAATTCCCAACCGGTCTCCAACGAGTCACGTGATATCGTTGAACTGTTCCCAAGTGGGCAATTCTGTCAGTTTGTGCTTGTAGACAGCTTCGATGATAATTATTCGAACTTCGCCATTAGAGCTCAGCGACTATGATTTCGATAAAAACCATCTGATTATCCAGACAGCTAAAGAGTTGAATTTCGTTTGCTATTTTGATTCCACTCGATCAGGTAGAGCCCAAGTTATTCTAGATCACCTTGGGTAGAGCCCAACCTTGGAGTTTCGCCGTGTGCAACCAATCACACACAATGAACGAAGCTATCGTTATTTTTAGATAGGATTTTTGTAATCGCACTGGAACAATTGCGACCAGTCGGACTTTATGGAGATGGTCACAATGTAATGGTTCGTCAGTGTAGGTTAGCACCTGAATGGTTGCGTAAGTGGTCGCTATAGACATGTTCTTTAGTATAGGTTCACATACATCGGAGATCGAAAATGGCGGTCGCTGGTCGCGTTAAACAGGTGGTCGTTACGCTAACAGATTTCCCGTGTAATTTTCTGCGGGACCGAGCAATAGTGGTCGTTAGGACAGATTTTACTGTATATGATACTGCCAGAATGCATACAGCAGTGCTTGTCAAGGAGTTCTTATCCAGTAAAGGAATTGCGGAACTTCATCACCTTCCCTAGTCCCCAGATTTGTCTCCACCAGACTTTTTCTTCTTTCCAAAAATGAAAACAAGTGTGAAAGAACGCAGATTTGAAAATCTAGAGGACATCAAAAAGAGCGTTACAGCCGAACTTAGAAGGGTTAAGACAGAGGACTTGAAAGCATGTTTCCAAACACTTATATGAACGCTGTGATAAATGTGTAGCGTCAGAACGTAACTACTTCGAAAAATATTAAACAATTTGGCCGGAAATGTGTATCATATTTGTTAAATTGCTCCAGTCTCGTTTATTACGAGGGTTATTCGTAAAAAGGTCCGTTTTGAATAAAAACAAAACTACTACATATATTTACAAACGTTTTTCTTTACCAGATTCTATGTACCTTATAAACTATTTTTCCACACAGTTTCCAAGTTCATTTAAGCATTTGTCATAGCACTCGATGTATTTCCATATGATCACTTCATAGAAGCTGTTGCTGGTGAAGAAAATCATGCAGTTTTCACTTGTTCATCGTCGCTGAAATGCAGGCTGCTGCTGATCTCTAGCTCCCAGAGCAGGTTGTAGCTATTGGACACGTGGTCCGGACTATAAAGTGGGTGGTCAAGTTGCTCCCAACTAATCAGATCTGTTGTTTGGGAACAACTTGATTACCCGCCTTACAGTCCGAATCTTGCGTCCAGTGGCTACCACCTGTTCCAAGATCTAAAGGAGATCATCAGCGGCCTGCAGTTCAATGACGATGAACAATGAAAACTGCGTGACGTTCTTCACCAGTGGCAGCTTCTATGAAGTGATCATGCGGAAGTATATGGAGCGCTATGACAAGTGCTTAAATAAACTTGGAAACTATGTGGAAAAATATTTTAAGGTATATAAAATCTGGTAGAGAAAAAATTTTGAAAATACACTGAACGACCAATTTATTAGAGACATCTCCTGGCGGAAAGGGGGGAGGCGCGTGCATCCCTTTTCTTTGTGCTCAAAGGGTTAAAAGGTGCTAAAGGGTTAATTTTCCATCGATTTCTTGATTTTTTTTAAATATTTTAATGGGTATTGATTGATTTTATTGATGGGTATTGACAGATGTTTCACTCCAGGTGTCCGAAGGGGTTGACAGGTTTTTTGATGGATTGTGTGTGTGCTTAATGATGGATGGGTTTTTGCATTCGGCCTGATGACCAGGTAACCGAAAAAAAGGGTTACCCATCAAAATTGGTAGATGGGAAATAATCTGGCCCATCACATTCGTTTTTACCTAATTACTAATTTTATATTTTGTTTAAAATAAACTTTTTTTTTTTTTTTTTTTTTTATTTTTTTTTTTTTTTTTTTTTATTCATTACCTACTCTTCCTAATTAACATTATTGATACAAGTTGCTGACCAGAATCTACCGTTGAGGAAACCATTTGTTGCATTCCAGGTAACCAAAGGGTTTTTATTGTCACTGACCAATGGGTTACAGGCGTTTTCTTCCAAGATAGCCAAGAGTTACTCGCCACGTGTTACCTCCATACCCCTTTTATCTCATTAATTCAATTATCCACAAATTTTAAAATTAATCTTTTGAAAATAATTTTTAACCATTTCTGAATTATTTTAAAATAATTTATTGTCAAGTCCAGTTTTATTCAAAATTAAGTTAATTTTAAGCTAAATTTTTTTCATTGAAAAATTATTATCAACTAGCAAACCCGCGCCCGGCGTTGCCTGGGCTTTTTAAATCATGAAATAAAAATACAATATAGGTAAATTTTTAAAAATATTTATTTAATGTCAAAAAATTAATGGAAGTTTTTGGACTACACCTAAGTCTTGAGTACTTCCTTATAAACGACATTTAATGTTGTTGCATCTTTACTGCAAATGTATAAATTTCTAGGGTCGCTAACTCTAGAACAGGCAACATACAGTTGGCCATGTGAGAAACAATCTTCTTGCAAATTTACTCCAGCTACTTTCAATGTTTGGCCTTGAGATTTGTTAATTGTTATGGCAAAGAAACTGGAAATTGAATGCGTTTGAACTGAAAAGGTAAGTCTGTAGGTATTAAAGGGACTCTTGGAATTAAAACTGTTTCACCAAGACCACTTCCAGTAATAATTGAACCTTCTACCACATTATCTTTTAGTGATTTCACAATTAACCTTGTTCCATTACAAAGTGTTGGAGGATTTAAATTTCTAAGTAACATTATAGGAACACCAATTTTAAGTTATTACAACTTAAAATGAAGTGGAAAACCAGAAGGTTGTAATGAGTTTAAAAATTCCACAGGGTAATGTACTGCATTTTCAGTTTGTAAAACTGTTGATGGAACAATACTGTTTTATATTTCCTTCAACTTTGTTCATTATTTTTAAGTTTATTAGGTTAGCAGAATCGTTACTTGGTGTTAATATAGTCCTCTCTTGGAACCATCCTAAAGACTTGGACTGAATATTAGAAATATCGGGGTAAATTTTTTCAATCAAAGAATCTAGTCATTCGACATAATTGCACAATGAAGAATCAAGTTTTATCCTACCATTTACTTCTGGTTCACTGCCACAACCAATTTTCAACAATTTTGTAGAAAATGCATCTGCCTGTTGATCATTATTTAATAGGACCCTCATGTTTTTAGTGAGTGAAAGGTGAATAACATGCTCCCAAATAAAAGACTTTTTTAAGCAAGCATTTACTTCGTCAGCAACTGTACCTTTTGTTATAACTGGTAGAGTTTGACGAAAGTCACCTGTGAATAAAAATGTCAAGCCACCCATTATTTGATTGGAGTTTCTAAGATCTTTCAGAGTGCGATGCAAAGCTTCAACAACAACCTTATTTGCCATAGTAGCTTCATCCCAAACTATCAAGGAAGATTGACGAAGTAATTTTGCAGTAAGCACTTTGTTTTTTTATTTGGCAGAAAGGAGTGTCCCCTGGTATAATTGTGAGGGGAAGTTTAAAAGTGGAGTGTGCAGTTCGTCCCCCCAGTAACAATGTTGCTGCTATTCCTGAAGATGCAACGGCAATAGCTATCTTATTGAATCTTCTAATTTTGCATAGTATTAAGTTTGTGAACAATACCGAAAACGTTCGGTTTCGTTCGCATTGGTTTCTGTTTACACAGCTGCTAGAGGAGAAAAAAGCATGGCAGCCTATCACGTATTTCATTGAGTTCTTTTGAATTTTTTTTTGTGTTATATATTTTTTTATTTTTTTATTGAATTAGTTTATTGAAATATTAAGTTGTGGAGTTACAGTATAGGTAAATTTTAAAAAACCTTTATTTAATGTCAAAAAATTAATGGAAGTTTTTGGACTACACCTAAGTCTTGAGTACTTCCTTATAAACGACATTTAATGTTATTGCATCTTTACTGCAAATGTATAAATTTCTAGGATCGCTAACTCTAGAACAGGCAACATACAGTTGGCCATGTGAGAAACAATGTTCTTGCAAATTTACTCAGCTATTAAGATGAAGTAGAATTAGCTTATGTTTGTTTGTTTGCTCAAGAGATGACGCTAAGCGTTTCGATCGCCGATCATCAAATGATGAGCAGCCATGTTGACGCATTTTGAGAGCAATTAACGTAAATAATTTAATATAAAACCAATTTTTATGAATTAATACCTAGCCTACAAAGTTTCTACATAAATCCCCTAACAAACAAAACTTGTTTCATAAAAATCGATGCAGTAGTTCTTAAGGTTATCGAGCACATACACCGGGGAAGTGACTTAGATTTATACTATGTATAGAAGATTCCAGTTTTCTTCAACATAATTTATTAGCATTTCCAAATTACTTCAAAATTTTTTATTTTTAATTCCAAAATTTTTCAAAAATTAATTATTCTCTCTTCCAAATTTAATTAAAAATTAATTGAAATGTCATTAGGTGTTAAAAAATACGCATTGACACACACAGTACAAGTTTTAATTTTTTTAATTATTTTAATAAAAGTAGACTCCATCGATTACACATTCAGGAAAATACTCTAGTTCCAAACGTCGAGCTACTCCTCTCGCAGCTGAGCGAGTACAATAATTTTCACTTTGGGTTATGCGATCTCTCTTCAGGTATTGGGTTACTCAATGTTTCTGCATCCTGAATAGTTGACTTAACATTTCGCATTGCTCTGTTCCATAGCCATAAATTGTTTTAATTCCTTTTTCCATTGTTCAATCAACGCTGCCAATAGTGAATAGATTGATTTTATCCCGGGGATCGTGTAGCCCATTTCTTTTATTCTTAGCCAGTCTACATAAGTTATGCTAATTTCATTTGTTGGTAATAACAATTTATAGTACTCTCCAACCCGTTTCAATCTCACATCTAAATCCTATATCTCTTCTTTCTCCATTAAACGACGATTATATACGCATGCTGTTGAAATCGGTTTTACAAGGATTTCTAAATTGCATTCATGTCCATTGCGACTCCTATTACTTTAAAACAATAATAAAATTCCGATTACTATGTGTGATCTAACTAATTCTCTATAAATTTCTAAAAATTATTCAAGTACATACTTTTATCGTTACTTGTTGAAGACATTTTCGCTGAAGGCTTTTTGCTCGATGTCTCGCACTCATCTACACACTAAAGACTGCAAATGACTAACTGGTGCCCACGTCCTCGCATTCCATAACCCGCACAACCACTACCCTCTTTTTGTTAAAAAAAAAAAAACAAAACAAAAAAAAAAACAACTTTTGCTCGCAGCTGTCCCTTATCCGAGGTCGTGTCTACCCCTACCCCACTTTTAGGTTAATCTAACTTATTATTATTCGCTTTAAAGACTTCTTTTTTTTTTTTTTTTTACATTTTTTTAATGTTTAATTATTATTTTTACAAAAATGATCTCTTTCCAGTAGCATAGCTATTGCTCACGTAGCCGTAATCTTGGTTATTTCTAAAAATCGGGTTGTGAGAGTCGTCCTCAGGTATCGGTATTACCAGCTTCTTAGCATCATGTACAGGAACTTGTAGCAGTTTACTCAACAATCGGCATTGTTCAGTTCCGTAACCGTAGAATGTATTAAAAGCGTTTTTCTAATGTTTAAGCTGTGAATAAGGTACCTCATCATAAAACACACGACTATAGTTCATCTTTTTTTTTTTCTTATTCTTTTCCAGTCTTGAGCAGTTATGTTAAGTTCATTTGCTGGTAATTGGAAATTGTAGTCTGCTCTCACCCGTCCGCCTCTGTGTTCAATGTAATCTCTAGCATTTTTATTTAATAGCTTGCGATTATAAATGCATACAAATATTTCTCCACTGCTCAGATAAATGGCGTGTAGATCCAAAGCGATTCCTAATACTTTAAAAAATATATAATAAACTCCGATTACTTACTTACTCTATGTAATTTAACTATTTCTCTATAAATTTCTAAAAAATATTCAAGTACCTACTTTTATCGTTACTTGTTGATGGCATATTCGCTGAAGGCTTTTTGCTCGTTACTGCTCGCGGTCATCTACACACACTCCTGCAATTGACTGTCTAAAGTGGTGCCCACGATCTCGCATTCCATAGCCCCACAACCAGCACCCTCTTTTTGCTCGCAGATGTCCCGTATCTGAGGTCATGTCTACCCCTACCCCTCTTTTTTACCACTTAAGACACTTGCTTCCTTGTTTTATATTTTCTAAGTCGCCCGCCTGAGAAGGCACCCCCCCCCCTCACCAACATCGTGCTCGTAGTCTGAAATTTCTTAAGCAGACCTCTACCAAATTTAGAAGGTTTTTAATAAATGCGGTATATAATTTCATAAATACCTCTAAACAATCATTCTGGTATCACTGAAACGACGGTAAAATGGTTGAATATCGCCATCTTTTATGTATCAACAACCACGATATAAAAGATACATGAGAAAAACATTTTAAGACGCAGAAAGATAAAAACAAACCTGTGAAAGGTCAGTGGTGAACCCTTAATATATCTATTACTACAATTTAAAGCTGGACAAGAAATCGGCATTGAGTTTTACTGTGTTTGTCTACGCAAACTTCAAACGTAAGCATACGATGAGGGCCATTTTTTGCCAACCAAAGCAATGGCCGACAGGGACCCCGTTTTCAAATGGGCACGCGTTGGTGGCGCTGAAAGCAGCTCATGAGCGATCTACTTACAGTATTTCATATCCTTGTGTAACCCATTGGTCAGTGACAATAAAAACCCTTTGGTTACCTGGAATGCAACAAATGGTTTCCTCAATGGTAGGTTCTGGTCAGTAACTTGTATCAATAATGTTAATTAGGAAGAGTAGTTAATGAAAAAAAAAACGTTGATTCTAAACACAATACAAAATTAGTAATTAGGTAAAAACGAATGTGATGGGCCAGATTATCTACCATCTACCAATTTTGATGGGTAACCCTTTTTTTTTGGTTACCTGGTCATCAGGCCGAATGCAATAACCCATCCATCATTAACCACACCCACAATCCATCAAAAAACCTGTCAACCCCTCTGGACACCTGGAATAAAGCATCTGTCAATACCCGTCAATAAAATCAATCAATATCCATTAAAATTCAATAAAATCAAGAAATCGATGAAAAATTAACCCTTTAGCAAGCTTTAACACCAAGAAAAGGGGTGCACGCACCTCCCCCCTTTCCGCCAGGAGTTGCTATACTACTCACCTCCTTTAGTGGCGACAACTGACCAAATACGTGCTGGCATGGATTCAACAAGATGTGCAGGCTGACATCACAGCGTCCCACAATTGGTGCAGGTTGGACGATAGTGTGGGAAGGCATTGGATGGTTCTCTCCACTTCATCCCATAAATGCTCGATTGGCTTGAGATTGGGCGACCGAGCTAGCCACTGAAGCAGGTGGAAGTCCACGTCATGTTCCTCGAATAAGTCCAAGACCATTCGAGCACGATCAGTTATCTATGAGAGAACAGTCATCATGAACGAGTGCACCTGATTGGCAAGAATGTTCAGGTAATGTGTCGCATTCAGGGATGTGTCTAGGGATATCAGAGGACCCAGTGTATCCCAAGAGAAGACACCCCAGAGCAGCACTCTTCCTCCACCCACCTGTGCAGTTATCTGCTGACAGGATGGGTCCATGGCCTCGTGCTGTCTGCATCAGATGCGCAGTCTACGTCCGAATGAGGAAGCAGGAACTGCGATTCGTTGGACCAGGCAACCTTCTTCCACTCATTCAGTGTCCAGTGGTGATGCCTGTGTGCCCATAGCAGGCGTGCTTTCCTATTTTGCAGTGATGATCTTTGGGTTGCTCCGAAATGGGTTGGGATGCTCCCTCATTGAACTGCACTGCAACTTGTTGGGCTATTCCTGTCCTGTTGCTGTGGATGATTCGTGCCAGTCGCCGTTGGCCTCGTTCATCCGGAGTTGTGTTCTCAGAAGTTGTTTTTTGGCATAACTGCCATTCATGGAATACCCTTGACACTGTTGCATGGGAAAACCCCCCGAGGAGGTTCGCTGTTTGGGAATGCTCAACTCGTCTGTCGAGCTCCAACGATCATGCCTCATTCAAAATTGGTCAACTCCTTGGATTTACCCATATTCAGTCCACTTCTGCTGCTGACTGCAAACTTGTGAGCCAATGCATCCCTTTTATACACTGCTTCGGGTGTCATTGGGTGACCGATCCATCTTCCGTAAGAGGTGTCTTTAATAAATTGGTCGTTCTACTTTTGTTTTTATTGCAAAAACAGACCTTACATTACAAATAACCCTCGTAACTGTCTTGCCTTGTAATGTTATAAAGACTTTTTGGCTACCATGTATTAGATGAATGTTGAACACCACAAGTTTTCATGTTTTTGAGTCGTTTAAAAATTGTGAAGTTTACAACAATTATTTATAAAAATAAATTTATTAACAGTTTTGTCCTATAAATTTCATAGGTTTTATTAAAATCATATGAAACAGAACTTCAGTAAAAATGAACTAATGAAATTATAATAAATGAGAAAAATCTAAGCTACTATTATGCAAGCTAATCTTAACGAAAGAAATATTTGCAAGGCAACAGTTTGACTTGTGAAATATTCTGTCATGTAAATTAAATAAATTTATTTAAAACTAACTTTGTGCGCTCATATATACTAAACTACACCTACAAACAAAAAAACTAAAAGTGAAAATAAGTACAAAATTAATATACATAAGTGGCACATTATCTACAATTTCTTAACTTTACACACAAAGACACTTGTTTACAAACTTTATATTACATATACAGGGGGATTAGGAACATCAATGTCGATCTTTAAAAAGGCGACGGGAGGTCAAAAAGTGCAAGTTAAATAACACGCATTCTGATGCCAAGATCAAATGGTTAGATTCAATTTGACCATCAGGCATGGATGTCAAACTGGAAAGATTATGACTATTAGTGTTTTTAATGTTAACGTAATGAAAGCTGACACATCAAAATTAAGGACCAATCCCGATAATAAATGAACTTTTTAGAAAACGATTACCAACTATATTGGAAGACATGCACAGGGTTGTGATCTTAAAAACGATGTGTGAGGATTTTATACTGCCCACTACGAAAGAAAAAGAAAACTGGTTCGTGCTTAAAATATTGTGGCCAGTGGTACATCTAAAAGCTTGGAGAGTCCAAATTGCAACATGGTTTCGAGACACTTAATTTTGTAAATTATATAACTTAAAAAGACTTTTCTCTTCTTTGCACCATTGCTGAATGAAAAGCTCATTTTGTAACGTGAAATTTCAACCACGGATCAGATCTGTTGTGTGTTTATACGCTCAACAATGGGGAGTTCAGGTAATAGAGATAGAGGACAGGGTGTAAGGGACAGAGTAGAGTTGCATTCAGCGTGGAACTTCAGAACATAGGGTCTAGCGCAGGATTAAGTAACATAACATATAATTATAAAAAATTAAAATAAAAAAAAAGTGCACGTTTCATGCACCTGTTTGATGATCCATCACCAGGGGAAAATGTGCAAAGAAAATGGCCTAGAACGGCTCGCTAAATTTGTCACTGGTGAAAGATGGTGTGAGTCAATCCCAACATACTACTGATTGTACCGTATTTTCATGTGTTTAGTCTGCAGACTATACGTAGGGTGCATTTTATGCAAAATTTTAATGGCCATTATATGCAAAAAGTTCGACATTTTCAAAAATTTTTCTAGAATGCAGTCGGACCCGCTTATAAGAGTCAGTCGAGGAACTGAATATGGAGAATTTACAAAAAGAAAACTAACAGCAGAGAATTGAATAGTGGCTCTTATACGCAGGAAGCTCTTTTATCGGATCAAATGGTTAGTTTCAAATCGACCATCAGGCATGCATGTTGAACTGGAAAGATTATGACTGAGTACGGTAGAGTCATCCCAGAAAATGTTAGGGTTTGAAAGCTTACAAAAGACTGCTTGGGCTTTTCCAATTCACAAATTTTCAAATTTACTGTCAAGTGTGGATTATGTGAAAAAATTTTCAAATGTATATTTTACTAAATGCAAATTATAGGAGAGGCAGATTATGTGAAAAAATTTTTGGAATCTACTCTTCATTAATCATTGAAGCATCTGCTTCAGTTTTCCATCCCTCAGACGGCAAAACTCGTGGTTGGTGGATTAACAATGGAGGTTTCGGACTATTGTATTCAAGTCCGTGCTTGAAATTAAAATTCTAATAATGTTCTATAAACAATTGTCGACAGAACAAGGTGTAAAACCATCACTGTTAAAGCAATATAAAGCCACTCGTTTTACTTGTTCATCCGATGTTGCTCTTTGTTTCCCAGTTTCTTCTGCATGTCCACCTATACTTTCTGCTGTGGTTTTAATACTTGGAAACTGAATAGGCCTATGCATATTCATTAAGGGCTACAATGAGTTGCATGTGTACTGACTAACCATGTTCCAGCCATATGTTCTCATTTACCCAAATCATTTTCCAATTTTAGTTGGCTTGCTTGTCTTTCATTAAATGTGGACTAAACGCACGAAAATACGGTAAATGTCTATACAGGGTTCCCACAGAAAATCTGTATCTCATTTCCCTGACTATCCCTGACCAAATCTTAATTTTTTTTTTTTTAAAAAAACATGTCTTTACAACAGCTTTTCAGACACAATTTTATTATTATTATTATTATTATTGTCACATTATACAAAATTATTATTAGTATCAGTAATATGAGGCTTGTTCAAGAATTTTTGCCTCCTGGTCCGTAACTGGACATATAAATGTAAGTATAGATGTCTCCAGTAAAATCTATTTCCCTGACTTTTCCCAGGATGTCTCATTTCCCTGACAAATGCATGAAAATAGCCCTTCTTCCCTGACTTTCCAGAATGTGGGAACCCTGTCTATAAAACTAGTTCCTGAAAGCATAGCCACCTCATCAGTAAGTCTCGTGTGTTCAAGGAAAGCTGTTAAGCCATAATTCATAATTCTGTAAATCATAATCAATAGAACATATCGTTAATTACCCCGACACATACCTTTCATTTGATTTATAGAATACTGTTTCTCAACATTTTTAATGTCACATAATATATAACATTCTGGTTATTCAAACAGGGAAAATAGAATACACTTGGGAGATAGTAATAATAAAAGATCAGCAAGGCAACTTAGTATCGTATTCAACCTGTCGATCAATCGCTAATCGGAGATTTGCTTTGGTTTCGTTTAAGTGCGATTTCACTACTATGGTCAGTTTTCTTTCCGATGGGTTGAACGAGTTTTACTCATTTACACATTCCTTTTTCTTTCGTGTCGGTAAATATAATTATATGTCATGCTTCAGATGTTTTTTAAATTACAAACAAAAACAGTAAAGAAAATTTCACAGCCTGGGCTTGAAGTAAGCACCTTCGGCTATTTAATTTGATCCATTTGATATCCCATCACCACTTTAAAGATAGTCATCGATGTTCCTAACATCTTGTATATTAATTTACATTTTTTATTAAATAAATTAAGAAACAACTATATTAAAAAATAAAAAAACAAAAAAAAATTCTATCACTTATATCCCTATTTGAAATTTTATAAACACTACGTTATAGAGCAAATGATTTTACTTTAACATCACATCACCTGAAATGGCAAGGAAGTATATATAGCTATTGTACTTTGAATAGTATGGCCAAGGGTCCATCACAGTATGTTATTTTTAATAAGTCTGAAGTCTTGGTTTTCAATTTGAGCTCTTTAGTTCGTAAATTTTAAAATTTTCAAAACTGAGGATGGAAAAGACTTGCAATCACCGTTCTTTTCTTTTGAAAGTGACAAAGTCCTTGGTTAAGAAAAAAAAAATAAAATAAACAATACAAAAGCAATAAAATAAATAAAATCCCAAAAGATAACTACATGGAAGCTATAAAATCGATTATTTGAAAATTTAAATTAAAAATTTTAATGAAAAATTCTGCCTAAATTTAGTAGATTTTTTTTTTTTCCTTTTTACAACAAACGCTCCTTCACTTTATGAAGTCGTCATTTTTCCGTAAACAACAAATTTTTAGATACTGTATACTGAGTATATGTCTGAACAGAAACTTTTAGGTCAGTGTCCGTTTTATTTATGTACATGCTTGTATATTAAAGCACCGATGAGGAGCTATGAAATACTTCATTTACTCCGAGTTGAAGTCCCTAGAAGAAATTCCGACTCCTCGTTGTATTGTCAGGATGTTGTTTTATCTTGAGCAAAAGTTTCTAATGTGTTTGGATCAACCCAAGATAAAGCTGTACTGGATTGCTTTCCTAAGTGTTTATCAGTTTTCTGAAACAATTAACGTTATGCACATTAAAAATTATCAATAAACATCGTACGTCATAAAAATCACTTTGGTAAAAAATGTTAATTACCTTATAAGAAATAATAGATTGTTTCATATCTTCATACTGAGAGTTTTCTAATTCAACAAATCTATAAAAAAATAATTTTAAACCCAGATCAGAATGAGCAACCTACAGTTACCAAAACGAACTTAAAATGTTTCTGAGGAATTTAAATGTGGAAAAATAAGAATGGGTGAATGAATTAGATTCTATACGAGTGTGTTTGAGTCAGATGTACGAGGAGAAATCAAAAGGTAACGCCACTGGTTTTTACAAAGAAAATTACAAAACACACAGGGGTAAACAACTAACAAGGGACATACACTTTTTTTTTTGCATGCAAGCATACCTTGGTGAAGTGGATTAGTGCGTATTGGTGAGTAGTGAAGAAAGAATTTGAGGGCACAATAATACACGCTTTAACAATGGAGTCGTTGTATGGCTACATGTGCTCAAATTTTTTCGTTTTCTCGATTTATTTTGAAACAAACTAAATTCAGCTTTCTCTTATTTTGCAAGCATCAATAGTGGCTTTAGACGAGGAACCTATTTCAATTTGGTGGGAATCTGTGAGATACACATCCGTGTAAATCCCTTGTAAGTGCAGCTGAAACTACACGTCTTCATCTACTTTTCCACATATGAACCTTGACAAATTAGGCATTTATCGTAATGCTGCACCACTTTCAGAATGTCCCGCACACAGAACTCCGTCCGTCTGGTCACTTATCCCGAATAGCACACTGCAGTTTAGTCAACATTTCAAAATAGATAACAGCATTGACTGTTGACCCACGAGGCAAGAACTATGCGAGTAGGATGGCTTGCATATCCCAAAAAACGGATATTGAATTTTATGCGAACTTGAGAACGTAGATATTTCCACACCATGCTTGCAGCTTTAGGCTTAGGTGTGAAGTGTAAGACTCATCTCCTGCGACAATGCCATTCAGAACGCATTTTTCTCCTGGTTGTACTGCTGCTGATTTTGCAGACTGCACACTCCATTCTGTCTTGGAATCCAATGCGAACAGACTTTGTGTATCCAAGCTTCTCGTGCACCATATCCCATGCAGATAGAGCCATAGGATATGTGAAACATTTCACTCACTTCTTTCAAGGAAATATCCTCTATAATGGCTGCTGTTGCCACTGATGAGGCCGTCCAGAACACTGTTTATTGGCAAGGCTAACTCTTCCTTCCTGAAACATTTTACACCATTTGCACACTTTGGAATAGTCCAAACAGTCAGCATCATAAATTCTTACCACCGAATTTCAGCGGGTTTCTTACCTTTTGCGAAAAGAAACCTGTTCCACTGTAGATGATGTGTTAGTGGTGGCCATTTGTAAAACTTTGTGTATATGCGCAGGAAGAATTTTGTTATGCAATATTGTGCATGTACTCAGCCTCCTTTTTTGGCTATGTTAACTTTTTTTTACACAGCGACTATATTATCGCAAGTAAAAAATAAACGATCCTACTTTCTGATATCCCCTTGTATAAGTGGACATGCAACAATAAGCACAAGTCAATAAATGGGTGAATAATATATAAGATAATGAGGGTATACATTGAAGTTCCGAAAGTCATGGGAGTGTCGTATGTAAATTTTCAGATATTGCTTGCATCACATAAAAGGTGTATAAAGAGGCACAATGGTATCAGTGCTGTCAATCTGACTCTTAGCAGTCGTCTAAAGCATCTTGTAACGTGATTATGGCTACATGGCGAGAATTATCAAGACTTTGAATGCGGAAGGATAGTTGGAGCTAGGCACATGGGATATTCCATTTCCGAAGTGCTGTGGGCATTCAATACTTCTCAATCCATAGTGTCACGGGATTACAGAGAGTACAGTGTACCTCATTTCAGGCATTACCACCCGACGATGGCTGCTAAATGCTCGTGACGAGTAAAATCTGAGCAGAACGGTCCTTCATAACAGACACGTCACTACTTCAATTAATAGCCACATTCAATGAGGGGCATACTAGAAACATGTCTACGAGATCATTGCATCAAAATTTGGCACTGAAGGGATATGGCAGAAGAAAACCGACAAGAGTGCCTTTATTCCTCAAGGGACAATACATTGAAGTAACAATTTCTTAGAAGGTGGATAGTGGGTAAAGTCAAACAAGAAATTTAGTTTTCTAAATGTGAATAAACTAGTCTGGATAACAAATTTTTATTATGGTAACGCTATGAATAATCCTACTTTATATATACATAATGACTGTCACTATGTTGCATCTCCCCCTTTCCCATGCTTGTATTAATAAAATAGACAGCATACAGACCTTAGAGCATGTGGATCATCACTAGCAGGATCATCATATAAATGGTCTTTACACTGTTTTACACATTTGGCAACTTTATGTTTGAACATTTCAATATCCTTTTCAAATCTGTAGGAACAAAATGAATAAAAAGCAATGTGAACTCTCATGTTAAATTACTGCAATTCTTCAAAATAAGAATAATTCATAAAATTCTATTGTGTAACGAGCATCTCAAATTTTAATGATTTAATGAGATGCAGTATGGTCATGAACATTTTTATCTACTGTGGAAGAAGAACTTGCTATATGGAACGCAAGACCATACGAGGATGGAAGGTATAGGCTAGAAATCTTCCTTTAAAAATCAAACCTTCCCCTCCTTTTAATAATCCTGGATACAGGCTTCCTGGAAGTACAGTATATGTTGTGTGATCAAAAGTTTAGGGACACCAACATGTCTGAATCACAGGCTTCAGATAACAGAAATTAGTAAGCAGTAGCACCCCTTTTGCTCTAATGATAGCCTTTACCCTTTCAGGAAGATTTTCCACCAGTTTTTGGTAGCAAGAAGACTTTCTTTTCATCAGCCTCGGTAAGATTAACATTTGAAAAAATATTGATGGACTTAAACTTTAAATAAATCAATTAAAAAATTTGAATATTAAAGTTTTTAATATAAAAAAAAAAAAAACCTTCCAAATTTCAACAGCTTTTACAGTAGTTCTCAAGCCGATTCTCATCTCGTGCGATTTAAACTCATCTTCAGGCCGCCATATTGCTGTTCAGTGCATCATGATTAGTTTGATTCGATAATGTTGTTCTCGAGAACTCTTCGTAATTTTGCGAATAAAATAAGCCTAATGCCGCAGCCGATTGGGCAGAGCTTGTGACGTAAAACTTGTTTTTAACTTCGCTTCTTGGCAGTTTGCAATAATTTTGTTCGTTGGCTGTCAGGTCATGCTAAGTGTGGGAACCAAATTTCGTAACAAAGAGCTAAAATATACCTTAATATTTATTGTTTGGACCAAAAAATCCTTATGTTATAGGGATAATTACGCTATAAAGATTTTGCTATATGGAGATTGAAGAAGCATTAAATCATTAGCATTTTTACCAGGATCATAGAAAAATTTCGTTATAGAGATAATTTCGCTATATCAATGTTCGCTCTACGAAGGACTACTGTATAAGAGATGCAACACATTACTTTGGCGGTGCTTAGGCCAACCTCCCTATTCTCACTGCTCTCCTTCAAAATTCTTTTCAGTGTTAGTCAATTTTCCACTTGCTGCTGCTATGCAATTCCGAAGTTGATTTAATGATCAAGAAGCAAGCCATTTTGTTTCGCCTCTAAAAATTTCTTTGTATTTGCAATTATACCTGATTATTTAAAAAAAAAAAAAAAAATATGCTAAAAAAAACTATGTCAGAGAGATACATATGGTTTTTTTGCATTATGATCATCTCAAAAAGTTTTTCTTCACACCATTATTCACTTCAAAAATGTGCACCTTTCGTAGCTCTGAAAACATCTAGACGACGTTCATTTTCTTGCCACATATTTGCCAGCAGTCTTCTGTTACCGTCCAGATCGCATCCGTTATTCTTGAAATTAATGTGCTCATAATGGGACTGGTATAGCATACACTTTACATACACAGGAAAAATATAAGGTTGTTTATGTCCGGAGAACGTGGGGAGAAATTGAATGCTAGGAAATGTTGAATGATGGTTCTCTTCAAAACCAACAGTTGGGAAATGTCGAATCGAGGAATTCACGACTGATAAATCTCCAATATGGCGGCGGGGCAACGTCCTGTTGATAAATTACCATAGACACCATTTTCGATATCACTGATGTTAGCGCCACCTATATCGCTTTGGCTCCTATCATACCAGTAGTTAAACTTTTTGAGATTAAGATTATGATGCAAAAAAGAAACGTATGTATCAATCTGCTGTAGTTGTATTTTTTTATTAATTTTCTTTATCAAATAAAGACGATGTTCACCCTGCATCTCTCATATACTCTGCAAAACTTTGTGTTGAGAGAAATATGACAACTAAATGATTTCTAAGGCTGACATGTAGAGGCTAGGTCTTAAGCCACACTTCTGACGTGATGGCTAATTTCGAGTGGAAATGACCTTAAAGGTTCTTCTGAATTTGTCAGAGTACAGATAATTAAAGTAGTGCTTCCAATGATTACTGTTAGGCCTATCGACTCAATCTTCTCTCATCAAAACATACACATAATTAATCTTTTTCAATTTCTTGTACATTAACTATTTAAGGCATACAGGAGCAAGCAATTGGTTTTGTTCTTAAACATTTTTAACAGCACATTTCTGCCTAAGTGGGCACATTACCGCCATCTGCTCAATCATACTGCAACTTCACATCTAAAGACCAAGTCAGGGTAACACTTTTTTTGTGGCGCAATATTCCCTCGAGGAATCAGCCCCAAGGTTATCGTTGGCTTTGTACAACGACAATCTAACCCACTTAAAGAATAATAAACATCTCTTTATGCTTTTATAATATAACAGATTAACAACCTTATCATAAGAGTACTTCTCAGAATTCTGAATCTTTACTTACAATCGGCTAGCATCTGGATTGAAAGGATTAGAAATATCTATTTTGTAGAATATCTGTCGAGCAAACAGCACTATTTGCCATAAGTGATTGACGTTTCTCCTGAAAGTAAACAGATTGTTAAGATTACTGAATTATCATTGGAATATGTTAAACACCAACACTGTAAATCAAGAAATACAGTAAAATAACAAGACAATAATATCAGGTAATTTCTCGCATTTTTCAGTGAATATAAACGATGTTTCAAATTAAAGTTAAACTGCGACAAAAACTATTCATCAGAAATTCGTGAAATTTTGGGAATGCCTTAACTGCATAATAGGAATTTTTTTCCCAGATCAAAAACAAAGTTATTTCCAAAAACTACCAATAGATGAAATACTAGCAGATGTCGACTTTGGCTACACCTAGTCCCCAAGACATTCCGTGATGCCACATCGTATGAAAGTCCGCTCACTTGTTGTATTGTACTGGGCTGTTGATTGTTCATCATCCATACATTTGCAGTACCCTACATGATCAAAGGAGTTGGGATGCCCTGTGAACACCTGGGGTTTCTCTCCTGGACTGGACTGGGCCCGCTCATCAAGGTAGACGGAAACCTTAATGCCGATGGCTACAGGACCATTCTAGATAACGGGGCACTTCCAGCGCTGTGGGAACACTTCGGTGACGGGCCGTTCCTCTTCCAGCACGCCAATACGCCTTGCCACAAAGCGACTCTTTCACGCCTTGCCACAAAGCTTCTCTTCCATATCCGACTGGTTTGACGAGATGCGGGTTGAAGAACTGGATTGGCCTGCCCAGAGTCCTGATCTCAATCCCATCGAACATCTTTGGGACAAATTGGAACGACGTGTGAGATCCAGGATGGTTCGTCCTACATCTGTCCAGGAACTGACCACGACACTCCTCGAGGAATAGAGGTCAATACCTGTGAACATATACCGTAAACTTGTGGACAGTATGCCATGTAGGGTGGAGGCAGTGATAGCAGCTCGGGGTGGTCCTACACACTACTGATTGAAGCTTTCTGCGGCTTTACGGTAGAGCAACAGGTGTCCCAACTCCTTTGATCATGTAGTGTATGTCTGCATGTACCACCAATTTGCTCATTATTTCGCCAGTGTTGTTAGTCTTTCAGTCGTAAAAGCTCCTCTCAGCTCACTTGGTCACTACACGTTCTCATAGGGCATGTCTCCGAATATTGTTCTCTCATTATTTCACTAAACTGGCACAATTTCTCAGATTTTAGCAAAGCTGGCAATGTCTAAGTCTCCCACTATCGATGTCCATTTGTCACTGCTTCTTGTTCTCTCCTCCCGTGTTTGGGAACACGCCCGCCCTTTGTGATCAAGCCACCCAACTTGTTGTTGAAAGAAAAAAAAATTACCTGCAAAAAAACTCTCGTGCAGTTCTCCTGCCAAAATTTGCTCTTGACCCTTGCTCACGATATCCTTTCCATTGAAAAAACACGTGAGGATTCATCCTGCTTGCCCTCTCCCGATGATTGCTCTGATAGTTTTCATTTGCTTAGGCACGTAGCCACGTGAATGGTGGATTCCTATTATTGTAAGCATGTATGTACATCTATTTATAAATCAGTGATTCAAAACTCAGACCTTTGTAAAGGGGGTTCGTGAGTCGAAAAAGTTTGGGAATCACCGATTTAATAAATCAAGTTTTAGGAGGGTATGATGACTGGTTAATATAATAAAATTTAAAGATAACTGTATGTAAGACTTGGTGATATCTGACTTGTCGAAATTCACGAACGAAAATTCGACTTCCAGTGCAAAAAATTGAATATACAGTAGTACCCACTTAACACGATTCTGAAGGGACCGTACGAAAATAATGTATTAAGCGGAAAAACGTCTCACGCGGGAAGATCTAAAATATGCAAAGCACATACTACCCTATCATATTTTTTATTATTCTATACTTTAGAATCATTGTAATACATATTACAAATTGAAATATAGTTTAATCAAGTACTTTGTTATCATAAATGTAAATACATGACAGCCTACTTCTAACAAGCATCTAGTGACAGTGTGTTTACGTTTAATTTTGAATATTCGTGGCCAGCAGCATTGCATAAACAAATTAGAACAAACACCTGAAGAGGGCATATGCAAGGTGGGAACATGGAACTAGAACATACAGTCTTTCTCGTCGACTATGAACTAGAACATATGCTGCCAGATGCACAGGATCGGGTGCGCTTGCACTCTGCCATGGTCTAAGTGAAAATACAGGGTTTGTATAAAAAGTATCGGGAAAATTTTTTTTCCATTCGCAACGTGCTCGCACCGAGCGTGTTTGGTGGGTTGGGATCTGACTTTCAAAACGCACCAAGCATCAGTCGCCAGTGTTTGTTCAGGCTAGATCGAAGTTTTAGTGGACCCCTGTCGAGTGACTCTGTGCAAGCTCGAAATGCAACGAACAATTGAACAGCAGTACGCCATCAAATTTTGTGTTGGACTGGGGAAATTGGGTACTGAGACGTTGGGCATGATTCGCCAAGTGTTCAAGGATGAAAGCATGTCACAAGCTGCTATTTTAAGTGGCACAAGCTCTTCAAAGATGGCTGCGAGTGTGTGGAGGACGAGCCCCGCGATGGACGGCCGTCAACGTCAAGAACCGACGACAACGTGCAACATGTGCGTGAAGTGCTGAATTCAGACCGTCGGTTAACTGAGTAAGGCCAGCCATCGCCAGAAATTGGAAATTGCATCACGACAATACTCCCGTTCCAAGGTGATCGATTACCAAATGCAAAACAGTGTCGTGACGATTCCCCAAACCCTTTACAGCAGACTTTTCCTATTCCCAAAAGTGAGATCTTCCCTCAAACAACACCACCTTGGGACCCTAAGTGCCGTCAAAGAAGCTTGCACGTGTACCCTTAAGGTCCTTCCAGAATCTGCCTACCAGGGAGGCTTTGAGTCGTGGAAAAGCTGCTGGCAAACGTGTGTTGACGCTCAAGGGATGCACTTTGAAGAATTTTAAGGTTTTGTAGCAATATCTGAAATAAATCTATTTTTCCGAAACTTTTCCTGATACTTTTTATGCTCACCTTGTACGTATCGTAGGTGACGAGAAGGAGTGTTGTAATATGAGGGAAAACTATCGTATTAAACAGGATAAATTGTACGGGGTTGACAAAGAAGCGTGTATTATGTATTAAACAGAGAAAATCGTAATAATTTAACTGGCACTACTGTATATGTAAAGCTATATGTGTGTACAGGGTGGTTATAATTAAAGTGACACCATTTAGACCCTTCTAGCGGCCGTTCTGGTAATCAGATTTTGACGAAACTTGAGATATATGTTATACAGAATTTTGCAATAAAATAAATTAGTTCACATTTTGACCGCTACGTCAAAATATGGCACATGAATAATAACAAAAACAAGTTAGAAGCAGAGAAATTTATAAAAACAGAGCGTTTGTTCAATGTGCATTCCATTTGTGTCAATGACATGTTCAAAGCGCATTATTGCATGTTCCACAGTAGAGCGAAGGGTTTCCTGAGGAATCGCAGTGATAAGCTTGCTTTCAATTCAGGGACAGTCCGTATTCTTCCTCCATAGACATTATCTTTCAAATATCCCCACAACCAGAAGTCACAAGGGTTTAAGTCCGGTGAACGAGGAGGCCATGCAGTTGGAAAAGTTCTCGAAATCACCCGATCATCTCCAAAATGAGTACGAAGTAGTTCCTTCACTTGTCGTGCAATGTGGGGTGTTGTACCATCTTACATAAAGACAATAGTGTCTAAACATTGTCTTTCTTGTAAAGCAGGAATGACTTTCTGCTACAGAAGTTTGCAGTAACGAGCACCAGTGATTGAACATTTTTTAGTGCCTTGAGGAGTGTTCTCTTCAAAGAAAAAGGGGCCAAGAATGAAATGTGATGTGAATCCGCACCATACACTCACGTAATCAGAGTGCAAAAGCTTTTCATGCACAACCATCGGCTTTTCAGTACCTCAGATGCGACAGTTTTGAGCATTCACTGCTCCGTCTAGTGTGAAATGCGCTTCATCTGACCACAAAATGTTCCAAGGCCATGCATTATTGACGGCTATTCTAGCCAGAAACTGGCAAGCAAGATCGGTGCTTTTCTGGAACTTCATGAAGCAACTTTTGAACCACCTGGATGGATACCAATTTAAAATGGAATGCAAAACTTTTTCTACTGTAGACCACAGAATAGACAAATCACGTGATACGGCTCGAGCACTTGCTGAAGAATATTGGGAACTCAAAACACTCCACTACAGCAGCAGCAACATATTCCACAGTCTCATTTGCAATTCATTTCCGTCCTCTCCCTGGCAGCACACCCAACTCACCAGTTTCTTCAAATTTCTTAATCATCTTTTTTAAACCAGTAATGGACATAGGCCCATTTGGCAAGTTTTTCAAACGTCGCTATTCTCTTAGTACAGCAGAAGCATTATTGCAGTTCCGGTAAAACAACTTCACCAATATAGCTCGATCCTTTTTAGCTAAAGCCATCGTGAAGAACGACTTTACATTTAATTTCACTGTTATTTTAAAGCTTTTCTAATTTAACATCTCATTTGCATAACGTCTCTGAGTAAAAATTCTCAGATAGTTTCTTACATGACCAGCGCCATATTTTGTTACAGCAAAATTCTCTTCCCCATGGTTTGTATAACATATATCTGAAGTTTCGTCAAAATCTGATTACCAGAACGGCCGCTAGAAGGGTCTAAATGGTGTCACTTTAATTATAACCACCTGGTACTAGAGTACTGTATCATATTTTAAAACTATCAACTTCAGTTCGCTATATGAAGGCGTTAGAAAATAGGAAGTGAAACTAGAAATTTTTATAAAGAGAATTTTGTTGTATGGAATTTCATTGTAAGGGGTGTCATTAACGTTGAGTCTATGTGTGGTCAACCAAATTTAAAAAAAAATCTTACACAAAATTTCGTTGTAAGGAGTTTTTACCCATAATACTAAATTTCAAATCTTGCTCTTACCTCCATTTGGGAAACCCTCTTTTAACATCTAATTCTCCAGTATCACTTTTTATTAATGGGTGGAAGATGGCAGGATTAAAAATAACTTTCTGTAATTTTGGAAATAAATAAATAAATAACTGAAGGCATAAAAACAAATTTATGTACAGATTAGATTAACAACTTAAACTTAAAATACAAACAACATGTTGCCACTTACAGCTACTTCTCCATCAGGAAAATCATCTGGAATGTGTAAGGTAAACCGAAAAATCCCTTCCTGATAAAATCCTTGGCGAACAAAAATGATTCCAAACCATTCTACAGTAGAACAAATTTATTTTAAAAATTATAATAACCAACAGCTTCAACACAAAATCAAATTTAAATACGAAAAGAAAAACTTACGAAAAGGTGTCTTTGAAGCTGGCATAACGTACACACCTGTTAATTTTTGTTTGCACAGAAGATTGCTGTAGAGAAAAGTTGTTTTTTTATAACAAAATCTTCTTTTATGTATGTTAAGCGCAGATAATGAAATAGCACACTTCACGAAATGCGCAGCTTTTAGCTCATTCCACGAAGAGTACGAGGGCATGCCGAGAAGTAATGCCTCCTAATTTTTCATTTGAAAACTGGTAAGACAAAAAGTGATAACTTTCCACAACCTTACTGTTCATAACTCCATAATTATTTTTCCACATATCGCCCTGGTGTTGAATACATTTCTCCCAATGGGCGACAGTTTCTTGATAAAGTCACTGTAGAATGTTTCACTTTGACTGCGAAACCACAGCCTCATGTCTGTTTGCACTGTATCATCAGAATCAAAGTGATGCCCTCTCAAGTGTTCCTTAAGTTTTGGGAACAGATGAAAATCGGATGGCACCAGGTCAGTATTCTATGAAGGATGATAAACACCAGGATGGCTGCTGCATATGTGGACGAACTCTTTGAATTCATGCTTTAAGTTTTTTTACTGTTTCACAGATCTTACAAAATTTATGGTAGTGCCCTTATGCATGAATTCCATATGCACCACACTTTGAATTTCCCAGAAAACTACAAGCATGTGTCTGCCAGCTTATGGCACAGCCTTCAACGCTTTGGTAAAGGTGATCCTTTGTGGTTAAACGCCATTGATGATCTCTTGTTTTCAGGATCAAAGTGGTGTAACCAGCTTATGCCACCTGTGACAATATTTTTTAAGAATTCCTGGTCTTCATATTCATAGCACAGAAGAAGTTTGTTAGCTAATCTCTTCCGTGACCCTTCATGCACAATGTTTCTGGACTCCCAATCATGTAATTATTGCCTGCACATGCTCCCATAATACGCCACAAACGACTGACAGCTGTTCCTGTGTTACGCAACAATTTGCTCTAGTGAGATCGTTAACATGATTCCAGTGAGAATCATCAGTTGCAGTATATGGTCTTCCAGTTCATAATTTATCACACAGGTTGAGAATTGCATCAGGTACATGACAATCACAAACAGACCGATATCACACACCAAAGATGTTGACACAGCCTTCAATCTCCAATGAAATCTGTGGCACATTTTCTACAGTTATAAACTATTGTAGTACACTGCTTCATGAGCACCAACCTAGTGCTGTTACATGTCACCATGTTTCTAACTAAAAATTAGAGCTCTCTAACAGCAGATGTACGAAAATTGCATCAGTGAAGCCAGAAAGTTAACATAGTAGAACGTGATAGATAGCTGGTACTCCAAGCTATATTAATAGTAACAAAAAATTTGGAGGCATTACTTTTCAGCATCGTCTCGTATAACACCCTTCTACAATTCATGAAATGTGCACGATGGTTTCTGCTCATTTCATGTATTGTATATTTTATATCGGCATAACTGGAAAAACAAAACGATTTAGATAGTTTCACCTTTTATTCCCGACTTTATCAAGGCTTTTGTTTCCTTGAAAACGCCAGGAATAAAAGGAGAAAATGGTTGGAATTCTTGTGTTTTTTTGCAGCTACATATTATAAAGCCTCTATCAACTTTAAAAAAAGAAAAATTATCTTGAGGGGCAGGGTGAGGAATTTTGATAACCTTGATTTATCTAAAAAAAAAAGTCAAATACATCACAGCGTGCTTATTACGAAAATCACGGGGACAAATAATTTTTTCGTATTATCCAGTTTTCGCAATATCCACGATCTAATGAAAACACTTAATAAACATGGATTTTTGTTTTGAAAAATTTATTTTCATGATTAGGTGGAAAATAATCAGTTATTGCTGGTTAGATCTACTAAACCCGAATGCGCATGCTTTAAAGATGGCGGTGAAACTGTCTCTCCAACAGGTAGCACATGTTCTTCTATCAGTTCTTGGTAGTCTTTTGCTTTTATCCTTAACTTTTCTCCACATGCAGCTTTGCTTCGAAGACTCTCTCCATTCTTCGAATCCTTCAAAGTCTTCCTCTTCAGTAGGCCTATCTTTTGCAAACCCTGCCTTCTGGAAGCAGTTTGTGATCAAAATACGAGGCTTGTCCGGAAAGCAAGTACCGTTTTGGAAAAAAAAAACAAACATTTTTTTCAAAACAAAATTTATTTTTAAATGAAAGAGCATTTCTTAAACTATTTTTCTACATAGTTTCCACCACTGTTCAAGCATTTGTCGTAGCGGGAAACAACTTTTCTATGCCCTCTTCATAGAAAGATGCCACCAGTGATAATTTAAGCGATTTGTGACAATCTCACACAAAACAGTTTTTGAAATTTGTGGAAACTCATTATAAACCATTCTTATTGTGAACAATCTGTTTTCACAAATTTTTCTCATTCACTTTTTCAACCAAATCATCATTCCGTGCTTCGTCAGGAACATTGGTTCGTCCATCATTGAACTGCCTAACCTACTTTCTCACCATTCCATCAGTCATAACATTTTCCCCATAAATCTCTACAAGTTGACAATGAATTTCAGCTGGCTTAACATTCTTTGCATTCAAAAACCATATTACAGAACACACTTCACAGTCCGCAGGCTCAGAAATTGTCTTAAACATTTTCAATGATTATTAACAAATATAAACAACACAATCTGGCTGTAATGGCATCAGTGCAAAGATAATGAACCAGAGAAACAAGTGTGCATGCTCGAAAATGCGACACTAGCACTGCAGTGGCAATAGAATGAAATGGTACTTACTTTACAGACAAGCCTCATAAACGCTTTGTCATTCTATACAGGTGATATCAGAATCTCAAAAGAATGGGATCTTAATTTCTGATGTAAAAAAAATAATTAATAAAAATTCTATCTTTAAACCTAAAAGTTGAAAAATTCTTGTGTATTAACCGAATTTTCATCAAAATAAGAGGGTTGGGGCATAAGTCATGGCAACTATTTTTTTTCTCATAGCTAAGGGATGGTATCACAAAATGTCATATGTCTCGAGGAAACCGTTCATTCATAGTATATTTCCATAACACCAGATGGCCCTGTGATTTCCTTTTGTTGCATAGAGAACAATGTGAAATCAGTTCTTAGTCAACCGCCGTGCAGGGTGGATGTAACCAGCGTTGAACAATGCTCGTATATCATATATATATATACCGTATATGGGTCTCCGCTGGCTTTGGTAAGAATTGGAGCACCCACTATACTCTCCGGACTTTTCTCCATGTGATTTTGATCTTATACGGACGGTAAAGAACCATTACGTGGTAGACAGCTTCGGACATTTCCACAGGAGATGACCAGATTTCCACATGGTGAGAGAAATGGTGAAGCAGATGATATGGGCGCCTGTCACATCGTTGCAGCGTACTGTGAACGTTCAGGGGACTACTTTGAGGCCCTTTAGAATGGGTATGTGTGCTGTAATGATTCTGGAACATGAAAGTTGTAATGTTATATCAACTACCTTAATAAACATGAAGAGCAAAATATTTCCGTGTTGCTAAATGTCCGTACATTTCCTCCATTCCTTGTCCTTTCATCTATATATTGCGCATTTTCCACCCACGGTCGAATTCTCACAAAAAAAAAGATAGTTGCCATGACTTAAGCCCCAATCCTCGTATGTTCGTATTATTAGAGTAAATTTTACTTGTAAATTACATTGGCAGGGTCGGGCCAGAGAAAATTTTTGTATTAAGTAAAAATTCGCATTAAGCAAGTTTGTAACATGCGGGTTACGGTGTAATAAGTATCTACTTACTATTCAGCCAGCAGAGAATATTCAATAATGAAAGGGGCATAATTATAATTTGATTTCGATGAAGGAATCCTGCGGTTTATCATCTTTGCTGAAATATTTAGATGAGGCTCAGCATTAGGTACTGAGGGTAACACTTTCCTAAACGAATCTTGTCTACGAAATGGCTGGGAATTTTCCCCATTTTCTGTCAACTAAAATTTCATAAATTAAAAAGTTTTTTAAATTATTATTATTATTATTATTAAAAAAAAAAATAGAATAAAAATTGAAATTAGCAGTATAAAAAAAATTTACAAACTTAAGATATTTAACAATGTTTACTATGATCTCAGCATATATGGTTCCTCTAAGTATGAGATTTAGGACTAAGTGTTAATATAAACAATTTTCCCTTAAAGCAAACTTTTTCCACAAAAAGTTAAATATTTCTAAAATTCATCCTAGATTTTGATGTGTTTTACCTTCATCAACTGGCTAAATTTTTTGTATAATGCATCCATTACTGCTATTGAATTGCCTTTCAAATCAGATAAAAGAAATAACAATCCAAACTAATATCATTGCCTGGCATCTTCATTTGCTATTAAATGAACTCCAACATGGAGTATCCTAAAATAGATTCTGCTGCCCACCCTACACATGACCTCTGTTCCTGATGGGGGCATTCTTGAATGAGATCATAATTAACACAAAACGTTAGGGAAGAAGTTTTGTTAGTAGGCAACTTACTGTATCACCAAGCATCATTCCAAAGAGCTTGAAGGATCATCACATCATGCACATCTGAAAAAAAGCAGGGAGAATAAAATGCCTAAATCATTTATGATTACAATTTCAGCTGTGGTGCATATTTTTTATTTACATACAGCAAGACAATATAGAAATAAATTACTCAAAAATCTTAATTACATGGATCATTAATATTAATGCAACAGCTTAGATAACATACATTTTTTTAAGTTATTGTGATTGATAACATTGATTATTTTTTTCAAAGTATCTTGTCATTCTTGGGGACCTATTGATGTGTATCTTATGACAATGACCTCTTTTTAAGACAAAACATTCTACAATAACATCATTATGTTCATTCAGGCAAAAATATTTAGATAATTCCCATTCAGTATTATTAATTTTCCTCACACTCCCAAGTAATATTTACATCAACTCAAGAACTAAATTCTATATTAATAAATAAAAAGTATAAAATAATATAATTGAACACATTTCCATTACTATTTATGTATTATTATTATTATTATTATTATTATTATTATTATTATTATTTATAAAGAAAACGAGAAAATGTCAGAAGTTCCCAAAGGTCACGAGGGGACTGTGTGGAAAGATAATCAATGTAAATTAATACAATTATATATGAGAATTAAAGATCATGTGAAAAGAAAGCGTGAGAACTAAAATAGAAAACTGAAAAAACAAATTGAGGGAGCTCAAAAGAATTTCATCTGGTTTACCAATCTTCAATAACTTTATATTCATGCGTCAAAGTAAATAAGAGATAAAAATAAACTAACTGATTTTGATATACCCACCACAAACATTTAACAATAAAAAATTAGCACTCCAATACACCAGGTGTATTTCTATTTTTTAATTAAATTTTAAAAACTATTTTTATTGTACAAAATTATTATACAGTCAAACTTCATTAATGTACGTTTCAAGGAACCGAGCAAAAAATATACATAAAGCGGGATTATACATTTACCTGAGATTGAAATACGATTTGCTGAAAATCCCAATACAGTCGACTCTGCTTATAAGAACTCTGGATAAAAGAGCACTCCATTCCTAAGGACAACTTTTCATTTCCCCAAATAACTGTCTTGTGCTTTAGTGAATATCTTGAAATAAGGTTGGCGACTACTGTATGTTACATATAATTTTCAAACATTTATTTATTTTGGGGAAAGAGTGGAATCTTTGGTCCAGGGTGAGATCACTGTGCTTCCTCTTCTGGATGTAGCCATGAGAATAAAACGAATATGAGTGTGCTAAATGCTAGTGGGTGAATAGGGTTGCGAATATTGTGACAATGCACAAATTTAGGTAAACACTGAGAATTCACGACCCAATAGCATGTGCTTTGATGTGTTTGCGTTTACTGGAACCAATCATAATTCGTGACTAGTTGTTACCCACGGCTTTGCCCACCCGTGCCATCTGTTAAGGGGAATTACAAAGCAAAAACAGATAACCCCAGAAAGTGGGGAAGGGGGGGGGGTCGTAGGGGGCTGATTTTTGGCGATAGAGCAGGTGCTTTATTGATAAGCCTGCCCTGAAAATTTCAAGTCGCTAGCTCAAACCGTCTAGGAGGAGATAGAATTACAGATAAATAAATACGCGCAAGAGTTTTAGTATATAGATTATCCAATGACACATGGTTCATTGTGCTTAATGGAACCAATCATAGAAAAATGGAATTATGGAAGAAACATGCTTAGATAATCACAATTTTTTTTCCTTAAACATCTCAAATGATTCGCTTTTTTGGAATGAATTTCTAGTTTTAGAGGCAAAAAAATGTATTTTATCTGGGATTTGAGAGAAAAACATTATACAGGGAGTTTCAAAAGTACTTTTACAAACATTTAGGGGAGGTAGTATGGGTGTTTCTAAGCAAAAAAGTTCATATGAACATGGGTTCCATTTTGAACGCTAACTGAGATATGAACAGAAATAAAAATGCCGCCACCAAGATCAACAAGTTAATAACTCAGGTTTTATAACACATAGGATAATGAAATTTAGAAGAATAATAGGGTACATAAAACTGTAAACCGTTAAAGTTTGATTGAACTCCAACAAGTAGTTTCCGACTTAAGCAGTTAACATCGTAACGTGCTGGTTAGTTCTCACATGTGAGCACTGGTACAATGTTGAATGCGTAACTCGGAAACTACTCATTGGAATTCGATCAAATTTTAACGGTATAAACATTTTTATGGACTCTATTAATCATCCAAATTTCATTATCCTAGGTGTTATAAAACCAGAGTTATTAACTTGTTGATTTTGGTGGCATTTTTATTTCTAAACATATCTCAGTGTTCAAATTGGGACCCATGTTCATAGCAACTTTTTTGCTTAGAAACACCCATACTACCTCCCCTAAATGTTTGTACAATGAATTTTTAACCACTCTGTATATTAAACAGTTGGATTTACATTGAAATAGCGGGACCAAGAGAAAAATATGCATAAAGCTGGATTATACATTAACCGGTTTACAAAAACGAGGTTTGACTGTGCTTGTCTTCATCTTTTATAGGAACGAAGCTCCACTCATATCAGACTCATGTAAATTGTTGTAATGAACTCCTCTTACACTATAAATCGGACAATCGTCAAAATCTGCATGGTGACATCCCTATAGCTGTTCAATGTCATAAGGTATAAAGTGTCAAACTAGATTTGCCGTTGACGAATAATCACAAAAAACCGTGGCTCCATTAAGTTACATGTAAATGACATCCAAAACCGAATAATCATAGAAACAATTTATCCATAGAATGACATCAGAGTTCGCTCTAGGGCAAAATATCTACGAGTCAATTTGACTTTCAAGCCTGAAAAGAGAGAGTCAAATTTCAGAAAATGAGAGTCAAAATATAGATTCTTTTTAACTTCTTTATTTTTACATGCATCCACAATCTCTATAGCTACTTAGCTACTTAGAAATTTAAACAAGAACGCATGTGACAAAATAAAGTGAGGTTAAAATGTGGTGAGAAAGATATAGGCCGATGATATCCAAAATTTAACAAGTCAATTTTGACTTGCAGGTCAAAAAATCACGAGTCAGTTTTTAGCAAAAATGCCCATTTGACACGTAAATTGCGAGTAAGCGCGAACTCTGTGACATTAAATTTTTAAAGCCATTTTTCTGAGTTTTTAAACCATACTTAATGCTGTTAGCACATATATACAGTTTCTTGAAGATATAGGGCACGAGTTCAATAAGAGAACTAGGGAAACCTATTGCTGGAAGATGGAAATTTTTTTCCCAATTTTCAATATATGTATTATACAGTAGACTCTCAATTAACTGGGATGGTCGGGAAATGCCTCGTCCCGGATAAGCAAATGTCCTGGATAATCAAATTTATTCAAATTTTGATGGAAAAGTTTGATAAAATGATAGAAAACGTAAAATTATTAGAACATAAGAACATAAATTTTAATGTTACATTATTTAGTTTTACGGTTAGTACGTACAATACAAAAAAATACAATAAAAAAAATACATGTAACAAAAAAATAGATAAGTACAGTATACATATACAATTTATGTTGGGAAAAATTTCTATACTTATATTTATTTTCCACACTCAATTTATTCATAAAAATTGAGAAAAACCCAACGAAAAACAAGAACAGAAAAAAAATAATAAAAAGTTCCAATGTAAATAGGGAAGGGGTGGGTGTTTTTTAATATTCTTTTATTATTTTTTCTGTTCTTGTTTTTCGTTGGGTTTTTCTCAATTTTTATGAATAAATTGAGTGTGGAAAATAAATATAAGTATAGATAAGTACAGTAGTTTACCTCACTGTTTTGTGATAAATGAAATGATAGGGCCTTCCCGGATAATCCGATCCCGATTAATTGAGAGTCTACTATATTTTCGAATCATGAGTTTACAAGTCGGAATCAGTAAACAAAGTTTTTTGAGTTGTGATGGATGGAAACGTAGACCACTACTTTTAGTTGGTGGTCAGCCAAAAATTTCCTAAATATATTTGCAAATTATACTAAATTTGTAATTGGTGAATAACTGAGTGTTAGATTTTCAGATGGATATAAAGAAGGGTATGTTCATACACCTATAGCACGATGTTTAAAACATCTAAAATGAAAAGTCTCCACTTTTGCCCAAACAGTAAGTATTAGCAAGGTATAAAGTGTACTCATGTAAATAATAAATCTCAAATTTAGTGATAGTAATTCCTATTTAATTTTAATTTATTGGTAAACTGTTAAACCATTGGTAAACATCAATTATTTTTTACAGTATATTTTATTTAGGATGGTCTAATAATTTATTCTTATCTCAGGATCTTTATTTTTTTTTTTTTACTCAATACTCTAAAGAAGAAAAAATGGAAAAATTGAGATGCGGGGCGACTGGGGGAGCA
>JAHWFO010012261.1:144802-178448 GCA_023313115.1 Rhysida immarginata | reverse complement strand
CAGTTGTAACCTTGTTCAATTTACGATAATCTACAACGAATCGATAAGACCCGTCCTTTTTCTTAACTAGCAATGCTGGTGCATTCCAGGGGCTAGAGCTGGGTTCAATGACCTGATGTTTTAACAAGTTATCTATCATTTCCTTCATGATACCTCTCTGCGAATAAGGAATTCTGTAAGGGGGTTGAGCTATAGGGGGGGATGACCCTGTATCAATTTTGTGGTGTTCAATTTTACAACATCCAAGGTCCCATTCATGGTGTGAGAATGCTCCCTCAAATTCATATAACAAGTTCTCTAATGGCATTCTTTTGTCAGGGGTTAAATGATCCAAATGGAATAAATTTAGAAATTTTTCTTTATCTATCTTAACTTCCTTTCCCTCTTCAATAGTTGTACTCAATTCCACCCTTTCCTCTTCTGCCTCATTTAAATTTCCAATAATTTTATTTGCCTCTAAAATTAACGTTTCTCCAGAATAATTTAATAATCGAATAGGAATGGTATCATTTTGCGAAACCTTAACCAATACCTTAGCTGCTAACAACCCTGGATCCGAAAAATCTTTAGGTTCAAGTACCCCAATACGATTTTTAAACGCTGTACTCGCCAATTGACCTTCACAAATAATTTCGGAATGCGGAGGAATGGATATTTTATGCTTACATTTAACAGAAACAGTCTCCATAATTTCTCTGATATTAGAGACTTCAGTTGAGTCACTTTGATTTCTCGACTTTGGCCTTTTTCCCATAAAGAAGATGTTATTCTTTTTGGCATGTAAACTATTGCTTTGAAAATCAATAACAAAACCATATCTCCTTAAAGAATCTCTCCCCAATATAGCTTGATAAGGTATATCTTCCCTTCTTTTCCAAATGTAACATTTTAACATGTATCTTTTTGTACCAAATTTAAATTTAATTAGATATATGCCTTCAGTAGGGAAATTGTGTCCCGTAACCCCAACCAAATTTATAGCGGGTTCTGCAACCTCAGTAACTTTATACCCTAATTTAATTATTTTTTGTAACATATCTTCGCCTAATAGCGTTACTTTGGCTCCGCTATCCACTAAAAATTTAACATTGATTTCCCCTAATTTGCCTTTAACCATCAATTCTTCGGGTTCTGCTGAAATGTGTGCCAATGGGAGGGCGTCCTCATCGCTTACTGCTCTCTTTCCTCTCCGGCCTGGAGAGGGGCTGCTCGCACGTTTTTTGGCTGAGCAACTCGTTCTTTTCCTTCGAGCTCATTAGCTGGTTGTTCTCGAGTGTTGTTTCTATTGTTCCTACGCATTCTTTCACGACAATATCTAATCGTATGACCCCGTTTATGGCAGTAGTAACACTCATAATTGTTTACAGGAGGTCTACGGCAATCTTTAGCTAAATGTCCGCGCAAATTACAGCGGTAACAGCTACGCTCTTCTCGCGCTCGATTCTCCCCTGTCCCTCGGTTGGTGTCTGGAGCCTTTCTCGGACTGGGTGGCTGCTTCTGTCCGGTGGGACGGCCACGTTCATTCGGTCTACCTGCATTCGTCGGACGCGCTCTAGGCTGATTTCCTTTATCTTTCTCGCGCAATCTTTCCTCGATACGCCTACCAATTCTTTCTTCTGTTTCGGCACTAATAGTAACGACTATTTCTCCTTTTGTTTCCTTTCCTACGGCATTTAATGCATAGTCCTCTGATCCCCATCTTTTTATAATTTCTTCCTCCTCTTCAGCCTGTTCTATTGCTTGTTTCAACGTTACTGGTTTCTTAAACATGACAACTCTTCTCAGTGGTGGTAATAACCCTTCAACGAAACGTTCTTTAATTCTCTCTGTTAAAATCTCTTGAGCATAGACACGTTTTATTTCTGCCTGTTCCCCTTCACCTTCTACTTCTCGCTTGGTTTTATTTCCCAGACTCTGCAAACGCGTCGCATAGTGACGTACTGATTCTTTCCCACCTTGTCTACATTCTATAAACAATCTTTCACTTTTTCCTTTCGGTTCTTTTCCAAATCTTTCCTTCAATGCCTCTCGTAATGCCTCATAAGTGTTTACCGTTCTCATCTCCCCATCTTCCCTACAATAGAAATGTGCGTCCCCAGTTAGCTTAATTTTTGCAATATTGAATTTTGCAGCTGGTGTCCAATTCATGACCGTGCTCACCTCATCAATTTTGAGGAAAAAGGTTTCGGGATCCGTAGATCCATCGTATTGTTTGATCTCACAAGCTAACGCAAATGACTGCGGCGGGGGGGCTTGCATTGGAAGTGGCGGAGGAGCGGGCACTCCTGGTATTAACTGACCCTGGGGCTGACCCTGTGTTTGTGGCATATTTAAAACTTAGGATTTACGTGAAATATTCTTATCTGCCTGAACAATCTAGATTTAAGTACTTTGTTTCCCGTCCTTGGGCTTAATTGATAATTTTACTTAATTCTACTTAAATTTATCTTATGAATACTTAATTTATGCAAAACATGTAAATTATGTAAATTATGCTTATGCAAACGACTCTTGAATATTCTAATGAGTTTATGTTCTAGACAAATTTTTCCAATCTTAAATATCAAATAGTGCAATTTTTTAATGCTACTTTATTCTCTCGCACTGTTTTTATAAAGAAATGACGCTACAATATCCTGTCCGACTGCGACATTTTTTATGTGAGGTTCCTGGGGATAATTATTGAAATAAGTGGTCGAATGAATAATTAATTATTTATAAAAGGACTGCGCCAGTGGATTATACTTTCCACAAAGTGTTTATGATAATTTAAAGTTTATCCCATTCACACAAACTAGTTTCTTCCCGCTTAAACAGGCCCGGCCAAGTGAGGAGAAAATCAAAGTACTCGAGGCAGTGTTTAACATATAAAATAGAATATTTATTAGGAACATTCAACAATTGTATAAAACAGAAATTGAGATCATAAGAAATAAAATTTAATCAATGATCTGTAAACCAATGTATCTCTAGAATGATTCAATTTGTAAAAAGGAAAAACTTTGTATTTAATTGTAATGAACCAATAATTTGTATCTCAGAAATAAATGATAGAATATCAGAATTGACTTATGATAATGGTAATAAATGTAATTATAAATCTTTAAGACAAGAATAGAATTTGGAAATTCTAACAATCAATTTTCTAAGACTAAAAATATTCTCAAACGACTTGTAGGTCTTAACTGTTTAATAATGCTAATTAAATTATAGAACTATAGAAACACTGTTCTGTGGAATTTTGTATCAATGATTTAACAGTAAAGAAATATGTTCTTCTGACTGAACTTAATTTGGATATTCAAATTTCTGGCAATAATATAACTAATGTCAAGACTTTATGTAAGATAACAAAATGATCGGACTGATGCAATTAAACTTAAAAGGGCGATAGAATTAAACTGAGTTGTAACTTGACTCTAAAATGTAATTGTCTTTCCCACTAGAATTTTATGAATAAGAATGTTCCGTTCCCATTTTAAATGAATAGAAATTGAAATAAAGAAAACATGAATAATATGAATAGAATGGCCATTGAGACATTAAATTGGAACTGGGCTTTACCGTCTCTTCTCGAATCTGTCCGCTCTTGGATGGCACTCGCTCTCTGGCTCCGTCGAAACGTCTGGTGGGGGGGTGGACTCCTCTTCAGAAATGGCTGGTAGGTTTCTCTGCTAGGCTCCTTCTTCCATGATGAACTTTTTATACCGTTCTGGGCTGGCTTTTCTTTCTCAAACTAACATTAACTTTTTTAGTTATTGAATTGATTGAGCTGGTGCGCAGCTAGGTGGAATATACTTAAAAATCCTCGGCATCGAGCTAACTCAAGAATTACGTGGTGTGAAACGTAATGGAAAAACTAAACTTAATCAGGAGTTAATAATACTAATTTAAAATTTCCCATCTGAATTCATTTGAATTTCAGATAGAGGCCGAATTGGAAAATAAAATTGCGAGTAGGTGAACCGCACACCCGGTTCTCTTAAAATCAAAACTTCTACTACTGAAGATTCTTCCTCTGGAACTACTGACAAAACAGATCCAGTTTCCTTAACCAATCGAACGTTCGAATACACGCTAGACAATCACCAAAAAGTGATTCTTCAACCAATCAAGAACTTGGTAACATTTCTCAACTTATTTGAAATTTATCACTCACGTGACAATTAGTCACATCTGGCCATCTTCATCGTTCAAGGTTCACTCTTGTTCTTAAAAACATGTTACACTCCTTCATCCCGTCTCGAATTCGATCCTAACCACCTTTCCAACTCTGCCAATACTCTTGGGTCCTTGAACAAAAGTCAAAACAATCCTATTCTATAAGGTGTAAACTGAATCCTTGACAATCCCCTTGCTGTTGACAGCAATTCTGGCACCGTTTAAGGGCTTCTTAAAATCAAGCAGAGAAAAAACATTTAAAATATTATTTATTATTTAATTCTTTACAATCTCTAAATCCGTTCTAATTCTTTCAAAAATGCTAAACTTACGATCCATAAACAATCCTAACGTGAATAAATTATTAAATTTGCATAATTAACGTTAATAAATTCTAAATTCTAAAACTGGCTAAATACTCATTCTCGAAATCCTACAATGGTAGCAAAGCTGTTGATTGTGACGCCATTGTGGAGAGGATTGTTTGGTTTGCCAGCGTAAGCATTTCCAATTGTAAATAAGCGCTAATTAATAGTAATATTGAAGACGAAAACTAAATTTGACAATTCTACACCTTTCATTTAAGACCAAAATGAAATATTAGAGGTGCAATGAACTGTCGAAAGAATCAGCCTTGCAACTTAAATATATAGATAATAAAATGATGATAAAAACAATGTATACTTAACCTTTGCAACATAGCGATGACATTAGCCGTGTCCACCGAGAGAGAGAGAAGGCCTCTGTGATGAAATGTAATACATTGTTATATCATCATAGATAGTGCATTGTTATTCATATGTCAACCAATAATAAGCCCTGAATTAGCACTATCTATGATGATGTAACAATGTATTAAATTGTAATGCGGAGGCCTTCTCTCTCGGTGGTCACGCATTAGCCGATTCTATACAGGGTGTTTTTGAATTGAGTACAGATTTTTTGGGAGATGATAGAAGAGGTCCTTAGAAGTATTTTTTGTCATATGAACACGGGGTCCCCGCAGCTCCGTTTACTTCCAATATTGCATTGAACAATCAAATGACACCGGGACGCAGTGTGCTTTGGTAGGCCTAGATTATTTTATTTTTAACAATTAACACAAGCAATCTACTGTATGACTTTTACAGTAATTGTTCGAAATGACCGCCATTTGCTTCATAGCACAATTCGCAACGCCTTATGATGGATTGATGTACGCGTGGAAACAGTTGATTTGCACGGTCGCTGATGTCACCTGCTGCCGCGACAACACGAGCCGCCAATTCTTCTTCGGTATCTACGGCTTCGGAGTACACCATTGATTTTATGCTTCCCCATAAAAAAAAATCCATCGGTGTGAGATCTGGCGATCTCGGTGGCCAAGCAACTGGTCCGCCACGACCAATCCAACGACCAGGATACGTCTCATTTAGGTAATCTCTAGCTGCTCTTGTGTAATGCGAAGGTGCGCCGTCCTGTTGAAAGCACATCAAATGTCTGGTCATTAGTGGAACATCTTCAAGAAGACCAGGGAGCTCCTCCTTCAGGAAACCAAGGTATGTTTGCCCGTTAAGACGGCATGGTAGGAGATATGGCCCAATCAGGACATTGTGAATCATGCCAGCCCAAATATTCAACGAAAAACGATGCTGAAAACTGTTAACATGTGTTGCACATGGGTTGACATGAGACCACAGATGACTATTGTAGCTATTGTTCATTTGATTGTTCAATGCAGTATTGTAAGTAAACGGAGCTGCGGGGACCCCATGTTCATATGACAAAAATACTTCTAAGGACCTCTTCTATCATCTCCCAAAAAATCTGTACTCGATTCAAAAACACCCTGTATATGGATATGAAAAATAAATTTTCTCCAGTTATTAGCTCATTAGGGAGAGTACCTTCACTTTTTCAGCAACAGTTTGAACAGCTGCACGCCTTAGAAGTTGTATTCTCTTATTTGTTTTAGAATAGTTTCTTAAGCTCTCCAAAGATTTTAATAAAAAAGAAATAATAATGATTTTTATTTATTTATTTATTTATTTATTTATTTATTTATTTATTTATTTGTTACTTTTTATAACTCTCTCCCTTAAAACGTGAATCACCCTGTATATTTTATATCAATTAAGAAAAATAGTCTGGAATAATTCAAATTTTCTTAATTTTTCAGTCATTTTAGTCTCGTTTTAGATCAATCGAAATTTGGACCAAACGGGATTTAGACCAATCGGCGTTAGTCCAATCGTCATTGGACCGATTGTGATTGCAGGGTGTTTGTCTCTACTGCAGTTTGTCAAGTTTCCTGAAAATGGCATTGTATTGGGTTGAAAACCCTGCATGTTATAAACAAAAAAAATCCTTTATATCTCCATGCATATACGTGCTATTCTAATGAACACAGATAAGTATAAGACTCATATGCTATAGCTACAACGCATTTCAAACATTATTTTTTACAGAGGGGTCCCAAACGTTATTTGTTTTCATTTAATTTGTTGCTGGTCTCCTATTTGCCTTCGGGCCAAACCATCACTGAAATGTAGGAGGTGTAACATGCTCTTTACATTCCTGAAGTTTCAAGTTAATTCGTCGAGTATTTTTCTAGCTATTCGACAAAACGTCGGAGAACAATGGGTAATTCGTGGTATATGAACGACGAGAACGGTCTCTTTGTGGTCATTTCATTTTCTTAATGATTTTTTAGCGCTACGCGGTTCTGAAAAGGATGAGAAACGCTAAACTATACTACTTCTCTGTGGAAATATGCTCAGGAGTTCATTCCTGCAATCGGATTTCACTTATCTGTTGCAGTTCACAAGTTATTAACAAAAACATTAACACTGTACTATTGTCTGTTGCAGGAAATTAGAGATGGCACTAATGAAGGAGAAGAGGATTGAACGGATCCCGATGTCCGGAGAATGCCCCTACCGTACCATTGCTGCTGATTTGAACGCCCAGCACCCCGAAAGAGAACAAATCGCGCACAGTACTGGGACTGTTGAACATAAATCCCGTACAGGCCGGCCAAAAACATCATCTTATGAAAAAACCTCAACAATAGTGTTGGCAGCCTCATTGGACAGATCCATCCCAAGTCGTTGGTGATGTCAATGTTATGATGCGGCGTGAGGTATAGGGCAGCCGTTTAATTGGACCAATTTTCATAGACGGTACCGTAAATGCGATGAGTACTTGTGAATGTTACAAAACAGTGTTCCCGTCACTGTTGATTGAAGATGGCAGTTTCCCAAGTTCTATCCAGCAGGATGGTGCACCACCACAGTAGGGACGTGATGCCCGTCAATGGCCGGATGGGCAATGACCTGAGCATTGGATAGAAACTTATATATGTTGTAAACTTCCAAAGTAGACGTCACGTTCAGCAAACATCCTACAGGCCTGTGACAGCATTACCCCCGAAGCATTTAACGTAACTTCAAAAGGGCTTCATGATGTTCTTAAATGCATATGAACTTGAGGCAACCATCCCTGGCTACAGGTAGTCCGTTATCAACAGATTGGTCGGTTAGATAATGAAAGCTAATGTGGATAATTAAGATGTAAATATCAATAAAAAACTCTTTAGCCACAACAAAGAAAGAAGTCGGTTGTATTTTTCCTTTATTTCTTTGTTGTGGCTAAAGAGTTTTTTATTGATATTTACAGATTGGTCGGTATTTGAAACTACCATCTGTGTGAACCTAATCCATTGCTGTTTAAAGTGATTATGTGATTTCTTTAATATTTTATTTTATTTTATTTTTTTTGGTAGAAAATGTTGTTGGCTTCGTTGTTTGATGATGTAAACGAGTCAAATTTTAACATTTTCTTCTTAACTTCAAATAACACATAAAAATCGTAAGTTGCAAAGGCCGTCGAAGGCTCTTGTATAAAATTATACTTAACAGTTAAGATAATCATTGAAGTTTATTATCACAAATGTTTTACGACCACCTTCAACCAACTTTTTTAAAATAATTTTTAAGTGATGGATGGTGTAATTTCGAGGAGGCAACTGTTTGAAGTGTGGCGAAGCGAGTCGGTTGTTTCAAGAATATTATCTCGTGTATGTGAACAGGTACTGACTAATAGTGGTATAGAAGACTCAAATGAAGGTATGACTTTCGTCCAGCAAGAATCGAGTTTCGAACCACTGAGCGACGTTTTTGTGCGCGTGCATAATAAATGGATAAAGCCCTTTGAGCTCTGTGCCCAGCAGCAGGGATAACACATCCTTTAGCTGCTGCGACCTAGTTTTCGGTGTGCGTTCTTGTTTGGAAATAACTTTTGAACCACAACAGTTAACTGATAACCGATTGTAAGAATGAACTCCCGAGGAAAAAAAACTGGTGTTATTTGATATTCCACACGAACCCTTTACCATTTAAGAAAATGAACCTCGACCCAAAATGGCGAATTTCAGGATGGCAGGTCAAATACCAAAACCGTCCCAAAGATAGAGCACCTTTCCTATTCCCTGCTAACATGGTCACATCGTTCATTTCACACATTTTCGAAATACAGCTATTTCCAGCGACTTTTACCCCCCTTCCTACGGTATCTTGGATACCAATGTAGTTAAGCAAATTTCAATACAGGGAATGAATAGGAACTTGATGGAGCACTTTTCATCAACTCAAATATGCAAATTAGGACACATCCAAATTCTATCTCGAAAACCCTAAGAGATATACAACAAAATTCCAATTGCACTTTGTTCAACAGCAAATTCCAAGCAAAAAAAAAAAAGTTCACCAAAATCCGACGAGCGGATCACCCACAATCCTCATTGCAACTTGCAACAGGATAATTGACTTTACTGTTTGTTATTTGCAAACAGTCATCTGATACAAAGTAAGTCTTTCCATCAATCCATATAGTAATGCTCAATGTGACGTCCACTTGCACCATAGCATAATTCCGCACTTTTCAACATAGATGCCTGGTTGTTGCGTGATAATTTTGCCTCGCCTCACCAAAGCAGAGGACCATGTTGATCGTTTCCTGGTTAGTGTACAGTGCCATATAGCTTTGCTCTGATTTTTTTCTCAGCTTCAATTGCACAGGAAACTGGTGACTTTATGGTAAATTGTGGAACTTTCCAGAACAGGATGAGGATGATGGTGCACGAAATAATTGGCATGCTTGGCAAATGGTATTCAGAAAAAAATACCCACTGTGGTTATTTCCGAGACTTGAACCCAGGATCTTTGGACTGTTGCTCTTGTTTCCTCATAATGGCCACTCATCCCTTGCCTCAATCTTAACAGGAATCAAGGTTTTAATATTGCAGAGCTTGCAATGAGGATTGTGGGTGATCCGCTCATCGGATTTTGGTGAATTTTTGTTTTGTTTGGAATTAACTGTTGAACAAATGTGCTATTTGAGATCGAATTTGGATGCGTCCTAATTTGCATATCTGAGATGATGAAAGGTGCTCCATCAGATAGAGCACCTTAAGTTCCTATTCATTCCCTGCATTGGAATTTGCTTAACTACATTGATATCCAAGATAGGAAAGGGGTAACAGACTTGACTCGCCCTGTAAATTCTGTGACTCTGCCGTAAACAAATATCGAATTCCAGGTTGGAATGTCATATATATGGCAGGTCTCCTTAAAGGAAGCCAATTTTGGAAGTTTCAAGCAGTGTTCTTAAAATGCCATCATTATAAGCAGTTTGAACTCTAGTTATTTGGATTTTGGTAGCGGTAGACCAAACCACAATACCCTATTCAGTTTTGGTACTAGTACACTCTACAACTCTAGCCGTATACTAAGTGTTCAACGTTTCCAAACCCTCTTGAATTTGTTGTAGCCGTCGGGGAACTCTGTAACAAGCCTCTGGTAGATGGCCATTGAGCGCCAGATTGAGCAGATCCAATATAATTAATCCGCTGGTTAAAATAATTATATACGAGCTCCAGAGTATCTTGATCAACACCAAGCAATTGAAGTTGCTCAATAAAAGAATTTCTCTGAATCTTATTAAAAGCATTAGAGACCTCAAGTGTTGACAAGGTAACAAATCTGGCCTTTATCAATAGCATTAATAATATAATTCTTCTTCATGATATTTTCCTCAACGTTCATAGACTTGAATTTTTGTAACAACCCAAAATACCTTGATTGAACAAACTTTATAACTTATAAAATAGGAAAAATGCAAATCAAAATACGAGTAGAATCTTTTTTTATTAATTCCATTCATTAAGACCAATTTTTAAAGTTAAATTCACCAACTACGTAATCCAATTTCATTAATTTTCAATTTTATACAATCACAATAAATGTTTTCCGATAAATAGCATTTGTCAATTAGCCATTAAGAAAACTAATCGTGACAGTAGGCTTCTGCTATGTCCACAAATAATATTCTTTGTCCTGTACAGAAAGAAAAAAAAATATGAAAGCGTTAAACAACTTAAGAAAAAATTAAAGTAATGTAAAGTATTTACAACACTATCAGGAAACTTTAGTAATTCAAACGTTGCTACCGATTGAAAAAGTCCCTAAATGCACGAGGCCTGTTGAAAAATTTGTGGAACATTTTGAATAGCGCGCCAACTCTTAGTTTTATCAACCATGATTTTTTTTTAGCTACACCATGGTTATGAGGAAGCCATGAACATCCAGCTGAGGAGGATAAAACTTTGTGAAGCTATGACACTGAAACCAGAGTTCAGTCCTCTCAGTGGATTGCGAAAATTCGCCTCGCCAGATACTCTCCAATGCCAAAAGGTCAATCCATGCCAAAAGTGGTCCAGAAAAAAATTAATTGGTTGCTTGACCATCTCAAAAAAAAATCCTATTTAGTAGCTGCATTCCCTTATATTTTGGTAGTTCAGAACTAATTTTTTTAAATTTTTATTGTGTCCAGTTCAAAAGTCGAGGCCATTTTCGTTTTAGACGCCGGTTTTCGCGTTTGCAGGCATCTACGATTTTCTTAATGACTCAGCACTAGGTTGTCCTATCATTTTCAAATAAACTGCATTGTGTTCAGCACATTCTGGCCTACAAATCAAAAATTATACACTTTAAGAGCTAATGTAAAGCGAGACGAATTTTTAACAGACAATTAAACACTTATAATATCACAGACATTCATTAATCATAGTATAATTGGCCGAATATTCCGTGGTGGATCTCGTGGAAGGATAATTTGCAAGTATCTCATACTATCAGCAACGTCATCGAAAGATAAGAAAGCTTAACCATCGATCACACCACGAAAGAGACGAAACTTGTCATCAGTGTTGTACTAGTATCAGACCAACATCTTCTAAAAAGTAAACTGCGTAAGATGGTAGAAGCATTCGCATAGAACAGCTCTCGGTACCACGGATTACGTTTATTACACCATTTGTCATTCTTTTTCAACAATATGTATAATCTTTTACAACAAATGCACATTCAATTTCGTCAATTATTACTGCACACTAAAGACAACCAATTTCATCAATTGTTTTAGTTCATTACAAGTAAATTCTTTTTCAACTCGGTATAAATAAGGGTGACAGACATTTGATTTCAACAAAGCAAATTCATTTTCAACAAAAAGCATTCATGTTCAACTCCATTGTTTGCATGTGCAATGGAACATTCTTTTTCAATAAAGAGCATTCATTTTCAATTCTTCACAAGCACATTAGCATTGCATGAATAATAAGCTAGAAATGGCTCAGAGAGGAAATTATAAAACCACCAGTAATGAATTAAGATCAATACTGATTGTAGCTTATTTAGCAGATGAAGATTGCGTTGCTGTTACTGAAAGGCTTAGGAGTACAGCATATTCCATTATCAAGAGGTACATTATATATAAACAAATAAATGATGTTTTATTTTTTTTTTTACATTACATATTTATACATTAACTTTATATTCTTTTAAGGTATAATGAATCTGGTCAAGTTGAAGCAAGTGGTAGAGGTGGAGCACTTGATAAAGTTTATGATGAAATGAAAGATTGCTGGAAATACATCCTACGGCCAGTATCAAGCGCTTAATGACCTGATGCAGGAGACACTACCAAATAAGAAGGTTGTTCACGATCGTACAGTTGGAAGGGCATTAGATGGGTTATTCTATTCACTGAAACAAAATCGACCAGTAGTACAAGATAGAAATAGGCTCGATGTCAAAGATGCACGTTATGAGTATGCCCAATGGATGCTTGCAACAGGTGTTCAACACCACCTTATTTTCATTGATGCAAGTGGCTATAATGTATATACCCAACGAAGATATGGGCGCTCTGAAATTGGATCTAGATGCTACAGAGTTGTTGGAGGCCAAAGAGGAAGAAATATAAATCTTGTAGCTGCTATGTCTTCAAGATATGGATTAATTTACCATGAATTTCAAAGAGGAGCATTAACTCAAGAAAGATTCCATGATTTTATCGCTAGCCTGCAAGCAATTTTAGAAGATGAACAGTTGTTTTAATTATGGATAATGCACCACCACATGCTCGAGCTTTGGCAGAAGGTGCAAATGTTGAAATTCATTTTTACCACCTTATAGTCCATTTCTTAACCCTATAGAACATTTTTTTTTCAAAATTCAAAAATTCAAGTAAGCAGCGCTTAGCTGAGCACCAAAACCAAGTGATTATTATGTTCAATAGGTAAGCAGTAAGAGAAAGAAACATCACTATGGAAGAATTTCGGGCCCAATTTCTAATCGAACAAGGAGAAATAAGCTTGGAAAATATTACTCAAGAAAACTGCATTCATTGGAATCAACATGCATTTTCACATCTTCCTAAATGCTTGGCAAGAGAAGACATTTTTGTTGCATAAATGTTATTTGATGAAATTGAATTTACCCTTGTTTAATTTGCTTTTCAGTTTGTTGAAAATAAATTTCCCTTATTTGAAATTGATTGTTAACTGTTGAACCAAAAATGAAATTAAATATGCATTTGTTGAAAAAGAAAGACAAATGGTGTATTAAGTCTTCGAAAGCATGTCATTACTCTCTGCACACTTATTATAATTCCAAGCAACGCATTTATCGAACACTTGATCGTTTAACTCTGTTCCACCAGAGCTTGGTTTTGCAAGTGCTTAGGTTTGTATAAATGCATCCATCATAGATTTTTCAACCATCCTTATTGCTTCTGATAATAGATCCATCCATAGACAATAACAAAAAAAAATATTTTAAAATATTTACGAGGCTGAAGTTATGAACGTTTCCAAAAGTGAACTAATGAAGCCTTAATATTTAATGTTTACATAGCTTTAATTCTCAAATTTTTATATAGTAACTGAGTTTAATCTCAAAGTTGAAATTTATACTGAAGTTTGATACTATAGACACCTTTCATGTGTGAAATTTTTAGTTGTTTTTTTTTCTGTTTCCCCCAATAGAGATATTGCAACTCAAAATTTGAAAAAAAAATTCAAAAGTTCAATTTTTAAAAGGGTGTAATTTTTAAAGGGTGAGCTATTTACCATTGATAGTTTACATAAAGTAACTACAGGGTCGGGACATTAATATGACCACCTCTCCTCGAACATGTTGGAACGTCCCATGGTATGCAGATGAAAAATCATTGCATATCATTAAAAGCTGACAACAGCAGACGTGTAGTAGCATCCGTTAACAGCAGTTGTCGCCGTCATGGGCAGAGCAAGTGGCCTGTCGGACCTCCAAAAGGGGATGATCATTGGCTATCGGGCCAAGGGGGGCAGCATTTCAGAAACGGTCACCTTTGTCAACTGCTCTAGGGCTGCCGTTGTGAAGATGTACCGCGACTGGACGAACCAGACAGTTTCGAGCAACCGAAGAGGTAACTGTGGGGCCCCACGGGCCATCGATCGCCATCGATCCTAGAGGCGAGCGTCGGTTACGACGCCTGGCCGACCAATCGGCGTGCCACTGTCGAGCAACTGACACAGCAAATGAACAGTGGGGCCATTAGGTGTGTCAGCACGAAGACAGTGCAACGATCCCTCTTGAGGTTGGGGCTCCGGAGCAGGCGTATGGTAACAGCAGCCATGTTGACGCCTGTGCCTCGCCGAAAACTCCTCCAAATCGCAATGGACTATCGCCATTGGACCTCGGCCGAGTGGCAAAGGGTTGCTTTCTCTGACGAGTCGCGGTTTCTGGTGAACAGAGTGGACGGACGATGGAGAATTCGCCGGGAAGCATCTGAGAACAGGCATCCCGACACCATCGTTGGCAGGCGACAGGCTGGTGGAGGAAGTGTGACTGTTTGGGGGATGTTTTCGTGGTATTGTCTGAATCCACTGATACCGCTGGAGGGTACACTGAATGCTGTTCGTTACCTGACGATCGTCGCAGACCAGGTACACCCTTTCGTGTCGACAGTGTTTCCTCAGGGTGATGGCACCTTTAAACAGGACAATGCTCCCTGCCATACTGCCAAAATTGTCCACGACTGGTTCGAGGAGCACGAGGATGAATTCGAGCTACTCCCATGGCCACCAAACTCCCCGGACCTCAACCCCATTGAACATTTGTGGGACCATCTCGATCGCCATGTCCGCAAGCTGGACCCTTCACCACGCACGGTGATGGAATTACGGGATGCACCGATCGCCGAATGGTCCCAGATACCTGCAACCACCTTCCGAGGACTTACTGACTCTCTGCCACGTCGACTAGCTAGCTGCTGTGCTTGCTGCAAATGTGGATATTCCGGATACTAGCAGGTGGTCATATTAATGTGTCCAGACCCTGTATATTCTTATACAGGGTGGATACAAAAATGCCCTCCCCCCCCCTTTTTTATTTTCGTAACCAAAGCAGATATGTCCATTTTGATGAATCCAATGAATAGGAAGTTGTGGATGACCAATCCCACGGTGCACTTTTCATCATCCCAAATCCACATTCAAATCCTCTTAAAAACCGTAACAGATACACGAAAAATTCCAATTGAAGACTTGTTCAGCATGGAATTCCGAACAAAAAAACTTTCCAAAATCCGATGAACGGATCACCAACAATCACATGTTGAATTTATTAGTTACCTCCCTATGCACTTCACAAATGTTTCAATGTTCAACATGCAAATCAAGAGAATACCAAACATTACTTTAATAACATTCACTTTCATGAGGAAAAGTAAACAAAAGGCACGTGTCAGCATACACAAGACAATTCCAGGAAGGTAAGCTACACTGTTCTTGAAATGGTCAACATGATCTTCTGCTTTGGATTGTTGATGATCCGTTCATCGGATTTTGGAATTTTTTTTTGTTGTTTTGTTCGGAATTCCATGCTGAACAAGTCTTCAGTTGGAATTTTTCTTGTTACGGTTTTTAAGATAGGTTTTGAATGTGTCCTAATTTGCATATTTGGGATGATGAAAAGTGCACCATGGGTTAGGTCACCCACAACTTCCTATTCATTGGATTCATCAAAATGGACATATCTGCTGGCTCATTATTATATCCACCCTGTATATGAAAACACAAACATTGAAGCTGAGATACTGTTTCTTCCTTGAAAAATTACCCTACGAAAATTGAATTTTGTTCATTTGCAATCGATAACTGTTACAAAGAGTACATGAAAGAATCGTATTAGGTAAGTAAATAGAGGTTTGACTTGTAGGCTAGAATGTACTGAACACAATGCAATCAATGTATTTGAAAATGATAGGACAACCCAGTGCTGAGTAATTAAGAAAATGATGGATCCCTGCAAACGCGAAAAACAGCACGAGGTCTAAAACAAAAATAGCCGCCAATTTTGAAACTGACAATAAAAATTTTTAAAAATTAGTTTTTAACTAGCAAAACATAAGGGAATGCATTTACAAAATATGATTTTTTCCTGAGACGGTGTGGCAACCAGTGCTGTTGACCATGTTTTGTTCATGCCAGTGGCGTTGTTGACCAGGAATTCTTCTTTCCATCTGATCAGGCAGTGAACAGTTAGAATTACTACCTACCAAGTTCTAAAATGCTCCCTCAGAAAAAAATGCGAGGTGGGAAAGAGAAAAACTTTGGTGCAATCAGAACTGGATTTACCATCATGATAACGCCTCAGCTCACTCAATGCTTCTTAGCGCCCCTCTCCCCAGTACTCCATGTGTTCTACAAACTGAAAATAACTCTGAAAGGACAAAGACCTGAAACCATTGAGGAGATTAGCAGGAAAAATTCGCAGAGATAACTGAAGGCGATTCCAAAAGAAGCATTCTAGGACTGCTTCAAAAAGTGGAAACACTGCTGAGAAGGGGAGGAGAGTACTTCGAAGGAGACAAATACCACTATCCGGAGCTTTTTGAACAGTGGAGAAGTTAGTCAATGTCTGCGTGAAATCCTTTGAAATCCGTTGAAACAAAGATGGAAAGTACGGGCGACAGTTATCGTAGCCTTTTGGAAGCGTCTTACCATACAAGATGGGTCAGTGATATTCTCAGAGCGAGATCAACTGTTCGATTAAGCCTTTTCCTCGTTAAACGCAATGTAGGATGGTCTTTTTGTCAGATAAACAAGTCGACTTTGTTCAGCGATTCCTCACACTTAATCGGTAATAGGATGTTCAATGGCTATCAGAAAAAGTTCTGGCGACAGTCTTTTTTCCGGCGTACGTCAAATAACCAAGGACAACATTGTAAAACCCGCCTTACTGATTTTTTTTATACTTGGTTAGCTGAAGGAACATCTTCGTGGTACAAGATTTGAATATGCGTCCCTCGTGTCGACTACCAAACAGTGACTCATACAGAGTTTTACAGTGCAGGCCTACAGGCCTTAGTTCCAAAGTGGCATAAGGCAGTTGAAAGGGACAGATTATGTGGAGAAGTGACAGTTCCTTCCTAAAGAACTTCTCAATAGACGATAGAAATAACAAAGGTGTAGAATCATAACTTCATCTGGCTACTGTTGCAGAAAATTTGAGACAAACATTTTGTCAAAGTCTAAATTTAAAGACTTTCATGAATTTAAAATACTCCAAAGCATAGTACAAATAAAAAGTTACAACGAGAAGTCAAATCATAAAATGTTCAAATGGATGTCCAATTATAAACTCACCCTTAAAAAATGTGTTCGCCCGTCTATTTTTATCATATGCAAATTGCAAAAAGGTGGTATTTGCAATCACTTACTGTAAGAAAGTGTCTGCTGCAGATTATACAAAACAATGCCACGAGGAACAGAGCTTGGCGAGACACATTGGGACAGTATGGATGTTGCATGGATGTGGAATGTCCCAAAGGAAAATTTCAGCTCATCTTAACGCTCCCAGCGTGCTGTCAGAAGTGTATTACAACGGGGAGTTCATGGAAAAGCGAAGAAACGAACAAGAAGGAAAAACATCTTAAGCTCTCGAGATAAATCTCATATTCGAAGACAGGCAACTGGAATCAATCTTTCTGCTGGACACATTTTAGATGTACTTTCACATGACTACTCTCGGCGCACTGTTGCACGATTTCTGCAACAGTCACCAAACATTGTCTACAAAAAATTTCTACGAAAACCACCTCTAAACCAAGCTCACAAAAACGCAAGATTGGAGTCTTGTAGAGAAAAAAATGTCATGGACTCGTTAGTGGTACACAGTGGTGTTCTCTGATGAAAAGAAATTCAACCTCGATGGTCCCCATGGATGGGACTTATCTATTATTGACTAGATGAACAGCTTAAATCGAGTCTTCAAATGGGGGGGTGGCTCAGTAATGGTTTGGAGGGAGTTTTCTGCTCAGGATAAAAGTGATATGGTAGTGATCAATGAACGCATGGAGTCTGCGAGATACGAAGTGCTGCTGGAAAGTCAACTTTCAAGCTATGGTGAAATTCTTGGTGGAGATAACTGGTCTGTCCGTCCGTCACGATCCCCAGACCTCAACCCAATTGAGAATGTATGGGGACAACTAGCACATCATGTTCATAAAGATCATCGGCAATTCCAAACGACTCAAGAGCTCACCACTGCCATCATGGAAGGATGGGAATCTATCACCATTGAGTACTGGCATAAACTTGTCGGTTCCGATGCCAGACAAGATGTTTGAAGTCATAAGAAACCATGGAGGACCAACAAAGTACTAATGTGTGAAAAATAATTGCCATATTTCTGTTTTTAAGGGCGAGTTTATAATTTTGTCCAAGTGAAATTATGAGTTTATTGTCGTTGTTCACAAAATTTTCAAAATATACGAATGACAATCAGTGAAGTGGTAAATTTAAGTTTAAAAAACGATATGAAAAAAGCTCATGTAGATTTTTGTTTTTAGTAAAGTTTGGTTCAAAATTCATGTGAGCTTTAATTCTGTCCAGCACTGTAGAATAATATCAAGTTCTGTTACATTTTCTTAAAATTCATAAACTACTTTTGCTAAAAATAAGGTCAATTCATTTTTAATTACCTTCTGAACTCTGAGGAATAATACAGGAAGTCTTGAAATTTAGACTATCACAAAATATTTGTCTCAATTTTTCTCCAATATAAAGCTATTCTGGTATTAGGATTTTCAGACCACGCGCTACAAGTTTCTCATTGACATTTTTACTCTATCTCTTTTGGTTTCAGAGATAAAAATCATGTGACCCCTTAATTGGCGTCGAACATCAATTTTAACAATTGCTATACAACTCCACTAACGAGGAAACATCACGGAATGATAAAATTCTGAAACAAAACAATATAGATATCACCTATCTCCAATAATACAAGGCGAGTCAAAAGTCGCAGTACGCCCTGTGTTTTCGAAAACCATGCAGGAATTGGGAAATCTGAATATTCCAGTAGGTCTGGGTGAGGTGGTTTATCTTTTACGGTATGTACCCAACATGGCCGCCATCTCGAAATCGGCCATCTTGAATCTAAGTCAATTTTTTTAAATGGAAAAGGGGTCGTGTGATATATCAAATGACATCAGCATTTTCTGACACCAACCCCTTTCCATTGAAAAAAATTGACTTAGATTCAAGATGGCCGATTTCAAGATGGCGGCCATGTTCGGTACATACCATAAAAGATAGACCACCTCACCCATACCTTACTGGAATATTCAATTTCCGAATTCCTGCAAGGTTTTCGAAAAAACAGGGTGTACTGCGACTTTTGACTCACCTTGTATATCGATTATAAAAATATTACATTCCAAGTTCATATTCAAAGACTATAGGCACATTAAATATTCATATACAGGGTGTAGAGGAAATTTCCGAACCAACTGTGCTAGAACCATAAAAGTCAGGTCTTTTTATAGGAAAGTGACCATGCCGGATGAAATAAAAATATTCCCAGCTCCTCTAGTGTAAGCGCTGAAAAGTTACGAAAACTAAATGTTGAACCGTGATAAAGTTCCAATTACAAAGATGTAAGCATCACCGATTTAGTAGAAATCCACTCTTTGCATAAAGAAAACAAGCATAAAACTCGCAAAACGGTGGAGAAAAGGTCATATACACTGAAGAGCCAAAACATTATGACCATCACCACATATGTGAAATGAACTCGCGTGGATTACTACTCCCACGTAATTAAGTGGGAATGGTGTTGCTGGAGAAGGTAAGAAATCTGTCTTGCACTTAATTTTGAGAGTGATGGGAAAGGCTACTGATCTAAGCGAATTTGATAGAGGGCACATTGCAATGGCCCGAAGACTCGGAACTAGTATCTCCGAAACTGCACGACTGGTAGGTCGTTGTTAGTAAAGTGGATAAATGACGGTGAAACCAGCAGTAGAAAAAGGACGTTGGAGACTGTCCGCTTGGTAAAGCAAGACCGGCGCCAGACTGTGGCTCAGCTGACAGCCCAATATAATGCAGGTCCAAGTGCAAGTGTTTCAGAACACAGTTCAGCAGACACTTTTGGATATGGAACTGCGCCTACAGTGGGCCCGGGAACATCGAGACTGGACCGAGGATTAGTGGAAGAGTTGTCTGGTCGGATGAATCACGATTTCTTATTCACCACATCGATGGTCGTGTCAGGGTACGCCGATTCCAGGCGAACAGTGCTCCCCTCCCTGTACAGCAGGCCAAACACAGGCTGGTGGTGGCGGTATTATGCTTTGGGGGACGTTCTCATGGGCGCCTCCGGGACCCGTAGTTGTGGTAGAACGGACCAGGAAAACTGCGGACTATCTGAACATCATTGCGGACTAGTTGCACCCTTGCATGGCGTCTGTCTTCCCAACTGAAAATGGAATCTTCCAGCAGGACAAAGCCCCGTGTCATAAGGGTCAAATTGCGTTGGAGTGGTTCGAGGAGCATAAGGATGAATTCCAATTAATGTCTTGGCCACCTAACTCGCCGGATCTTAAGAGTACATTTGGGATGTAGAAATATTCATCACCATGTCGGAATATCTCGACTTTGCGTGACCGCTGCTTAGACATTTGGTCCAACCTGTCTCCAGTCATCTACCAAGAACTTGTGGCATCCATGCCAAGACGAGTTGCAGCTGTTTTGCAGACCAAAGGTGGCGCAACGCGTTATTGAGTAGGTGGTCATAATGTTTTGACTCTTTAGTGTATCCTTCTGGACGACAGAATCTCTTCTTGACCAAGTGGAAGATTGATTAAAAAAAAATTAAACCAAACAATCACTAAATGCCTCTCTGATTATTACTCCCTCTCACCCATACATCGGTTTTCTGGTAATTTCTGATACAAACTTTATTCTTCAAAATTTTTGCATAATGGTAAAAAGAGTAGAAATGGTCAAAAGGTTCAGAAGGTGTTTCATACATGGACTTTTCTCCCTCGTTTAACGAGTTTTATGCTTTGTTTTTTTTTATGCAAAACGGTTGGATCAATTGAAAAAACCACCAAGAATAAAATATTTCTCGAATATTGTGTACAATCTGAATATACCATTAAAATAAGGGTTCCTATTTAAGATTTCAAAGTTACCCCCACCCCCCAGGCCCCCGTCACAGGGGGGAGGGGGGGTAATTTTTTAACAAATGAATTTCCCCCGCGAAATAATTCACTTTTGATTTCGTACAAGGCTTAGTTTCCGAGATATTCATTGTCTCAAGATAAATGCCTCACCCTGTATAAGAATATCTTAGAACAACATACACTGTCATATCACTGAATTATAACCAGCACCTCTTCAAGGCACACGCGTGGTTCGCCCCAACGACGATTACACATTGCAAAATTTGCATAACAGGCCGAGAAAGCTTTAAAGCTGGTGCATCAAACGGCTAGCGCAGCAAGGGTGGCATCATTTCCGAAACGACGCGAGTTGTGAACTGTTCACGGTCCGCTGTAGTGAAGCTGTACAAAGAGTAGACAGCAGCGACAGAAATTTCGTCCCAACGCCATCACTGTAAAGGGACACGAGCCATCGACCGACGAGGTGAGCAGCGCCTACGACGACTCGTAAAAGGTGACAGAGCCACAGTCCATCGACTGACCACCAGATTCAACGTGGTGCCAACAGACGTGTATTCGACATTACCGTCGAACGCACCCATCCCACTACGGATGGGCCTGAACAGTCGACGCACGGTTGCTGCACCCATGTCGACCAGGGGTCTTCGTCAACGACGCCTAGACTTTGCACGTGAGTACCGCCATTGGACCACAGACGAGTGGGCTAAGGTCGCCTTCTCCGACGAGTCAAGGTTTTTGCTCCATAAGATTGATGGGCGATGGCGAGTGCGTGGTGAACGCCATGAAAAGAGACTGCAGGAGGCTATTGTGGGCAGGAAACAGGCTGGTGGGGGATCTTCTGTTGGAAGCAGTTAGGTCCACTGATTCGTCTAGAGGGCAATTTGTATGCCTGTGGCTATCTGTCAATCGTAGCGGACCAGGTGCACCCGTACATGCTCACGATGTTCCCCCAATCTGATGGTGTGTTCCAGCAGGACAATACACCCTGCCACGAGGCACGTCTCCTTCTGGATTGGTTCGGAGGAACACTACTGACTTTCGAGTGCTCCCTTGGCCCGCTAATTCGCCGGGCATCAATCCAATCGAACATCTGTGGGAGCACCTTGATCGCCATGTACAGCAGCTGGACCCTCCACCTATGACTCTCGAAGCTCTGTGGACAGCGCTTCGAGCGGAATGGTCTGCCATACCATCGGACATATACCGCGCACTTCTTTCGTCTATGCCACGACACCTAGCAGCAGTTATAGTGGCGAAGGGTGGCGAAGGGTGGCTACTCCCATTACTAAGCGGGTCGTCATAATTCAGTGATATGACTGTGTATGCTTCCTTTTGCCAAAGCAAATATGCCTCGTGGATGGATTTATCAGTGTGGTCAAAGACTGGTTCAAGTCCAAGAAGGTGCGACTACTGGAGTGATCAAGTCAATCGCCAGACTTGAATCCTGTTGAGCGTATGTGGGAAGAATTAGATCGCAGCTGCAAGTCACAGAAGGCACGAAATTCACTGGAAATATTTGATATTTTACGAAAAGAATGGGAAAAAATTTCAATGGCTAAAATCACTAACTTATTAACTGATTCAATGTCGGTCTTATCCATTCTTTAGCTTAACTTAAGAGCTTACCTTGAAAGGTTAACATTTCTGGTCTTCCGGAACGGTATTAGTTTCTTCTTGCTGATTCGACTCGTTCTGATCAAGCTCATTAAGCTGATTGAGGCCAGCCAATTTGGACTTTGCCTCTTCTAAGTACTCTAATGATTCTTGAATCGCGTTCGAAACCTCCCCCGTGGAAGTAAGCATTTTCCGCAGTTGTTCCTGCAGGGCTTCTTCGTTATCACTTTCGTCTGGAACCGGCGACGTGTTGTCTGGTTCGACGTTGTCCGAGTCAAGCATGGAGACGAAGGAAAAGCACGCCAAATCCACTGAGAAGGCAGTCGAACTAATCACATTTCATTCTCTTAAACAAACAAGTTACTTACCCTCGAGCTGCATTTGCACGTTCTTCTTTTTCCTATCGCTGTTAATATAATAGGAAAGCACGCGCAGCGTGATTCAAAAAGGACTTGACGCATGTAAAAGCAAATAGATTGTTTTTCAGATAATGCACACAATTTACTGAGAAGGCATTTTGAAGCAAAACACATCAAACTTTTCGTCAAACAATCCTTTTGGTTCCATGTCACTTCCGTTCAACCTGAAGTCAATTTCATTTCAAACTTGAACCAGTACGGCGGGAGTCCCCTCTGCAATTGCGGCGTAAATTTCATTTCTCAAAAAATTCCGATTCACTTATCCCAGACACAATACAATTCAGAAAATCATATTACGACGCATATCGTTTCAGACGATCCAATGAGAAGCCCGTCTCAAACTACAAAAAAAAAACCACCCACACCCGCCAGTTATTTCTCAAAGAAGCATCTGGATACCGTTTCTATAGAAATCTTCAGGCTGACGTCGAAACCACGTGACGGCAGCCTTTATTACTTCCTCACTGGAGCCGAACCTCTGCCCAATGCTCCAAAAAGGAGGAAAGATCCGGGCTGTACGGAGGAAGTGGTCAGATGTCCCATTTAAGTTCCGTTTGTGTGTCCATAGTCAGTTGGGCTGAGTGTGGTCTGGCATTATCTTGCAGAAAACAAACACCACTGGTAAGGAGTCCCGGTCGCTTTTTCCTTAGTGCCGGCTTCAGGGATTCTTCCAGAAAATCGACACGAAAGATACCCAGAATACAGTCGCCATCACTTTCGTTGCCGACTGTGCCTCTTGAAGTTCTTGGGTCCTGGTGATTCAGTGTGTCGCCACTCCATGCTCGCACGCTTGCTTTCAGGAGTAGGGTGATGAATCCATGTCTCGTCGGCGGTTACAACATGCCTTAGGAAGCTGTCACCTTCCCTATCCTATCGCTGTTGTCCCTTATCAGCTCGTTTGTTCGCACGATGATGCCATCATGGACAGTAGTTGCTGGCCTTGCCTTATGAGGTTCATTGACGGCGGCTTCTCGCCCTCCTTCAAACTTTTGGCACCAAGCAAAGACAAACATGATCGGTGAACTGTCTTTGAAGTCTCTGATAAATTTCAGATGCTTTCACACGTCCTTTGTGGAGAAACTTGATGATTACTCGTTGTTCCACTTTAGAAACTCAGTCGGAAACTCTACAGCTTCATCTGATTGACAACAGTGTCAATAGATCGGAAAAAACTTGCACATCCAGATTGATTTGGTCGACCCCATCATTTTGTGGAGCCAAAATCGCACTTCACACGTCCAGGTGGAGTCTTTGTAGTTGTCGTTCATGTTAGAAAAGACCTTTGCCTCGAGTTCATCTATTCTGCCAACCCTTTGTCCACATGGCAGTTGACGCATGTCGAAATGTTGGTACAAAGCCAGTCTTCCGCTGCCAATGACAAGCAGCTGCTGTGAAAAGTGCTCAGCTATTACATCTCCAAACAGAAGGGCTGGTCTTCAGTTCCAGTTTCTGAACATGTTGCCAGAGAATAGAGGTCTTGAAAGAGGCATTCAGCTCATCAGCCTTTGTGCATTTTGGGATGATGGAAAGGGTTGGCAAAAGTTTCCTGCAAGTACCACAATCACTGCCTCTGATGTCTTTCAAAGTCTTGTCAACAGCTTCCAGCGCCTTGCAATGTGACATGGTGCACTCATCCCAGACAATGAGCTGTGTTTGTTGCAAAACCTTGGAGAATCTGTTTTGGCCAAGTTCAAAGGAATCTTAAAAGCTGAATGTGCAGTCCTGCCTCCAGAAGATGTCACAGCAAGAGCTATGCGGTGCTGCCTGGTCTTTGCGAGAAGAAGGTTGATCAGGAAGGGTTTTCCTGTGCCTACAGGCGCATCAAGAAAGAAACAATTATCCTGTTGTAAGCAGTTCTTGTGTCATCTAGTAGCTCATTTTCAGCAACAAAAGCCTCCAGTTCATCTACCGGTATCTTCTTTCTTCTACACTGCTTTGCAATGAAATTGCCCCACCAGCAAGGCATTATCCGACCTTATCCTTATTTAGTGGGGGGATTCGTCTACCTCCGACTAGTAAACGATTAGATGCATGCTCACGGGACATGACCATTTGGGTTAACATAGGATGTCCAGGTGCCTGTATAGGGTCATCAGTTGACACTTGTGCGAGATGTTCCATGCAGTAGGGAGGAACCAACTGCCTCGTGAACGTACACTACTGTAATCGGCACAACGGTCTCAATGCCGCAACGACAACCATTCACACAATTAAAGGACTTTAAACGAGGTCGGATTACTGGTCTCTCCGAGGCTGGATGGTCAAGCAGACGGATTTGCTGTCCATGTGTCGCGGGACGCATGGACGGTAGGCCGATGTTGGAGGCAGTGGCGAGAGGAAGGCACACGCGCCAGAAGACCAGGCTCTGGGCCCCGGAGAAGCACGTCGGCTCGTACCGATAGGAGGATACTGCGAACAGCGCTAGCGGACAGAACCATCACCCTGCGGCAACTGCGCGACAACATCACTATTCCCGGTACTGCTCCAGTGTCAACAGCGACAATAGCACGACGGTTACACGCCGCGACAATGTCTGCCAGGCGTCCATTGTTGTGTCTTCCTTTGACACCTGAGCACCGCGCGATACGACTGCAACGGTGTCGTGAACGAGTGGGCTGGCGAATGGAATGGCGCCCGGTGGTCTTCAGCGACGAATCCCGCTTTTGTTTCGACACTGACGACAGATCGGACGGGTGTGGCGCAGACCATTGGATCGTGCCAATGAACAATGCATCCTGTATTGCCATCGTGGACCAACACCGGGGATCATGGTCTGGTGTGCCATCGGCTATGATACCAGGACGCCTTTAGTCACCATCCAAGGCACCCTGACAGCAGCACAGTACGTCACAGATTCTGCAGCTCGTATTACTGCCCTTTCTGCACACCATACCCGGCGCAGTCTTTCAGCAGGATAACGCCAGACCGCACACGGCAAACGTGAGCATGGCACGTCTGTAGACGTCAACTGCCTGCCATGGCCCGCGAGATCCCCAGACCTATCGCCGATTGAGCACGTGTGGGACATGGTGTGACGTCGTTTATGATCACCCCGCAATTTCCATGAACTGACACAGCAGGTTCACCAGGGCAGGGCAGACGCACCCCAAGATGACATTCGCTACCTGTATGATCACCTGCACCTGCGGCTGGAACAATGCATCGCCGCTAGAGGTAGTGCCACAACCTACTGATGCCGCTTTCCATTAGGACCCTCTGTACACACGAGTGCACGTCTTGGCTCCATAACGTAATAAAGGTGTGTTCAGATGTATCTCTTGGCTCATTCGGATAACTCCTTTTGGGTGGCGCAATTGCATTGCAAAGCTACTGGAAATGCAAGCGACTGTCATCTTTCAGAAAGATGGAGCTCCTCCTCATTGGGATCTTCAAGTTCGCACACATCTTAATGAAACATTCCCAAATCGTTGGATTGGCAGAGATGGCCCCAGGGATCATCGGGCACGACCCCATAGATTATTTTCTTTGGGGTACGTTAAAGATGTTGTTTACATACCATCAGTTCAGATCTTGTGTCCTACCACACAGCGTGAATGGGCATTTTGCGTGCTACCAGGGGGGCACGTTGAAATTTTGTCTGCACTGATGGATAACTGCGTGTTTCTTAGCGTACCCCAAAGAAAGGGGGGCACGTTGTTCGGGCTTTTCTTAGAATTGATAGAACTTAACATCTTGACGATCTTTAAAAATGAGCACTAACTGGAGATAATGGAGCAGTAACTGGATAATAGGGACTTTTTTATGGACACTCTGTATACTTCAAGTAAATCTTTTCTTGTATGAATCGGTTGGCCGAACAAGGCACATGGCATTCACCTATCACGGATGATCTACAGTGTCAGATGATCAGTTATCATGACGGAGTCTGTGGTGAACTTGATGCAAGCCTATTATGGCATGAAGAAGACATCAAGTGGCAGTACTAGGAAGTATCAGTCCCTTGATGAGCACAGTGCCTTCAGAAGTGACAAGCGACTCTTCTCCATAAAGGACAGTCATTTAATGTGTTCAACATGGTGTCCCTCTTGCTCAAGGCACATTTGAAGGCGCTGATTCCAATCGTCATGCACTTGCACAAGGATTTCTGCAGAAATGCTGGCACACGCTTCTTCGATGCGTTGCTGGAGATGGTGTCTGTTTCCGATTTTCTATGCATACACGAGTTGCTTTAAATGAGCCCACAGATAAAAGTCAAGTGATGTGAGATCAGGTGATCTGGGTGGCCATTCCACAGCACCACGTCGACCAATCCAATGACCAGGAAATTGAACATCTAACCACTGACGAACATCTGCACCCATCCTGTTAAAAGTAAGAGGGAAAGCTGCCATCTTCATTCAGAAGTGAGGGAAACACCACTTCTTGTAGGGTTGAGCATTTAGGTTCTGGTCAATGAAAATGGATCCAATTATACGGGTACCCCATATTCCACACCACACAATAACCTTTAGGTTCCATCCAGTGTAGTTTGTGGTCACTCCAATATCTGTGGTTGTGACGGTTGACTAACATAAAAGTTTGCCTCATCACTGAACAAGATACCTTGTGCAAAAGAGGGATCTTGTCGATGTTGCTCTAGGGCCCACGTGCAAAACTGCATACGTCTGTCTGGGTCATCCTCTGCTAGGTGCTGGAGCATCTGAATCTTGAATGGATGCCATTGATGAGCATGAAGGATTCGTACGATCAATGACTGGTTGTTCCACATCCTGCTGACAAACGTTGTGTGCTCGTGACGAAGGACGCCAAAACCATTGTTGAGGTTGTCTCGTCAGTAGCACTTATTGGACGGCCACTCCGTGCCTCGTCAACCACAGTCCCAGTTTCTCGGAATTTCTTAAGTACCTGACAGTGTTGTGTGAAATTGAAGGTCTTTCTGGGTGCCGGTTGTTAAAATCTGCAGCTATGACGCGGAACCTTCCTTCTCCAGACATCAAAATGACCTTAGTTCTCTTCTCTGTGGTCAAAGCCATCTTCAGTTAACTGCAACAAAATGAAAGTCAAAATGTCTTGTAACGTTTGAACCATAACTGCTACTTCAAATCTGTTTGCAGGAATGAAATTATCAGAAAATGAGGATGTTATTTGATATATCATACGATCCCCTTCCCATTTAAAAAAAATTGACTTAGATTGAAGATGGCCGCATGTTTGGTACGTACCGTAAAAGACAGACTATCTCACCCATACCTTACTGGAATATTCAGATTTCTCAATTCCTGCAAGGTTTTCGAAAAAACAGGGTGTAGTGCGACTTTTGACTCATCCTGTAGAACGATAATAGCTATAAGAAAGTTGTAGAGTCGAAAAAAGCTTATTTGGGCAAATAATGAGATGGGGTGTTCAACGCACAAAACGCGCATTTATGGTTGAAGACAATCCACAAGGCATGATTACCCATGCAAATCTGGATCGATTCAGTGTCAACATATGGGCTGGGATTGTTGGTGATGTACTGGTTGGCTCATATATTCTGCCAATTCGTCTCCCAGATCATCAGATCTTACCTCCCTTGACTTCTTCTTGTGGGGTCACATGGGGAGTCAGACTGGAACAAGCACTGAATTAACATGGAGTCTCCCATAGTCTGAAAAGCTGGCAAGCCTAGCTACCGGATTCATACACTGTCCAGCACATTTTTTGTCCATCATAGTTGATTTAAACGAAAATCACTCATTAAAACTATAATAGTCCGTTCGCAAAAATGTATCTGAAAGCAATAATTGAGTATAGAAAGGATTGCCTGAGTGTCCACGCAGCAGCAATTCGGCTTGGGATTAAGTACTCTTCGGCCAAATATGACTACGAGAGGCCAACGAAGAAAAGAGGTCCAAAAAGGAAACTACAGGCCCAAGAAATAAAAGGCGATTAAAGTTTGAAGTTAAACGACTGTGTTTGTCTGGGAGCAAATGACGTCCAAAAACTTACAAGAGAACCTCTCCTAGAACCATAGTCCACAAGAGCCTTCCTCTTACGCTTCAACACAAGACCAGAAGACTTGACTTGGTACGCAAGTGGTTAGAAGACGGCCATGGCTGGACTCGAACAATCTTGTGAACGAAAAACGCTTTTCACTGGATGGACCAGACAATTTTGGGACCTTCACAACAGAACAACATTGCAATGTACGGAAAAAGCGACAAATGGGAGTAGGCGGTATCATGGTGTTACCAAATGGTTTATTCATCTGGAAAGGCTTGAAGGACGGGTTAATTCCCAAAAATGCATCGATCTACTTCAAAGTACTGTTAAAAAACTCTTCTTGGACAACAGCACATTTTTCAATAGGATGCTACCACGATCCACACCTCAAAGGCAACCGTGGTAAGGTTTCATCAATCCAACATGTCTATTCTTCTGTGGCTGGCAATATCTGCCGACTTGAATGTGATGGAAAATGTCTGGTCTTGGTTGAGTCACGTTGTCTATGATGGGCCACAATGTCAGACTAAAGATCTATGGATGCAGCTTCCACGCTCCAAGACAAAATGACCGAAGCATTGATGGGACTACTCCAGGTCATTGAGAGACAAGATGACGAAACTGATTACCGATACGAAGCTTTTTGGTCCAATTATTCGAACTATTCAGACATTAACTTCGGCACGTGTCCCTTTGCACTGGTCAAAAACTCGACTGTGACCCATAATCCTCATGTTGGCTGTTCTGTTCTGTTCATGATAAAGATAACTATGTCGACTGCCACCATTAACTGTAACTTACATTTGTGATGCGCTTTGACGTGTTGACGACGTGCGTCTTGAATAGCGATGGCATGGCAACCATGATAAGAAATAGTTCGAAAAGGTGTCAACACAAGCGTTAAGTTTGAAAAGATGAATAAAACTGGAAAAACAACCACGATGATACGGAAAGAGCGTTTTTATTGCCTTATGCATTTTGACAAATCGTCATCATCAGAGGCGAACAATGAAAACTGGAAGACGGTGCCCCTTATATATCCCCTTCCTATCGCGGACCTAATGGAAGATTCCTCTAAAGCGCCGATCTATGGTGGAGCTCTTCCGGCCATCTAATCCAACTAAGAAATCTATGAGGCCGTCCCTCTCGAAGGATGTTTGATTGCTGAGGAGGGTGCTGTTTGAACGTTTCGATCTTTTGATCTCAATTGCCTCGTGTATAAGTATTTTGTCTCTGTCCTTTCCTTTTCATAGTATGTACATACAGGCATCGATGTTGACCAATAGGCGTTCTATCGTGGCCAAAAGAGCTCCACCGTAGATCGGCACTTCAGAGGAGTCATCCATTAGGTCCGCGATAGGAAGGGGATATACACTGAGTGAGCATATTATTATGACCACCCGACATGTTGGGACCAATATAAAAAGGGAAATGCAAATGCGCGCACGGACGTCGCCACACAATGTTGCTAGCGGACCGGACCAATATAAAAAGGGAAGCTGAGTGTCGTCGACAAAAGTAGACGTGTTCCATTCTTCAACTATGGCTAAACGACGCGATTTAACAGCCTTCGAACGCGGGTTGATTGTAGGTGCTCGGAGCTATGGAGCGAGTATCAGCGAAACGGCAACATTCGTGGGGTGCTCGAGAGCAGCCGTCGTTAAAGTATTTAAAGACTGGACGGTTAGCCAAAAGACGGGGTCTGAACGTTCGCGTCATGGCCACCCGTGGATGGTTGATGATCGGACAGAACATAGACAGTCACGACTGGAAAAGGATAACAGAAGGGCAACTGTGCATCAAATCACTGCTGACCTTAATCAGGGGTCCTCCAAAACGGTCTCTGAAAGCACTGTCCACCGCACACTGCATCGTACGGGATACGGAAGCCGAAGACCTGTCCGCACACCTTTGCTGTCTGCAGCCGAGCAGAAACGACTCAGATTCGCTCAGGAGCACAAGGACTGGGCCATCGAGCAGTGGAAACAAATCGTGGTCTAACGAGTCACTATTCCAGTTACATCATGCAGACGGCCACGTGAGAATCTGGCGGAAACAGCACAAAAGCATGGGCCCCGCATTCACGAGTACAACCCTTCAGGCCGGTGATGGCAGTGTTATGGTCTGGGGAATGTTTTCCTGGCATGCGTTGGGTCCGTTAATACGTGTCGAACAACGTCTGGATGGCACAGCATACCTGTATATCGTCGCCGATCAAGTCCACCCTGTCGTGTCGATGGTGTACCTAATGGAGATGGCTACTTCCAGGAAGACAATGCGCCATGCCACAGAGCTCGTATTGTGCAGGAGTGGTTCCAGGACTTTACCTCACTTCGGTGGCCCCCACAATCCTCGGATCTCACTCCAATTGAGCATTTGTGGGACAAAGTTGAACAAACCAGCAGAAGGCTGGATCCACCATTGTCCAATCTAGCACAACTAGACAGTGATATCCTTCAGGCATGGTGTCAGATTCCTCCCACCACCTTCCAACATCTCGTGGAATCAATGCCACGAAGAATCACTGCAGTATTAAAGGCAAAAGGTAGCCCAACAAGATACTGACAGGGTGGTCGTAATAATATGCTCACTGTAAAAGGGGCACAGTCTTCCAGTTTTCTTTGTAACATTGTTCGCCTCTGATGACGACGATTTGTTGAAACGCGTAAGGCAATAAAAACACTGTTTCCGTACACGGTGGTTTCCAGAGAACAAAATATACACATTTCTTGATGCTTATTAATTTTATCCATCTTAAGAAGAGCAAAATAAATTCTAAAACTTATTTAACGTAAAGATTAAAATTTGTCTCACATAATAAATCCAAGATATAAATTACAATAAATTACACATTGATAATAATAAAAAAAGACTTTATTTATCGAAATAAAGATAAATATTTTAAGCTTTCAATCATGTAATGAAATAACTATGATGTACCACACGGGGATGAAGATAAACCAATATATTTTAATGCAGTCTGATGAAAAAAATTTTCTTGCCGAAGTTCTTCCATACTTTCATGTAGCAGCAGATATTCTATATAAATATTTATATTAAAAATGACTTTTTTTACACATTATTCCTCGTAAGTTAAGAATCCTTTGCACTAGATTTCGTTTTCTCCTCGGATTTGGAGTCTTCCTTTTTGTCCTTTTTATCTTTCTCTTTGTCATCTTTTTTACCTTCCTTCTTCTCTGCATCTCGATTAGTAATCTTGTTGTTGATTAGATTGTGCAGTGCAATCACTGAGCGGATAAGAGACGCAAGGTAAACGACCAACATTTGGTCGTTCGTTTTAATATACAGTGACCGAACAAATTCGGTCCTTGTCATATCTGGCAATAAGTTGAAAATATCCTGCAAATGATATATGATCTGATGATTGACGGGCAACTTTCCTTGAACTACCTAAGGAACGGAAAAACAATGCACAAAATCAATTTTTAATATCGAAAAGGTAAGCAAAAGAAACATTTTTTATGTAATGTATTGCCAAACCCGGTTACTACGAATTTCATGGGACCCGATGGTCCAGTGCTATGGATGAAGTTAAATTCTATACGTAAAGTACAACAATTCATCAAAAATTAACAAAGAGTAAACTATCAAACTAACACTAATACCTGAAACAGCCACCATAGGGCATTGATGACAGTGCAAACTGATTTTGGAAGAGAACGAATCAGTTATCGACAAAGGTTGACTTCAATGTTCGACCAAACTTAAACTACCTTCTGTTTCAGTTCTTTAATTACGAGTGCTTTATTGTTTTCCAGTTTGCGTTTCAAGATTTTCCAAAGATCTTCTATGGGGTTCAGGGTCTGGGGAGTCAGATGGCCAGTTCAGAGTTGAGTGTGATACGTGAGCTAGGCTGTTATCCTGTCTCCATACAAATCTTCGGATGATGACACAAGAAACGCATCCAGTATTTCCTGGTAGGCCAATAAATCAATCGTTTCTCTGATGATTGGAAATTAAGACAAGGCACGGACTGAGATGGTGTGGCAGTGGTGTGTTCAGAAGCGGTGCGTGGCAACAACATAATTTGGGAGTGGAATGATGGCAAAGTGGTGTCAAAGTGGTTTAAGGCGCACTGAACTGGCAAGTATCATATCGTGCCACTGACTTGCCACTTAAGGCTAGTTCCCATATCTCCGACAGGCCGATACTACCGGCCGCTACGACAACTACTGCGATTGAGAAGCTCGATTTGCAAAGCATCGACGCGAATAGTACTTGACTGTCGGCCCAAGGAGCAGATTCCCATAGGCACGATTTGCAATTCCTAACACTGCGCATGTGGGGATTGGAGCGAGAGCCTCTTTGTCGAGAGAATAAAGATGGCGTCTTGTTTATCGATACGTAGGTGAATGCTTTCTTACGTTGTAAACAGCTTTAAAAAAACCGTACACCAGTTAAAAATTATCAAATAATAAAACTGGAAATAGTTTTACATTCGTCTGTGATAATTTATTTGATGCTCTTCAACATACAAAGGCATGAGCATGGAAAATCACCATCGACGATTCGATAAATTTCTCTCCTACCCACCTTTGCTAGAACAGCACTGACAAGGCCAGCTAGCAACAGCGAGAGAAACAACGCTGGCTTTGTTTCTCTTGAATGTGCTTTGGTGCTGATAAAATAGAAAATAAAAAATTATGAAACAC
>JAHWFO010012261.1:105880-139802 GCA_023313115.1 Rhysida immarginata | reverse complement strand
CCCCCGGGGTGGGGGGTCGTGTTTGGTGTCATTCGATAGATTTTTGAAAAATATTGAACACTTGTTTTTCAGTTTTTCGTTCCGATGTAAATTTCGCGAAATATTCAACCGTCCCGCTTCTTTTGGCACACCCTATACATTTATATATATTTATATTTTTTTTTTTGTTGCAGAAATGGGATTTCAGATTTGTTTGTTGTACTAGAATTGTTCAATTTTTGACTAACTGATGGCGCTGTCAGTTTACAGACATCAGTTTATGCAAATTTTCAGACATTAAGATGGTATCGGCTTACAAATGTTGAATGTACCGTCCATCATTCAGCAACACAACCATCAGATGAGATGCCCACTGTTCACTGCTGTAAGCAACATTTCTCTCGGTATGGCAGACGCATGTTGCCAGATAGAACCTTTTAATGTTGCCAATGTTGGTCGCAGTATACTTTTGACTTCAGGTATCCCTATAGCCAAAAGTCACAAGGTGTCAGATCAGGCCATCTGGGTGGCCATGCATGCGGAAAGTATCGACTGAGGACACGATTCTCCCCAAATTTTGAGCGGAGCCGTCGTTGCACAGGCGCAGCAATATGTGGCGGTCCTCCATCTTGCATAAAGGTCGATAACAGTGTTGCACAGACACACCAGTGATAGTAACTTTTTTTTTTTTTTTTTTTAAGAACAGTCCCTGCGACTTCCTTGAAGAAAAATAGACCAATTATGATATGAGCGGTGAAGCCACATCCGGCTGTAACTTTTGGCTGATGTATGGATTGTTCAACAAATGCATCTGGTTTTCCGCACTCCACACATGGCAATTGTGTGTGTTAACACTTTTAAAAAGTGTGAAATGTGCTTCATTAAATTTTCTACTGAATTAAATGCTCTAGGAGGTGGACTTAGAATATCGTTTGAGTTAACTGGGAATTTGAGTTATTCGAGTTCGACTGTACCAATACTTGTGCGAGATACTCTGAGAACTTACATTCATATTTTGTTTGTTTATTTTCATAATTTTCATAACCTCTTCTACCATTTTTTTAACCGCTTTGTGTTCTAGTTTCTTTTTACTGTCATTAATAAAATCTTTTATTGTTTACTATGCAAAGTGTTTGTTGACTCATTACTAGCCGAAATATCCACTTTAACACCTGCCTCATCAAGTAGCAATGCTCATTGTTATGAGAACAGCAGTGTAAAAATATTTTATTATATTTCCACAAGTTGTAAGTGCCTTTTAGCAAAAGGGTTTCTATTTTATGCAATAAAAAAAATTAATGTCAATAATTTCAATGTTATGCTGTTTTAAATCTCAAACACTGCTAATTCTCATAGAAAGTCAAATTTGAACTCAAGCAGTCTAAAAAGGTTAAATGATACAGATCAGTTGTTCACAAAACATGCATCATATGATTTACAGGACAACACACAAAATACAGTCTCACCCTGTTCGCCATCTTGTACAATACACAAAAAACAGCAAGCAAAAGCACACATATCACAGGGATTATTCCATTTGATCATACAAATCATACAATCAATCCGATACCTTAATAGATGTTCAACTCCAACTTCTTCAGCTTCTTCTGCTCCAATTTCACTTGGAACATGTTCAAAAGTCTTTGTTGTGGGAGTACCATCCTAATACAATATCAAAGGCAATATTTCAGTACAATACACATAACGAAGAAAAAGAAAAGAAAGCTAACAGTCACAGTTTAACAATACTCCATTTTTTTTTTGTCAAAGGGACTGCAAAATACACTAAAAAATTTCATCTACAAAACTACTTAGGATGAAGGAAGATTCATCCATATGTAGAGTTAAAAGACGGACAAAGCATATAAAACCAAATAAGCCATTAGGATAAGTGCTGCTCACTATATGAACACAATCAAGTGCAAATATTCTTATCACTAAAATATGCATAAAACACACTTTAGAACTCTTCCGTGTATAATGCAATATAAAATCATAACTAGCTACGGCAACATTGGGAACCTAACCATTTTGTCTTTATATAGAGGGGAGCACAAAATTCAAACTCACGGATGATTAAAATAAATTTTCCTTTGTTCAAATATTTACTAATAGACCGACCTGTATGATTTTACATCATATGTAGTCTATTAATTGCTTTAGAAAAAAATACAAGTCCAAAATCAATGTTTATTTTTAAAAAATAAGTAAATACTGTAACAGCACTTATTTCGATTTTCCCAAGCTTGAATAATAAACAGCCCAAATCTCACTTTTCGCATTACATGTATTTCATTTCACTTTTTCCCAATTCCACAACAGGAAATTAACACCGAGCATTCACTAGAGATCAACGCAGAATTATGCTCAAAATATACTCTGCATCAATAAATAATGAAATTAATTAGTTTAAAGGCTTTTAAATCGCATTCCAATATTAAATGATCGAGACCATCAGTCGATTCACTGCTCAGGACCTTTGTTGGCGTCTCTTCCTGAACTAGGGAGCCTAGGTTGAACTCAATGATAGGATGTCAATCTCGACATATAATTAATTACCAACTTTATGTAATCATTTATAAATCAAGTGAACACGACAGCATTATCCCAGAAACAGAGTTGAAAAGTTTAAGATACGAGGATTAATTGGAAAAGCAATACTTCCATGGCTGTAACTATATTTGGTAACCGATTTTCAAAATACTTACCTTGTCCTCTATGTAATGCACTATTCACCTTTCGACATACACTACATGATCAAAGGAGTTGGGACACCTGTTGCACTACCGTAAATCCGCAAAAAGCTTCAATCAGTAGTGTGTAGGACCACCCCGAGCTGCTATCACTGCCTCCACCCTACATGGCATACTGTCCACATGTTTATGGTATGTGTCCACAAGTATTGACCTCCATTCCTCGAGGAGTGTCGTGGTCAGTTCCTGGACAGATGCAGGGCGAACCATCCTGGATCTCACACGTCGTTCCAATTAGTCCCAAAGATGTTCGATGGGGTTGAGATCAGGACTTTGGGCAAGCCAATCCAGTTCTTCAACCCGCATCTCGTCAAACCAGTCGGATATGGATCTTCCTTTGTGGCAAAGCGCATTGTCGTGCTGGAAGAGGAACGGCCCGTCACCGAAGTGTTCCCACAACGCTGGAAGTGCCCCATTATCCAGAATGGTCCTGTAGCCATCAGCATTCAGGTTTCCGTCCACCTTGATGAACGGGCCCAGTCCAGTTCCACAATTACGGTAGGTGTTCACAGGGGTGTCCCAACTCCTTTGATCGTGTAGAGTACGCCCCATCCTTTTCCACACTCTTGCACCAACACGTGATAGTCGAGTAAACTCGTTAGAAAAGAATTCCAGAGTTGTTGTCGACACAAGGCTTGAATGGCAGCTTTCACCTGTCAGGTAACTCATGTCCATTAAGGCATTCATTCACCTCTTCTTAAAAATGAAAGAGGGCACCTTAGGGACTTCTGACGACCAAGTGGAAGCTGCCATTTAATCCTGGTGTTGACAACAACCCTGGAATTCTTCTCCAACAGCACAGAGTAAAGAAAACAAATGCAACAAACGAATACAAACCGGAAGAAACAGCGACCACAGCGCCATCAAGTGATACAAAGGACAGATGATAATTTTTTTTTTTTATGTTTTTTTTCCATAAAAATTTCATTCCTTAACTAGAGTCTTCTTTATTCACGCATAATTTAAGCTTTCATTCCATTCTTAATTAAAAAATTGCTTGCGTTAGCATGGCATTTGGAAGCATGTCCTTGGTACAGCTAGGATCGCTGCTAAACTTTGTTTCCCACTGTTTAACATGAGCTTGTCGCATCCGTGTTTTCTTTAATAGGTGCCGACAGATTCATCTGACTATCACATGCTGGTGCAAGGGTGTGGAAAGGGATAGGGATTATCAAAAAGTAAATACATAGAGGAGAAACGTAAGTATCAAGTACAAACAAAATTTTGAAAATCGGTTACCAAATAAAGTTACACAGGGTTCACGCTTACTCACAATTTACACATTAAAAGGGCATTTTACAAAAACATTGACTCATAAAATTTTGATCTGTGAGTCAAAAATGACTCGTCAACAAACTCCTTCAGCACTGCTTTTGTTGGAACGCTTTGTGTGTTAACAATGATAAAATTAAGGAGAGAGGGAATCAAAAAGTAAAGGAAACACAAATTATTAATTGGTCTGCATTTATACGGTTCACTGTCCGCAATAGCTCTACTGCATGGAGCAACCAGCGAATATCGTGGTTCCTGGTTCGTTTCCAGATTGCGCAATTTTCCCCTTCCCTTTTCTACTTTGTAATTTCGAAGAACATCAGCATCAATGGGCAAATATTTCAAAATTTTCCATAAATTGCTGTTTTTGAAATCAATGAAGAGAAGATGAAAGACTTAAGTGAGCCAACCAGATTCAAATGGTATTGTACGAGGTGCATTCAAGTTCTAAGTTCTCTAAATTTTTTCCTGACAAAATACTTAACCCAGAAAGTTGTAACTACTGTTACTTCTTGACATAATCACCACTAAGTCGAACACATTTTTTCAAAACGGCAGCGCCATGATTTCATGGCTGCTGAGAACTCTTCTTTAGGGTATGTTTTTGCCCACTGGTAAATCGCTGAAGCAACTGCAGCTCGGTTGGGAAACGAGTGGCCACGGAGAATGTCCTTTGTCCTCGATTGGAAAAAGCCAGAAATCGCTAGGAGCAAGGTCTGATGAGTATGGAGCATGGGAAACCACCTCAAAGTTATTTTGAAGAAACTGCCGAGTTAGGAGTGCCTGATGAGCAGGGGCGTTGTCTCGATGAAAAAGCACCCGTCCAGTCTTGTTTGGTCGTTTCTCATGCAATGCTGGAAAGAATATTGTTCTCAAAACATTTTCATATGAATTAGCTGTAACAATTGTACCCATTGGAACACAATGCATGAGGATTATGCCTTCACTGTCCCAAAACGTGGCCACCATAACTTTCTCAGCAGAGGCTGTGACTAGAAATTTTTTTGGTGGCAGTGAATCAGTGTATTTCCATTATGAAGATTGGAGTTTCGTTTCGGGGTTAAAATAATGGAATCCACGTCTCATCCATCGTCACAACTGATGAAAAGAAAGCACCATTCATTGCTGCATCACGTGTCAACAACTGCTGAGAAATTGCCACCCGCACAGACTCGTGTTCGTCGGTCACCATTCGTGGGACCCACCTTGAAGAAACTTTCCGCATTTTCAGCTCATCATGCAAAACAGACTCCACAGACCCCACGGAAATGCCAAGTTTAGAGGCAATATCATGCACACCTAAGCGATGGTCTTCCATGACAACTTGTTCCACACAAGCAATCATGGCTTCTGTCTGGCTGGTTCGTGGTCGAGGCTGCTTCGATTAATTCTCACAAGATCCTCGACCTTATTTAAATGTTCATACCCATGAACGCACATTTTTAATATTCACCATGCCTTCAACACATCTCACTTGATTGGCGATGAATTTCGATGGGTGTTTCACCCGACAAGTGCAGAAAACGAATTATTACACGTCTGTAAATGATCTTGTAAACTAAACTTCACCATCTTAAGTATATGAAACATCGTTTGCGGCAACGCGCACGGTATTCACGCCGTTCACGATATAGTGCTGCCATCTAGGTTAGTAAAGACGAAATATTTCCCGCAAAATTTTAAAAGCATCCAGATCTTTCTACTTACTCTCACTGCAGAGAAAAAAAATTTGGAGACCTTATAACTTGAATGCACCTCGTAGATACAGTTGTAGAAATAAAGAATGTTATTTCGTTTTCTGTTAACAAAGGTCTCAAAAACAGATAAAAACAAAAATATGGGAATAAAAATTTATTTTTTGGATTTGACTCGCAACTTTCAGGCTGACGAGTCAAACTGACTAGTCTTTGTAAACCGAAAATGAGCTCCCTGATAGAGGTGCGCCTGTTAGTCGCCAGTTTCATCAAACCTAAAGTCTTTGTAAGCCCACCAATCGGGGACTCATAAGATACCTTTTAAGGTAGTGTTTTTTTGTTTTTGTTTTTTAATACCCTGATTGGTGGACAAAACTGAATTGTCAACTATTTTTCACTTGTTCTATCTAGCTAGCCTTGATAATGGTGTAAACTGAAACGCGTCAGCACTAAAAGATTAGTATCTCTATCGTTCTTTTACACCTCTGTATATTTTTTATAATCACAACAATACTAGGCCAATGGACCCTTAGATTCTTGTTTTAGTGTTAGGAATCTGTCCTCCAACTTTGTAAACGTATTTTGGATACACACAAAAAACATCACAAGATTTACCTACAATAATATTAACAAATTATCAAGGCATTAAATATTTTAGAAAACAATCAGGCTAAATCTTACATCATGAATTTCTTCCACTGCAATATAAGCTTCCGTTGGTAAACCTAGATCTTTAGGTTTAGCATCTATAATAACTAACACCTAAAAATTAAAAATCGTACAGATCGTAAATTTAAATCATATTATTTAAATAAGAAATAAATATTTAACATGAATTCGGAACATAATACTAACGGAATTAGGACAATATCTCCTAACAAGTTCATTTATTGCTACGTCATTCTGATGCAATTTCGGACCAGTGTGATACCAACCTACAATTTTTTCTCTAGCTAAACAAAAACAGAAAGAGAAAAAGAAACAGGATAGAAATGAATTAAGGTGAATTAGAAAACACGAGCAAATATTCTAATTTTGGGTCAAAAACTTGAAACTTCGACATTTTATTACGTTAATCTTTAATCCTCCTATCAGATCGTTGCATATCAAATGTCAGATTGCAGAGGTCATCTTTAATGGCCCTCTAGAAAGGACACCTTCACACGTGCTATTCGAATAACCCCCATTGCAATCCAAACATTGTTGCCAACGATTTGGCAGCTTCTCGAGCCCTCTCCGATAGAATCCATGGTCACGGGACTCAATAAAACTCCCGAAATGCGTTTTCGACGTCTGCTTGGGTTAGGAATGTTTTCCTCCGGAGAAAATTCTCCAGGCTCTGGAAAAGATGGCAGTCGGTAGGGGAGAAGTCCGGAGAGTACGGGGTGTGTGGAAGCACCTGCAGAGTCCTTCATGCAACGTGCGGACACGCGTTGTCATGCATCAGAAGGATGCCTTTGTGATGCCAAGTGCAGGTTGTTGCTGACACAGTTTTGTGGGATACGATGCAGTTCAACTTGAATTCGTAATGCATTATCACACGTAATTCATATGAAGTCATGACTATCTTCACAGAAATGCAAATTTCTGGCAGCTGGTTGCTGATAGGTTTATCTCTGGGAATGTATTACTTTGTTATGGGTACTTGTTACTAAACGTGGAAACCGTGCTGAAGCGCGGAACCCACCTCGAAATCTGACATTTGATATGCAACGACCTGATACAATCCATCTGTGCAGTTCATTCTTAAATATTCATTTCATTTTATGAGTGGAGGAAAATGCGAGAAATTTCCCAGACATTGATAAAAAAAAAAAAGTCAGACTCAGTGGCCAAGAGTGTACGTCTTGTCGCTCTTGAGACCAACGAGTTGCAGATTTGAATATCACTGACGGCATGTATGTTCGTGTTTTTCCCTTTGCTAACAAGTTTGGAAGGCCAAGAAAAGCCTCGGTAGGCTGATCTCCTGCTAGGTTAAATTTCAAATACATCCAATGGTTATTTAACATTTTCAACATCAAAAAGGTAAAAGAGGAATAGAAAAGATAGAAACCCGCTACTACAAAAACGAGTTGTTCAAAACATTTGTGATCCCTCTTTGAGTTGCTGGATTTTCAAAGCGGACAAGCTGCTTGATTTTTCGATCGCCTCCACATGCAACTATTGACGTTGCTGCTGAAGAAATTTTTATCAGTGGGAACGTTATCAGAATGGTTCAAACATGTATGGCTGCATCAAACTTTTTTTTTTTTTTTTTCTCCACTGTTTAAATTTTTATACAGCTTTTCACCAAGGCAGGTGCACTAAGGAAAACGCTTTGATGATCAGAAGTCAGTCAAACGTATCATCAGGTTGCATACTTCGCTTTATGAATGCATCAAAGAGTATCTAATAATTTCCAATTTTTAGATATTGTTATCTATTATCGAAAAAAAATATACTTTTCAGGTACCCTTTAAGATTGTTAAATTTTAGATACGATTCATATTAGGCTGGACTTCCCCTTTAACATTGCATTCTCATAGAATGGTATGGAATGGTATGCAGCAATTATATTGGAGGATAAATTGATGTAATGGTTTCAGTGCTGATATTGATCAATCAGAAATTTTAAGCAGCAGTGCCCACTGGTTTAGAGGGAAATGATAAGTGGCTATTATAAGCAGAGTATATATATATTACACAGAATGTGTCTGCCAGTCACCAGAAACAGTAAAGAGAACATGTCTGCCAATTGGTTTTTAAGTTACTGTATTTTATCGAGTTAACCGAAGTTTACACAAATTTTCGCATGGAATTTGTCCACTTATTAGATATCCATTTAAGCAGACTTAAAATCAACTACAGAAAATTTGTCCATTTATTTGAAATCAACTATGAAAAACTCAGTATCCACTTAGCGAGGTTTGACTGTATATGTGCATTTTAGTGTACTAAGGCTCATACTAATTTGGGATTCATTAATATTTACTGAAAATAAAGATAAAACTGAACGAAATGGTGATGCATTAGCAGCATATACTTTCAGTATAATTTCTTATGCAAATTCAGAGTTATGTCGCTAAAAAGTTGGTTAGCCAGGCCGCTACACGGAAAGCTGACATCTTAAGCATGCTACACTGCACGACTTACAAGGGAACCCCACATAGCCTAACCGCTTTAACAATGGAGTCCTTGTATGGCTATGTATGCTGAAATTGTTTCGTTTTCGCGGTTTATTTTGAAAGAAACACAATTTCGCACTCTCTTATTTTGCAAGCATCTATAGTAGCTTCAGATGAGTAACATATTTCAATTTGGTGGAAATCTGTGACATACATGTTCGAGGGATTCCCTTGTTAGTCTTAAGACTTCAGCTTTTTGTGTAGCGGTCCAGATAATCAACTTTTAGAATCGGATAACTCGGAATTTGCATAAGAAATTATACAGAAAGTATATGCTGCTAATGCATCACCATTTCGTTAAGCTTCCTTTCCTTAAAGGACAACTCCACGCTAACACACTTTTATTTAAAATGAATGTTCGAGATATAAATAAGAACGTGGCATAAATGAAAAATTTCAAATCGAACGCAAAATATATAAAATGAATGAAAATTACGAAGGTCAAGGTCACTTCCGTGCTCCAATACACATAGAGGAAGTGACCACCACGCATTTATTTCTATACACGTACTTCTTTACGATGGCTTACGCTTATGAACAAGAGGATTACACCCGCAGCAGTTCTGAATCAGATATAGATTTTACTTCCTTTTTAAGGATTCAACTTTACTGTTAAGAACCACTGAGACGTGATCGTCCTTCAGTTAAAGTACCTTGCCCATTAGTGAGCACGAACATTGCAGAGATCGACACGGTTGAATCCAGATAAATACAATTACTAACAATGCTTATTAATTAAATAAACTACACAAACAGATTATTATACTATTATGGGCATTTTTCATCGTAAAATAGTGGGAGAATATATGATAGCAAATCACGTGATTTTAGTCCTGAAATCTGAACAGCGTTCCGCAAACTTCCCGAGTCGGCTAGGCCGCTCGTAGCGCTATCAGATGGCACGAAGCTATTTTTTTCTAGCGTGAATTACACAAAAATTAGTGCAAATAAATTATTTGTTACATGGAGCGCTGATACAGTAATAATAACTCTAAAAATGAAAGTGGCTTGCCTGGACAAAACAGTTGGGAAACTTATGCAATTCTGAACTTTTACCCTACATTTATGCTTTATTACCTGGCTTCTCCAGGGCTTCATAGGAGCTCATCATTCAGGTAGTTCCTGGATCACTCCAAAAACATTTGGCCGTCGAAGAGTAGAGACAGCATCCTGCTTCAAGTGATTTATTCGCTTCGCGTTCAACGATTTTAAAGCTAACGGATCGATAGTGAAGCATGAGGTTTCAAAATGAGCAGAGCAAATACTCAAGTACGCTGAAGGGCACCAATTCTCTCTCCGACAAAAGTTTTCTCACTCGTTTCTTATGAATTCCGACTTAGGAAACTTATGAAAAGATAAAATTTTATCAGTAGCTAGTTGTTGCACCATAAAATTGGTAGGAATGATTTAATTTAAGTAGGGATCACTATGGAAGAGCTCTCAATGTTTATGGGACTGGAGTCTAATCTAGTTTAAACGTGACGTCAATTTGAGATACTCAGCTGATACAATATGGAATGCGAGGGTGAAGACTGGAAGTCGCATTTTTTCACACTTTAAACGTGATTTTCATAAGGAAATATTGGTTTTAAAATTTTTCTATTGCTACAGTTGTATTTTATTTGTTTCTAATAAAGAATTTTTGCAAAAAAAAAATGATATTGATTTTTGAGTATTAATGTAACCTGAATTAGTATGAGCCTTGGTACACTAAAATACACATACTGAATTATACTGCGATGTGAAATGTTAACTTTGTGATACAGCAAAACATCTGGACCAGTGTTTTTCAACCTATTTTCTCTCACACCACACTTGAACCTATTCAGTTGAACCATAGAATAAGGAAACACAGAAGCGACACTCCCTTCATTTACTGAGGCACACATGCTTGAGTGTACCCTAGTGGCCGGGCTGTAACATTAAATAGCAGACAATAGAATCAGTATTGCTCTACAGGATGATTCAAAACTCAATGTACAAGTTTTTAGAGGAGGTAGTATGGGCGATTCTAAGCAAAAAAGTTCATATGAACGTGGGTCCAAATTTGAACAATAACTGCGATATGAACAGAAATAAAAATGCCGCCACCAAGATCTAAAAGTTAATAAACTCGTATTCTATGACATCTAGGATGATGAAATTTGGAGGAATAATAGGGTATACACAAATGTGTACACTGTTAAAATTTGACTGAATTATAACAAGTTGTTTGTGAGTTATGCAGCCAAAATCGTAACACATGCTGATTAGTACTCATTTGAAATTACTCGTTGGAATTCAATCAAATTTTAACGGTGTACACATTTGTATGTACCCTATTACTTTTCCTATTTCATTAACCTAGGCTTTATAGAACCTGAGTTATTAACTTGTTGATGGCATTTTTTTTTTCTGTTCATATCTTGGTTATCGTTCAAATTAGGACCCACGTTCATATGAACTTCTTTGCTTAGAATCACCCATACAATTTCCCTAAAAGTTTGTACGTTGAGTTTTGAATCGTCCTGTATTATGTGATAAGATAACCACCGGTTATATTATTAATTTTTGGCCCAAATTAGAGAAATCCTGAAAACTTTCACATTGCCAATATGTGTATCACAAAAGGAAATTAATGCTCTACAACTGGATGCGGTAATAATCGTGGGAATAGTGGAAAAAAAAAAAAAAAAATTTCCAGATTTCCCAAGGATGAAAGCAGGTGATAAAACATTAATTCATGCCAAAAATTACGTAGAGTTTATATGACACTATAGTGTAGCTTTACAGGGTCGGGACACATTAATATGACCACCTGCTAGCATCCGGAACATCCACATTTGCAGCAAGCACAGCAGCTAGTTGACATGGCAGAGAGTCAATAAGTCGTCAGAAGGTGGTTGCAGGTATCTGGGACCATTCGGCGATCAGTGCATCCCGTAATTCCATCACCGAGCGTGGTGGAGAGTTCAGCTTGCGGACATGGCGATTGAGATGGTCCCACAAATGTTCAATGGGGTTGAGGTCCGGGGAGTTTGGTGGCCATAGGAGTAGCTTGAATTCATCCTCATGCTCCTCGAACCAGTCGTGGACAATTTTGGCAGTATGGCAGGGAGCATTGTCCTGTTGAAAGGTGACATCACCCTGAAGAAACGCTGTCGACATGAAGGGGGTGTACCTGGTCTGTGACGATTGTCAATTAACGAACAGCATTCAGTGTACCCTCCAGCGGTATCAGTGGACTCAGATCGTACCACAAAAACATCCCCCAAACAGTCACACCTCCCCCACCAGCCTGTCGTCTGCCAACGATGGTGTCGGGATGCCTGTTATCAGATGCTTCCTGACGAATTCTCCATTGTCCGGCCACTCTGTTCACCAGAAACCGCGACTCGTCAGAGAAAGCAACCCTTTGCCACTCGGCCGAGGTCCAATAGCGATAGTCTATTGCAAATCGGAGGTGTTTTCGGCGATGCACAGGCATCAACACGGGTGCTGTTACCATACACCTGCTCCGGAGCCCCAACCTCAAGAGGGATCGTTGCACTGTCTCGGTGCTGACACACCTACTGGCCCCACTGTTTATTTGCTGTGTCAGTTGCTCAACAGTGGCACGCCGATCGGTCTTGGCCAGGCGTCGTCACCGATGCTCGCCTCTAGGATCGACGGCCCGTGCGGCCCCACAGTTACCTCTTCGGTTGCTCGAAAGCGTCTGGTTCGTCCAGTCGCGGTACACCTTCACAATGGCAGCCGTTTCTGAAATACTGCCCCCGATAGCCAATGATCATCCCCATATGGAGGTCTGACAGGTCACTTGCTCTGCCCATGATGGCAACAATTGCTGTGTTAACGGATGCTACTACACGTCTGCTGTTGTCAGCTTTTAATGATATGCAATGACTTTTCATCTGCATACCATGGGACGTTCCAACATGTTCGAGGAGAGGTGATCATATTAATGTGTCCCGACCCTGTAAAGATTTAATATTAAACAAAAAAAAATTATAAACGAAAGATATGCATTATTACAAGAATTATAAGTTTTGTATATTCCACGACATAGAAACCCTCTTTGTTACTTTTTTTAGTTCTTAACTGAATTGTTTCCGACCTTTGTGTAACGTTGATGCGATCCAGCGTCACCTCGCTCTTCACTGTTAGTACAGCTCTGCTGCTACTGCGAGTGCTGCATGGTTTTTGTGCCTCGTGCGATTGCATAGGAATTGACACGAGTGTCACTTCTGCATTTCTTTATTTTGTGGTTGAACACTGTTATTATGATGTTCGGGGGACCCAAATATTTTTTCTTTTGTGTTATCTGGTTTCGCAAATTCTTCTGCTTTTCCCTTTAAAATGTAAAAATATTGGATGGAATTTAAAAATAGGGGTCTTTATCACGTTTTACTTTAACCAAGGGCAATTTGTGTTCTTAAGTTCAACTGGATGGGTCCCTGAGCGTTTTGTCCCAGAGTGATTTTGATATGTGTAATTCGTATAAACATCTAGGACAGAGCTTCTTACCTCCCCCTCCCCCTTTTCAACAGAGAAAATGTTTCGTGATCCCCTTTAATATAGATCAAAACAAACACTTTAAAACAGAGTCTTATACATTTGTTTATCAAATTTTAACAACTCCCAATCTAAGAAGCGCTAGCCTCTCATAAGCAGACATCAGACATGCAATAAAATTAGAGTGACAATGACTAGTTTAAAAAAGAAACGACTCACCGTTCACCTTCTTGAACATCCCATACATATTTTCTAAGTAATCGTGATCTAAAAACCAGACCGATTTATCCTTTTCATCTTCATCAAATGGAACTGATTTGAATCAACAGAGATGAGCAAACATATATAACTGTGTGTGTGTGTGTGTGTATATATATATATATACAAACGGAAAAAGAGCATAAATTCACGTTTAAGAGTTAGAAATGGCCCAATGCATAAACTTACCAGCAAAACTGTTGGAAACGTCTAAGATATTCTTCCCTCGCCAAGATCCCAACAAAATGCCAACTACCCGGTTTGTGTTACCGATCTTTCCCATGCGATTAAAATGATCCACCACGCTCAGTAAAACCAGCGGATGGACTATCACTTTTGTCACGGGTAACTCGGTAGACGGCATCGTTCAGAAAATGGGCAACAACGAGATATTTAGAAAACCTTTCGCTTGTAACACCATGAGCATAATAAGAATGACTACTCACTTTTGCATCCGACGTAAAATGGCGGCAACGGAAACGAGCGCCACACAGCGCCTCACTTCGGCATCCTCATCTCGTCTTGAGAGCGACGAGAGTTCGCAACAGTTATCCAATACGATGACCTGTGCTTTATGATGCTTTGCAGTCCTAAAGCAGAAAAGTAAAAGTAAATAAAATTAAACTAAGAAACGCAGTAAAGAAAAGTTGTACAGAAATATGGATGGAAATAAGATATAAAATTATTTTAAATAATTAGTGAAAGGTCTTGTCAGGAATTTATGAAGCAATTTACTGAAACGTTTTGTTATGTAGCCTTGACAAGTTTGTGTTGTAGCAACGATACTTGTGCAAGAATAGTAAGAAATTGGAACCCCCGTCTTAAAAATTTGCCAAGACATTCGAATCAAGAAATATCTTGGAAAGCATTGAAATAAACAATTTCCCCTCCCCCCAAATTGAGCTCTTATTTGTACCATGGTATAAAATTGGGGACCATCTACCATGGTGTGATCGGGATCCGGACAAAAGCCCACGGACAAAAATCAACAAGGGCAAAAGCCCCTCGGATAAAATCCCCAAGGCAAAATTAACAAAAAAAAACAAAAAAAAAAACAGTTAAAATCACATACACTATTACTTCCATTAGCAGTAGAAGCATATCCATTATCTATTCTTCAAGTACAGTAGAGTCCACTTATAAGAGTCTCCTCAGGAACAAGGAAAATTTGCTCTTGTATCCGGACTGCTCTTACAACCGGATCACACATAAGCAATAGAATAGACACTTGAATTTTTAAGATCGTTTAAATTTTGCATAGTTTAATGCATACTGAAATCAAGAATTGAAGAAATCTGTTATTTTAGTTTGTGAAAAATTAAATTTATACGGGACGCTTTCAATAAATCAACCATTAACACAAAAGCGGCGCATTTTACGCATACCGTAAAATCTTGAATACACGCCCAGGCGTCTATTTGTTTCAATGGACCCAGCGTTTATTTGAGACCCAGCGTTAAGGGCTATTCCCAATAACAGGGTGTCTAATAGGGTGTCCCAAAACGATTGCGTAAAATTCCATGACTTTTCCCAGTTGATCATGTAATTTTCCCTGACCAATTTTTCGTTCCAGTTTCGCATTTTTTTGCTGATTTTGTAAAATTCCCTGACTTTTCCTGTTTTTTTCCTTGATATACTTAATGGCTTTTAGTTTGAATGCTACATCATATGATTTTCTTTACCCAGATTCCATGTTCACTTGCACATTTAGTTAACCATTGAGCATAAGAAGAAACTTACTGGTACTTAAAATAAAATAAGATAAAATAAAATAAAATAAATGAAGTAACAATAAACTAACCTGAATGGAGAAGAATAACAACCTTCATAACGACGAGCTTCGTGTCCAAATGATTACCCTACCTATGAGAAGTTTGTAATGAGACCCTACGAACGAGAACTTCTTTATACACGTGAAAAGACGTTTAATAATCGGAAAGTGAGGAAAAACGCCCGAATTTTTATCGACGACCCAAAAAAGACCCGGCGTTTAATCTATTTTTTTACACCCCACCCGGCTTTTATTTGAGACACCCCCCAGCGTGTATTCAAGATTTTACGATAATTTTCATTCGGAAGTGCGCCTTTGTTGCTCGGATGATGCCTTGGTCCAATGGTTGTAATATGCTTTAAGATGCTATAACCAACTGTAGTAGGCTCAAGATATCACATCCCAGGGAATCTACATAAACAACCAAAGTAACTATACCTCTTAATCCAAAAAAGAATTGAAATAAACGATTTGTACATCTTTCTTTGATTTTTGTCTTCAGTACCTTAAGGACTTCCAGTTTTTTCTCCATAGATAAGGTGTTCCTTGTTTTAGATGCCATTCTCTACAATTCGACTTGAGGAACTATCAACATCAACAATCGTTTGCACTTTTATAGCTACAGTATATTCATTCTACGGACTGTAGTGACCAATCACAGAACGGATTGCAGCAACCAATCACGGATCTGTTCATGGTCAAAGCTCTTATATGAGGACTAAAAGAGAAATTGGGTAAAAAATAGCATTTTTATAAGCGGATTACTCTTTTATCCAGACCTCTTATATCTGGACTACCTTAGTATAGAATATACAGGAGAAATATTCGGGAACATGAGAAATTGCTCTTAAATCCAGACTACTCTTTTATCTGGTTCTCTTATAAGTGGTTTGGTTTGGTTTGTTTTGGTATTAACGTCCTTTTCAAGTGCCATGGTCATTTCAGGACGGCGTTATAGGGGCCGCAAATTTTGCCTCGCAAGGGTTCTTTAACGTGCAGCCGGAAAACAACTACACGGGACCAACGGCTTTACTTCCCTTCCGAAGGAAGTGCGTGATCTCAGGATTTTTCCCCTGAAAAAATCCTCGTCGTCCTCGGCCGGGGTCGAACCCGCGTCCTCGGGCATCAGAGGCGATCACGCGACCACTGAGCCACCGAGGCCGATTCTTATAAGTGGACCCTACTGTATTTCAAAGCCACAAATTACAAGATGAGTATACTCTCATGTCCAGTTTTCCTTTGACCTTTATGGATTGCAAAATGAGTATACTCTCATCTATTATCTTCTGCCCCTTAATGGACCTTACAGCAGTTGACATTTCATTACCTTCAAAATACTCTCTACTGGGTCATTCCATACCAAATCAATCAGTTTAAAAATAATTTTGAACCTGTAGGTCTTGGATTTTGGTAATTTTTTGGTTATTTGTTCCATGGATTAATGTAAAGAAAAATACAAAATTTTAGATTTTTCGGACCTATGGTTTTTGAGTTATAAATTTTTAAAGTTTTAAAAAAAGCCAAAAAAACGACGTGTTTTTGAAATAGTTATTTGGCTATTTCTCAAAACTATTTGAGCTAGAAAGAAAGGTCTGCCAACAACAGGTACATTAAAAACGCTGTCAAGATCTGCCAATATTAGAATATACAGGTGTAAAGAATAATAATAAAGTATCTTAAGAATATATAAAGGTTTAAACAATAAAAGCCAGAAACTGTGGACACCAGTGTACTAATTAAAGGAACACTGAAAACACTAATCCACATGATACTTTTTATTGACTCAGATGTACGTTTCGGAAACCTCCTTCATCAGTGAGTGATTATCAACAAGAGAGACGACGAATATATAAGATACAGGAACCAATCAAATAAAATACAAATATAAAGCATAATACAAAGCTAGGGGTGTCTTCTTTTGCAGACCATTTAATTAATGATAAACACGACTTTTCTAACGACTTGTACAAGATCATACATAGAGGGACAGAAAACTGTTATTTTTCTTAGAATCGATTGAAATTGTAAAAACTAAAACAACCAATAATATCCTTAATAGTGATGATGGCCCGATGCCAGTGGCAGAATGGTTGCCTTTAGCTAAATTTTGTACTAAGTAAGTTGTTTGGTGGTATTGAGTTCGTTTGAACTTTGGGTTCGTTCTTGGTTTAATTTGTGTCTCCTTTAAGCGGAGTGATTTTGGTCCAGAATATTTGAGTGTCTCTTTTAAGCGGAGTGTGATTTTTAGTTTAGGTGGGGGGGGGGTGTTCTTGTTTTTACTTCTCTTGCTATGGAGGATGTTCTGATTGGTTGTGCTATTTTATTTGTTTACTATGGTTAGAAATATTTTGTAATTCGTTGTTGGTTTTAGCTTTGTATTATGCTTTATATTTGTATTTTATTTGATTGGTTCCTGTATCTTATATATTCGTTGTCTCTCTTGTTGAAAATCACTCACTGATGAAGGAAATTTGGTTTCCGAATTTACATGACTCACTGATGAAGGAATTTTGGTTTCCGAAATGTACATCTGAGTCAATAAAAATTATCATGTGGATTAGTGTTTTCAGTGTTCCTTTAATTAGAATATATAAAGGGTTTGTGGTAGGCTATATAAATAAGATATCATAAATCTAGATACATGTTTACAATTTCATTTAGTCTAAATATAGCTGAGGCTTTTAAAACAAACATGTCACAACCTGAAAGTCTACAAGTCTTCACTTGTGTCTGTTTATCAGTGATTGCATCATGGTCAGTTTGCTTTTAACCAGTTAACAGTGAAGATAGTGAGTGTGTGTTGTGTCTAATCCTTTTTATTGAAAAGTGTCGTCTTGTTTTTTCATTTTGGAGAATGTAGTAAAAAAACAGTTTCGTTATTGTAAATTTTTTTACAAAAATAATTAATTTTTTATAATCCAAACTATGTTTCAGGAGACTTTATAATGGCAAGTAAAGATGAAAAATGTGAATGGACTTTATGTTCAATAAAACATCGCAACCCCTTGAAAGAAGAAAAACATAAAAAAATCTCAACAACTAAGAATTATACCTGAATGGATGTGTTTTTTGAGTTTGGACAATGTAAAGCCAGGAATGAAAATTTGTGATAATTGCAGGTTGAAAGTTAGCAAATTATACAGGGCGATTCAGAAAGGTAGGTCACGAATGAAATACCATGTACAGTTTGTAGCGTGGAACAATATTTTTCCTATAGACATGAGTCCGACAATGCATCCTTACAGAGATAATGCAACTTGTATGAGGTAGAAATGGATGTGCGTTACCCGGATGGCAATGGTAGAGTCAGTGTAAATTAGGATCTAAACATGTAATTGTTCGTGTTCTCTCCTTTAAAAGAGAGGGTTTTCTCCAAGGAAACGAAACATGTAACTCCATTGTCGTACAATGGATCGCTTGACTAATGCGAAGCTGGCGGACATGCATCTCGTCTATGGCAAGGCCCAGGGTAATGCTACTGAAGCAGAAAGGATTTACCAACAGCGTTTTCCAGACCGTGATCACTTATATCGCCGAGCGTTTCAAACACTACTAGACACCTGCATCGAGGTTCAGAGTTGGCATTTTGAACACCTACTGTAATGTCATTCCTACCTCGTACAAGTTGCATCATCTCTGTAAGGATGCATTTCCTAACCCATATTTATAGGAAATATTTTGTTCCCCACTACAAACTGTACATGGTATTTCATTCTTGACCTTCCTTTCTGAATAACCATGTATAAAGATGAACAATCAAATTCATACAAACTTTTGTACTTCTTTGAATAAATTTACAAAGCATTTTTAGTGTACCTGCTGTTGGTCAAAATTTTTTCTCTCATGAACTCATTGTTTCTCCACTTTGATATTTGGCACACCTTGAGCATATATTAGAATGACATATAATTTTTTAATAAAAATAAAACGGGGTGTTTTTTCTAAATTCAAAAAAGAATTTTTAGTTTTTTTGGAAAAATATTGTATACGGGTCGTACAAATGACAACAAAAATTTGTGTGGGGAAAAAAAAAACGACGCGCAGGATTGTAAGTTTTTGTTTTCAACAATTGCGAAACCCCATGTGCAAATTGAACAACAGGTTGCAAGTATTGCATCACGTGAGAAAGAATGGTAGCTCGTGCTTCGAAGCTCTGCAAGTGTTCGCTTCGTGCAAACAACAAAATGGAGTCAACGAAACAGGAACAGAGAGCAGTAATTCGTTTTTTGACATGTGAAGGAGTTTCAGTTTCTGAAATTTATCATCGTATGCAGAACGTCTATGGAAATGACTGCCTAACCTTCACTCGTTTTTGGGCATGGAGCGAGAGGTTTTCGGAGGGACAGTCATCATTGCAAGATGATCAACGACCTGGAAAAGCAGACCGCGCCATCACGGACGATTCCAAAGCCAAAATTGATGCTGTCCTAAAGGAAAGCCAAAATTGATGCTGATCGATGTCGTGGTTGCTAAAACTGGCCTTAGTCGTGGAACTGTTCACTCCATTATCAGGAATCATCTGTGCACAATGTGTCCCGCATCATCTGACATCAGAACAACTTGGAGTTCGAATGGCCATGTCCCTGCAACATTCGACTCGCTATGAACAGGAAGGAGAGAGTTTTCTCGACAGAATCGTTACAGGGGATGAAATTTGGTGCCTTCATTTCCAGCCCGAAAGCAAATGTCAAAGTCGCCAATGGAAGCATTATGGGTACCACCCCAGAAAAAATCAAAAGCAATCGCAAACAGCACGGGGAAGGTGATGTAGATCGTGTTTTTTTATCGCAAAGACCCGATTTTACTGGACTTTCTTGAAAAAGACACCACAGTTAACGCAACACGATATGGGGAAACATTGAAGGCACTGTGCGCAGCCATCAAATGCAAGCGTCCTGGACTTCTTACAGAAGGAGTGCTTCTTCTCCACGACAACGCGCATCCTCACACCTCGAAAGCAACGGTAGACCTCATCAAAAAGTTCAACTGTGAAGCAGTGCAGCATCCACCTTACAGCCCTGACTTATCCAGATGTGACTTTCACGTGTTTGGAGATCTCAAGAAACATCTGAATGGCCACAGGTTTCAGTCGGACGATGAAGTGAAGGAAGAGGTTTTGGAATGCTTCCACACGCAACCGAAAGACTTCTTCCATAAAGGAATTCTACGCCTTGTTACACAGTGGGATAAATACCTTAATGCATTTGGAGAGTATTTTTAAATTCCTTGTATACACTTTGGATAAAATAAATAATTTTCGTATTTATTTGTACGGCCTTTATATTTAAGAATATGGTCATGTTCTATATCAAAAGAGCATTAAAAAATTTATAAACATGTTTTTCGGCTTTTTTTAAAACTTTAAAAGTTTATAACTCAAAAACCGTAAGTCCGAAAAATCTTGTAATTTTCTTTACATTAATGCATGGAACAAATAACCAAAAAATTATCAAATTCCAAGACCTACTGACTCCTGGTTGATTTGGTCTTGTAGAAACTTTCCACTGAATATCCACAATACATACACATCTTCACAGACACATTTTTCTACACACTCCAATGGACTGCAGGGATAGGAATATTCAGCGCAGAACTGGACATTTCGCTATCATTCTCCATCTGGCCAGTATTTAATGTCTACTCCTGGCACTCACAGTAATCTCAGTCCTCCTCTTAGGGAGATATATACTCATCTTGGATGCCAAGAGTGTACTATCAACTCTCAACACAGACTTCTTGAAGAAGAATTGGCTCCTCTTGAGACCGGTACGGAATGATTATCGATCTACATGAGAGTAGGTTAAAAGATCTGCATGCAAAAATTTCCCCCATCAAAACATCCTCGGACGCCTGGAAGACATTCTCGTCATATCAGAGATATCCCTTTATTTTCAGAATCAAAATTATTGCACAAAATTGCTTACATACAATAAATAAAAGGTGCTTGGAGGATTGTAGGATTAAATTTTTATTACAATGGGTAAATTACTTAAAAATTAAATAATAATACATTCAAATTAGTCTGATTATATGTCCTATACCATCTAAAAATTCTTCCAAAATCTTCTTTTGAACATAATCTAAGCACAGGGTTTTCAGTCACTTTTTATGCTCTTTGTGGCACATCTAACTTGCTTCTGGTGAGGTTCTTCGCTTCTTATTTCTTTCCTTTTATATTACCTTTTATTTTTCTTTCTTTTTTAATGTTTTTTTTATTTTACGCTCAGGTATCATATCGTGCTTGCTTTTATCACCTCACCCAGAGCACGTAGCGAAGAGTACAGAGTCTGGGCTTGACATACCTGATATTGAAGGCCTTTAAGATTTACTCGAGTACTTCAGTAGCACTTATGCGCAAGGTACCTATCGCTGGATCCAGCCTCCATCTCACCCCGATTTCCACCCTTGGTTATTAGACCGATTTCACCTATGTTTCTTCCACAGCTATGGAATGTCCACCAAGCCACTCTCAGTGATGGGGATTGTACCAACATTTTATGTGAGAGTTGGAATTCGTAATTCAACGGTGTGATGGGGCATTGAAAGTATCTGCAAGGATCAGAATTTGGTTGAAACCTCTCTTCTGAAGGAATCTTGTGTAGAACCTCCACAGAAGCAAGTTAGATGTGCCATGAAGGACCATCAAAAGTGACTGAAAACCCTGTGCCTAGACTATGTTCAAAAGAAGAAGACGTTGGAAGAATTTTTAGATGATATAGGACATATAATCTGACTAATATGAATGTATTATTATTTAATTTTTAAGTAATTTACCCATTGTAATAAAAATTTAATCCTACAATCCTCCAAGTGCCTTTTATTTATTGTATGTAAGCAATTTTGTGCAATAATTTGGATTTTGAAAATGAACGATAACTCTGATATGAGGGGAATGTCTTCCAGGCATCCAGGGATGTTTTGACAGGGGGAAATTTTTGCATGCAGATCTTTTGATTGGGAAATTTTGACAGAGGAACTTTTGACTGCACCCCATCTACCCACAGATCTCACAAACTATGGTTTCTCAATCTTCTTTCTATGGGTACCAGGATATTTGGATTTTTGAAATTCGGACTTCGGATTCTTAAAGACCATCTAAAGGTAGAATAGGAATGTCTTTAAGACTCACCCTCTGTCTCTTTGTCTTCATCAATGAAATTGGGTTCAAAACATTAAAAGCTCCACACTTTCAGTGCCTCTATCTCCTAAACAGTTGGACCAATTGAAAACACACCAAGAATAAAGCATTTCTCAAATGTGTACAATCTGAAATTGCCATTAAAAATAGGGGTTCTATTTAAGATTTCAAAATTACCCCCTCCCCCACCCTCAGGGGATGGGGGTGGGGGATTGAGATTTGTATCATTGGATAGCTTTTTGAAAAATATTAAACACGTGTTTTTTGTTTTTTTCGATCCGATGTGTATTTCTCCAGATATTCCACTGTTAATTGGTATCAACTTTTTATGACATGTCAACAATTTTGGGCTATGATGTCAGCTTTTCTTAACATGTTTGAATGGCAGTTATGAAAGAACTCTTATGTGATAACAAATTGAGTTCCAAACATCACCAATAGGGGGACAAAAGTGGTGCTGTTCTTGTCTAAGTAGCACACATCTCAGAAACTGTTCGGCCAAATAGAGAAGTCTCCAGACATAGTTCGAACAGTACAGGACCCTAATCTTAGTGTACAGTCACATGCCATATGGCACATCAGGGACTGGTATTACAAAGTATGTCCGGAAAGTAAGGTTACAACTCGTATAAGCAGACAAGTAACATTTTAGTGGGTAAGTTGATTATACTGTCTTTAACTGTTAGCCTTCCACTTCTCTCTCGTGGCTCTTCCTCATTACTACGTGGAGTCAGGTTCGAGTTACAGGTGTATGCAATGGCTGTGCCGATTCAGAATCCCGCCAATTTGGTGCGCTCCATCATACGTTTTTTCCAAGCACAAGGTAAGCGCCCAGTGGACATTCACAAAGCACTTGTTCCTGTTTACGGAAACATTATAAGTTGACAACATGTAACAAAGTGATGTCGTGAATTCCCTGGAGGCAGCACCTATGTTCATGACGAACACAGGGGTGGTAAGCCATCTGTGGTCTCTGATGAACTTCTACACTTGTTTCTTAACGTGAAGAAATATCTTGCTGGACAGTGCTTCCACGATGATGAAGATATCAAGCTTGAGGTTGAAATGTTATGGGATACAGAAGCTAGTATCTAGATGTAACAAGTGCTTGGACAATGACGGCAATTACATCGAAAAATGACCTCTTATTGCTAAATAAGTTGTAGTGGACATTTTGTCAAACATTTTTTGAAAGAATACTAGCTGTTGTAACCTTACTTTCTGGACAAATCTCGTACAACAGGGACTATTGGGTGCTATTTTGAATGATAATTAAATCTTCTTTATGGACCTCTGTGTTATAACACATAAGGCCTTCATACTAAAATGGTATGTTGAAGCCATCCAAGGAAGACTTTCCACCGTTTCCATCAGATTTTGGTAGATAGCTTCAGGAATTTTATTCCATTTTACAAAAAGAGTTCAGTCATGGATGCTGGGCGATGTGGCCTAGCCCATAGGTGTTCAATGGCATTTATATCTGTGCAAATCCATCTACTTCTTCAAGCACTTCCTATACACACTTTGCTTTGTGACAAGGAACATTGTCATGTTGGTACAGGAATTCCCAAACTGTTGATAGTGCAGAATTCTACAAAATATCAAAAGGATTTCAGACATCATAGTCTTGCTAATTGGCATAATCCAAATAATGAAAATGAGCCTCAAACAATGAGATTCATCATTCGAACTTCAGTTGGCACCAAACATATTTGGGCATAAAACATCCTGTGGGCATCTACTAGATCCAAACTTGTCCATCTGATCATGAATATGTACCAAGTTGATGTGTCCTAGATGTTGTGGCCCTCTAGGTCATCTTACTCCTTGTGAGTTTTTTTCCTTTGTGGGTATGTGAAAGTAGCAGATGGGTGACACAATTGACTCAATTAGATCAGGCATGCTGGCACGTTAAAAGAGATGTGCCAAGAACAGAATTATCGGCCATGCTCAAGTTGGTATCAATCCATGTTGGAAGGAGAACTGAAGCTATTCTAAGGCACCTGCTTAATTGCCTGTATTTGAAACTTCCCACTGATGGAAAATGCACAATGATTTTTAGTAATGATAAAAAAACAAAAACCCACACATGTTGTTCGTTTGTAATAATGACAATGGCTAAAAACACCTTCTCTAATGTTAATCCTGCAGAAGCTGACGATAGTTTTAGAATAGGGTTTTAGCTAATGTTCACTGGCAATAGCAAACAGAAGTAGTCGGTCTGACAAGACTAAACAAACGCAGTCACATTAACTTCGTTGCTGTCGTCACACTAAACAAACACACCCTATGATTTAGGATTCAATATTGATGAAAAACATATATGCTGTTAATAAAAATGAAAAACTTTTTTTAAAATAAATCAGAACGCATTACAAATATAACAAGATTCTTTTGAATAGCATTGTAATAATATTCAATGAATAATTTTATGATTTTTTTTACAAAACAAATATCTGAAGAGAAAGGGTTTATTTTATGCTGAATTGGAGCGACACTGTGAAATGATAAAAATATGCACACGCATTTTGATTTCATAGATAGTAGGAACAGAATTGGACATCTGTCATATCACAAAGGGCACTAATACCAAACATCTGTGAATGTCCATAGAAACTTGGAGAGTTATTTTCATTTACAGTAAAACCTGTCTATAACAACCATCCACGAAACCAAGCAAAACTGGTCGTTAAGCTTAGGTGATCTTTAAATACAGGTTCAATTAAAAAATTACATATCAACAAACTAGCAAAGGCACCTGGCATTGCCCGGGATAATTACAGTTGTAGGTTAAACAGAACAACCTCAAGAAGTTAAATAATAAATTAGTTTTCAGTAAACAGAGTGCTTATAATATGATGAATATATAAATAAGAACAAGAGACTGACCTTGCCGATCTGTATGAAAAGGAGGAGGCGATGGATTTCACTATTTCCACAAAGATTTATAAACCAGATTTATATAAAGAGATCTGGAATCTTTGTGGAAATAGTGGAATCCATCGACTCCTCCTCATAGTTTTCAGTAATTCTACAATTTCCCTCTATAGATGAAGCTGTTGTTCAGATGTTTCCGATGCCCAGATAAATTTTTTAATTCTCTGTCCAATATTCATTCATTTATTTGCTGGCATTTCGATAGATGTGAATTATTATTATAATCCTTCAAACGATTATTATAGCGTAATACTGTATGCTTGTTGATTTGAAGAGTCGAGTTCATGTATGCTTTGTTATCAGTTATGTCGTCAACTGTCACCCGAGCGAAGGGACTGCTTCCTCTGTCACCTTTCCACTCTTTTTCAATAGTCTGCTAATTCTCCATTATCTCCAGTTAGTACCTAACCTAATCCCGGCGTGGCTCGGATTCTTTGTTTTTGATTAAATTTTACAATATCTTAAAAATAGACATATGAAAATGCTTAGAATTAATACAGTGAAAATTTATAATGAAAATTCGAAAAAAAAAATTTTTAAATGCTCGCAATGGATGGACCTCTCCAAGTAGGCCACAGCTAGTTTAAATAATTTCTTAGCACGTAATCTTATTTTATTTGTACACTTGATATTGTTGCAAACCCACTCTGCTCTCGATGTCTTGAAGCAAAACTTGGCCATTCATCACTTTGTGTAGTCTAGCAGTCGCCGATTCTTCTCTTGACATGCTTACCATTTGCTCAATATAGCACGGAGCTAAAGGACTGCTTCCTCTGTCGTCTTTCCACTCTTTCTCAATAGTCTGCTAATTCTCCATTATTTCCAGTTGCTGATCATTTTTAAAAATTTTCAAGAAATTGTTAAGTACTAAGAACTCTCAATTCTAAGAAAAGCCTGAATTACAGGAATTCTATGCATTGTTACAAATTGAATCTTATTTATATTGCACAAACTTTGCCTTGCATTGTTGGTCATGAGATATATATATTGTTGATCCCTGCATAGTGTTAGTGAATTGCGTGTTGACACCATTGTTGATACCTATTGTTGCACAAACTTTTCCTTGTATTGTTGGTCATGAGATATACATTGTTGGTCGGTACAGAGTGTTTGTGAATTGTGTGTTGATACCATTGTTGACACCTATTGTTGCACACACTATGCCTTGCATTGTTGGTCATGGAATCCTCTTATTAATATGCACTGGCATCATCTTGCTATTGATTTATTATCGATAGTTACGGGTATTATTTTTTCGAAATCTGAGGTAGACAGTGACCTTCCTCATGTTTTGAAGCTCAAGTAAGCAAAATTTCATCAAGATCGGAATAAAACTGTAGATTTATATAAGAAACAAATCCAAAAACCCACAAACCCACAAACAAACATCCTTCTTTATATATATAGATAGATATGATTAAAATCAGGTGTATTCATTTCTATATAAAAGAAAATTACTTTATTTGCACTTTCTTGTTTATCTCGTGAAAATTAAATCTTCAAAATCCTTTTCGAGCACATCCATGGCGTTTCCATAAATTCCGACTGGTTGCCAGCAAGTCACATGATACAGTTGAACAGTTTCCAAGTGGACAATTTTGTGTGTTGTGCTTTTAGACAGCTTTGATGATGATTATTCAAAACTGAAACTACGTCGTAAGAACTCAGTGGCTACGATTACACTCAAAAACATTTGATTATCCAGACAGCTAAAGAGTAGAATTTTGTCCTCTGTTTTGATTCCACTCAACCAGATAGAGCCCAGCTTTGAAGTCCAATCAAAGCGAAGCAGTCATATTTTTAGACAAGATTTTCACAACCACTCTCTGGTTGTTAAACATAGTAAACAATATCAGTAGGCTAAAAGAACCAGTGGTTGCATTTTTTTATCTCTTCACTCTGACTGGTTGATTACAGAGATTACTGTAGTGGTATAATTGGTACTTAGATTAGCATCTGATTGGTTGATTACAAAAAAATATATAGTGATGTTGTTTGGCAGTTAGGTTAGGACCTGATTGGTTGCATAAGTGGTCGTTATAGACAGGTTTTTAGTATAGGTTTAGATACACATGGGATCGAAAATGCTGGTCGCTAGTTGCATTAGAGAGGTGGTCATTATGCTAATGGATTTCCCATGTACTTTCTGTGGGACCAAGCAAAAATGGTCATTAGCACAGGTTTTACTGTATTTTGGTTTTTGTAGTAAATAAATTCAATATGTACTAGAACGGTTTGCAGCCAAATGTGAAGAAGCTGGGATGAAGATCAGTGTGGCTAAGACTGAGGTTCTGGTCCTTTTGAGACAGCCTGCTCAGTGCGCTCTCCGTGTTAGGGGAGCCCCATCGAGACAGGTGGAGAAGTTCAAGTATCTTGGGATTGCATTCATGAGTGATGGGTGGCAGGAGAGAGAGAACTGGATGCTCAGATCGGTGCAGCAAGCTGTGTCAGACGTGAACTGTGGTGATCCGTGGTAGCAAAACGTGAGCTGGGAAACAATGCCAAGCTCTCCATCTTCAAATCTATCTTTGTCCCCATCCTCACCTATGGTCATGAGTCTTGGGTAATGACTGAAAGAGTGCGATCGCGGATACAAGCAGCCGAAATGAGACTTCTAAGAGGTGTGGCAGGTGTTGGCCTACTAGATAGAGTGCACAGCAGCACAATAAGAGAGTCTTTGAGTGTTGAGCCGCTACTTCTGCGCATTGAGAGATCTTGGTTGCACTGGTATGGTAACATGATACGGATGCCACAAACTGGTCTTCCTAGGCAGTTGTTATTTTCCAAGCCGGTGGATAAGAGACCAAGGGGTCGGCCTAGAACCAGGTGGCTAGACTACTTGGAGAATCTGGGTTCGAGTCGCTTGGGTGTTACCAGGGAGGACATGCACCTGATGGCAGAAGATCGCGATTGCTGGAGATCCTCGATAGGGCTACTGCTCTCGCAACCCTAATGGATAAGCGGGTTTGAAAAGTAAGTAAATAAGAAACACACCCACATCTCCAGCAAGAATCTTAACAATAATAATTAGGTGTCTTGTATCATTAACAGCAATTTGAGTCCCTGTATTAGGATTTATTGACTGTCACATTTAGTCACTGAAGAAAGCACAGCTGGACTGTCACTAAATGTTAAAATTAGTGATCATTAAGTACATGTAACCAGCCAGGTGTTTGACAACATCCTCTATGCAACAACATTTCATTTTATTAGACCACACGCCGAAAGTTTTCTTGATTTCTAACGTGCTGAGATTATGAGAGATAGCCAGAGATATATCTTCATGGCATTCCTGATATAATTTTTAGGATATCTTAGTGCGTCCTAATAATTTTATTCATTCTTATTTTGCAAACTAAAGGGTTTCCAAAATAATTATAAAATTTTAAATGCCTGTAACCATAACGTGTTTGTTTTATGCAAGATTTCATGCACACTAATTGGAGTCCTCAAAATACCTAACCATCACTCTGCTTTGATGCTATATGCCACACAACACAAGAGAACGTACGTATCATTACTGCACAAGATTACTCATGCGTGTAATATCACGGAATGGTGATGTGAATTGGTCGCCAAGATCGTGTGTCCTGACAGCTTTAGATTTTCTTGTGTAGGTCTATTTGTAAGGCAGAGTGCATGTTAACAAACCAGCAGCCATTCCAAACCTAAGACAAAACATTTGACCGGCCATAAGATGAAGTCCCAATGCTTAAAAATACCATATGAAATTTTGATGATCCCGCATTGACGTGTGCCTTAGTAGCTGCGGTGGACATTTAAAGAAACCCTTTTTCACATATAATCATATTTGGTGTTACTTTAATTAACTTGAAATAACAAATTAATAATTTTTCCATGCAATTTTTTTAATAAAAGAACAACATTCTAAAGTCTTTTTGGATAACCCTTTATTTAATTTCGAGTTTACGTAACCAGTCGAAGTAAGTACCGTTTGAATTTAGTGCATATTCTTTTGGTCCCAGATTTTCACAGGTGAAGTATTCTTAAATTAATAACTGTCACCATTTGCCTGCAATAACATTTTAAAAATCGTCAGTCCATTTTAAGACACCCAGGATCTTTATAATTGAAAATTATGAATATAATTGAATCAACTTTTATTGAAGTGTTAATGATGAGATTTTTGTTCAAATGGATGAGAGGATGTAGTAAAGTCGCTATCAGGCATACAGTCACTGCTACAGATTATTTATTACACAGATAGGGCCAATGATATCCTATGGAGAAAAATGAAAAATGGTCACGTGACTGTTCCCCAGGCTGTCACCTGGTGCGGTACAATCGACGACATTACTGAATTATCGTATGTAATTAAAACAATGAGACATCCACTTTCCACCAAATAAAAAAGTAAATTTACATACAGAATGCTTTATTAAACATCAAGATGCAGATAAGAGCCAATTTTTCCAAATAGCACACTTAGCGGCAGCCAGGGACTTTGCTACAATCGATGACCAATGTTGCCATTTAGTGCTCTGACCTAGTGCTTTTTTAGCATGTTTAGTTTAACAAAATCTTGTCTATTTCCACTGCATTGTTTAGTGCTTTGGATTAATTTTAGTGCCAAATTTAATGATATTTGCTTCATATACTAATAATATTTGTTACTTTTTTTGTGTAAAATAACACTACTGTATTTCCAAAAATAGAGTTAGTAAATGAATATAAGAAATACAAGTAATCCCTGCATTTTTTGCGGCGAGAAATGACACAATCTGCCAGCCAGGAGCTTGTGAGTATCCCACTCCCATCTGGGCAGTTATGTTGGGGTCAACAATCTAGTAAAAAACAGCTTTCACCCTCCTTCTAGGTTCACAATTCTAATCCCGGACGTTTTGTGGAAGTAATACCTACCAGACCAGAGATGGTTACAGTCTCTGGTTCCAGACGATATCGTTTAGCTTCTTCCACTAACTTCAGTTCCTTTCCTGCCATCCGGAAAGTAGAGTCTATTCTAAATACGTTTTCACTTGCTTGGCAGGAGTTGAGCTAAGCGAAGTTGATCAGTTATAAAATCTAATAATGACCAGGGAGACAGGGCCGTTATTTAGAAGACACACGTGTACCTGTTTTCAGTAAGTTGTGGAGGCCACATACAACATGTAACTAATTTTAGTAACGATTAAAGACTTGTTAACCTGTGTCTTCGTGTCTAATTTCGTATACTGGTGGTGACTAAAATATTGCTGGTGGTGACCTTTTGAACTAATTTTTTTTTTTTTTTGTGGGTATGAACTTCCCATGCCCTCTTGTATAATATTACCAAGTAGTATAGCTTTTGGTCCAATAGTTGTTTTTTTTTTTTTTATGGCCATGTCAAAATAGAACTTTAATTATAAAGACCCTGTATTATGCTTATATTTTTAACATAAGGAAAGCCATTACGATATACCCTATAGTAAACAGCATATAGTATACTGCATAAATATATGCTTTTTTCATATATTAGATGTGGTACTGTTAAATATGTAAACCATATTTACCATATATTATTCTTTCCCATCATGGATGAGAATATAACTTTGTTTGCCGATACATTATTTTTTAAGTAATATTTTATTTTGAAAGATTGGTAGCTATTCCCTATGAAATATCATAATAGATTTATACTTTATATATTATTATTTTGTTAAAATTGCAGCGAAATTAAAGTTAATTTTCTACTACTGATTATTTTTTGAAAAACATGTAATGATTTAATTCGTGTATTCGCCATTTTATTGTTGAGCGTGCTTTGCCAACTTTCGCACTTCCTCATGTAGTTTTCACGTTATAATAGTGCATTTGTGTTAAAATAATAATAATATAGGTACATTGATTTATTAATAATAAAGAAAAACTTTCCTAATAAAGGCTCAAAATCAGATTTCAATTAAAACAGTTTGACATTACTCATTATGCCTCCCTATCCCTGTTGCTAAGAAACAATAAATGGCATCGTCTAACATGATTCGAACGCGACTTCTTTCCTGAAACAATTAATCTCACTGGTTTAATGTATTGCAAGAAAGCCGAACATCATTCACTTAAGTGAAAACGCTTTTGGAATAGACTGTACGTTCCATCTGCTGAGGGACAACAGCCGTAGCCTAAAAAACAAATCATGGTGTGTGCTATGGCTTTAGCCATTTCTCCTCCAGGGTAATGGCATGCGCTGCCTCCAAGGCATGGCAGTGCTACTGGTGGGGTTTCTCACAGGCACTGCCCCAAACTAACAGTCGGGAGATTATCAATTATTTTTCCGACGGGAGCTTCCGTCTAACTCCCGAACGCGAGTAACTTTAATCTGCATCACAGAGATACAATATGAACTTTCACATTCGTCAACATCATGGGACACTGTTTGAATGCTCTTTGTCTCAATTCTCAACAATGACCTTTCTGGCAAGGGCAACCCTAAAGTAACCCTGCTACAGCCAGCATAGCTCACAGAATCCCTGAAGCACTCAAACCCTGACCTACGTAAGGGGGCACCTACTCTGGGATAAAAGCTCTCTATAAAAATAATTTAAAATTAAAACTACATTAATTTATTGTAAAAATTTATTGTAGCTATTCTTATATTACAATTCTCATCGTCTTCTCTCTACCAATAGTTTTAAATATTTAGGTATCCACTTATCTCCTGATTTATCTTGGAATACGCACAAAATGTCCTTTGCAGAAGATTGGGTTTGATTTCTCGCCTTCATTATCTCACTCTTTCTATTTAACTTCTACCACATTACTCACTGATACATTCTGTTTTATGTTATGGTATTCAGTTCTGGGGTTCGACTTCCAATTTTAGTTTGACTCATCGTTTTAGAATTCAAAAGTGGTTTTTGAGAAGTTTGTTAAAATTTCGTAAGTCTACTTCCTTAAAGAATTTTGTTAAGGTTTCTCAGTTTTTTAATTCTCTTAGTGTCCTTACTGTATTTCAAATTTATATCTCAACGCTAGTATAGTTATTTAATGGTCATTTAACTCTTACTTCCACCCTTTCATATCAGTATCAACATGATACCCATCGACAAGCTACCCGCTCTGCTAACTCTATTTGAATTCCTTTTGTGAGAAGCAATTATCAGCACCATTGCATTTCATACACGGGATTTAAGTGGTGGTCTCTTTTACCGGACTGTTTTTGATCCTCTCCAACTTCTGCCACCTTCAAAAAGGGTCTAAAATCCCTTTTCTTTACTAATAATTTTCCTACTAACCCTTCTCTTAATCCTATTAATAAATACATTGTAATTTAGTGGTTTTTTAATGGACTTTGTTTTAATCTGATATGATATCTGTACTTCTTGGTTCCTCTGGCCAGGGATCTAAAGGCTGCCACAAATTCATCTTATGCTAGCACTGAGCGAGCGAGCAAAAGACTGCGCATGCATTAGCGCAAGTGAGTGCAAGATCTCGTGGACTCTCACTTCATATCACGATCTCAAGACTGTCTTTTAGGCTCATTGGCTGTCTATTGCCTTTGCTGACATCAAGTGAATGGAAGAAAGGAATGTAGCACGTTTGAGAGGTTCTGGTACGGCCTCAATGACATCAGGTTGTGTGGAAGACACATCCACGGCAAGCTTTGGCAAACCCCCAGGCCACTTCGTGTCGACCTCTTGCAGCATATCCAGGACCATTATTCGTCAATTGGTTGCCGGTGGCCTGCACTCATGTCGCCCATTAAGAAGACTGCCATTGACCCCTTCGTTTGCAATGGTGTCGAGAAAGAGCCATGTGGACGGTGGAATGGCGCAGGGTGGTATTCTCAGACGAGTCAAGTTTCTATTTTAGCAATTACAGTTGCCTTGTAAGAGTTTGGAGCCAACGTGGTGACAGGCCCAAGCCGGCCAGAACTGTGGAACGGCACACCGTGCGATATCATGGCATCATGGTTTGAGGTGCAACCTCCTACAATAGTCCGTTTGATAGCACCTTGACGTCCCAACGATATGTGGATGAGGTGCTGCGTCCCGTGACACTGCCATTTCTTCAGCAAGTGCCCAATGCCATTGACCAACAGGATAACGCCCAAGCACACATGACATGCATCAGCCAATTTGCCCAGTAAGGTACCCACGTGCTTCCCTCCCCTGATCTCACACCAATCGAACACGTCTGGGACGTGATTGGATGTCGCTTGTATGCACTGCCATTGATGCGTTCAGAAAACGAACTTTGGCAAATGGTTGACGGGAATGGACATCCATTCCTCAGGACACAATCCGCACACTCATTGACTCAGTACATAGATGCCCACGGTGGTTGGTTGTCGCTCAGTGTATGGGTGTATCAGGTAATAAAGATCATTTATTGTTTATTGCTGTCTCTTTCTGTTTGCTGATTTTTATCATTTTCTATGGTGTTGCATTTTCCATGACTTGCAGTGTATATTTGAACTAAAATAAATAAATAAATAAATAAATAAATAAATAAATAAATAAATAAATAAA
>JAHWFO010012261.1:0-105870 GCA_023313115.1 Rhysida immarginata | reverse complement strand
AAATAAATAAATAAATAAATAAATAAATAAATAAATAAATAAATAAAATCTGGTATTTTTGGTCCTTTAGAAAAATTTTCAGTGCTTTCTAGTGCTTTTTGAAATCATTGAGTTGCCAACCCATGAGCCATCCAGTTTTCACTACTTTTTAACACCTGTGGTCACTGCTCCATAAGATACCTCTGGATTTCGTTATTTATTGATCAATTTACACATATCTCCTATGCTACATTATTTGAATAACGGGAATAAGCAACGCGGCATTTATAGAATGTTTTTGCGATCGTCCCAAATTTTTATCTTACTCTTGCGGTACCCGTATCGGATAAAACAGAATGCCGGATAATCGGACTCTGCTGTCCATCAAATTTATCGGCGAAATGAAAATTCAAATTCAAATTTTTTTTTTTTTTTTTTTTTAATTTTTGATTACACCCAAATGCAACACAACTTGTTGGTATAATTATCCCATCAATTGGCAACTGAGGCGTGCATAAACTATTTCAGACGAGAACGTCGTTTGGTCGTTACAGCTGTTTGATCTATTTAATCGTCTGACTTCCGGTCGTCGTCCAACTTCCGGTGATGTCGAGCGAAGCACCAAGATGACGATGATGATATCAACAATATGAAGTGTGAATCAGAAGTGTTGCAGGGAGATGTTGCTTCTAATTGCAAGGGAAAAACGACGAAGCACGCTCTGGTTATATTTTTAAAAATTGAAAACCTATAAAGCAAAACGTGATAGCGTTGTCACAAAATAAATAACTGACTACACTATTTGTAGAGAGAGAGAGAAAAAAAATTGAAAGCAATAACAAAACGATAGTAATGACGTTATGAACGGATTTTAAACACACTTGGCGACTGCTTAATTAAGTTTAATTTCTCGCTGATTCGATCGGACAAGTTGCATCAGGCACAGAGAGAGCGTTGAGCTAAATCGTCTTTGATTTAGAAACAGTTATCTTTTTCAACATAAGAAATACGCTACGAAAAGACTACGTATCTACGATGTAATGGTCGTAACTGTAAAAACAATCATTTTCATTGATTTCACGAACTTCATTTCTATTTATTACTCTCTTGAAGCTTTGTGTGTGCCCTCCGGATAGCTACACTCACGTGATGTAAACTTTTAACTAGAGGAATGCCAGCAACCAAAAGGCGCAATTCATTAATGCTTCTATATCGCCAAGAAGACACCGATAATCAAAGATTAAAGCAATAATAATAAGAAAAATGTCATTAACGGAAAGTAGCAGAAGAGACAGGTAATAAAATTTTTTTTTTAATCAATAATCATTGAAGCCTTTGCATTTAAAAAATTGTAACATTTAAAAATACATTCTTTGTTTTTATTTTTAATTTATTTTTAATCAATCTCTTCTATAATTTATTCAAATAAAGTTGCGCAATGATTGAATCGTCACGATTTCTGTGACTAATAAAATACACTGCTTTGCAATGAAATTGCCCCACCAACAAGGAGTTATCCAACCTTATCCATAGGCGCATTCGTTTATTCGTACGATTTGCACGATGATGACGTCGATAGTGCGCCCCGTGCAATTACCGTTTAGTGCGTTCAGTGCGGTCTCTGTCTCAGTGCACGATCTTTCACCGAACGGTCCGTGCGTTTTGAGCTAAACCAACAACATGGCGATGGCTCAACGACTCCTTTTTCATTACCCCAAAAGTCTAAATTTCAAATTGTTAAAGTCTTTTTTCACTTGCGAACCTTTTTTTTAATCTGTATAAACTCTCTTCATCCACTTGAATGCAAAATTTCGACCATCGTCGACAGTGACGGAAATCTGGAGCTTCGCTGGATTGGAGGCCGCCATTTGCAATTGTAAAACGCACGAAACGACCCTGCTTCTACCTTCGTGCGCTTAGTGCGTGCACGGACTACACGAAGCTCACGAGAACGAAGTGCATGGAAATCTCCGAACACCTCTCACGGGCCGCACGAGAGCTACTTCGAACGGCTAGTGCGCGCACTCAGTGCAAAAAAATCACATAAAACGAATAAACGAATGCGCCTCATATTTAGTGGGGGGGGGGGGGTCGTCTACCTTTGACTAGTAAACGATTAGATGAACTGTACAGTACTGTAATCACGCAATTAATGGACTTTGAACAAGGTCAGATTGCTGTCCACATGCCGCAGGACGCACAGACGGTAGGCCAATGTTGGAGGCAATGGCAAGAGGAAGGCACATGTGCCAGAAGACCGGGCTCTGTGGCCCGGAAAAGCACATCAGCTCGTACTGATAGGCGGATACTGCGAACAGCGCTAGCGGACAGAACCATCACCCTGTGGCAAATGCGCAACAACATCACTATTTCCTGTACTTCTCCAGTGTCAATAGCAACAATAGCACACCAGATACACTCCGCGACAATGTCTGCCAGGCGTCCGTTGTTGTGTCTTCCTTTGACACCTAAGCACCGCGTGATACGACTGCAGTGGTGTCGTGAACGAGTGGGCTGGCGAATGGAATGGCGCCCAATGGTCTTCAGCGACGAATCCCGCTTTTGTTTGGACACTGACGACAGACCATTGGAACGTGCCAATGAACAATGCATCCGGTATCGCCATCGTAGACCAACTCCCCGGATCACAGTCCGGGGTGCCATCGGCTACGATACCAGAACGCCTTTAGTCACCATCCAAGGCACCCTGACAGCAGCACGGTATGTCGCAGAGATTCTGCAGCCCATGTTACTGCCCTTTCTGCACACCATACACATCGCAGTCTTTCAGCAGGATAATGCCAGACCGCACACGGGAAACAATGAGCATGATGTCAACTGAGTACGTGTGGGACATCGTTTACGATCACCCTGCAATCTCCATGACCTGACACAGCAGATTCACCAGGCTGGGCAGATGTATCCCAAGATGACATTCACCACCTGTATGATCACCTGCACCTGCGGCTGGAACAATGCACCGCCGCTAGAGGTGGTGCCATAACCTACTCATGCGGCTTTCCGTTGGAACACCCTGTACAAACGAGTGCACGTCTTGGCTCCATAAGGTATTAAAGGTGTGTGAGATGTATCTCTTGCTGTATACCTACTTTTGGCTCATTCGGATAACTCCTTGTGGGTGGGGCAATTTCATTGCAAAGCAGTGTAAATACTGACCATTAGCCTCCTGTAACCAGCCGGGGGAGAACCAACTGCTCCCTGTGACCATTTGAACAGGTTGGGCTATGTATATTTAGGTAGCCCCCATAGGGAACATCATAGACAGATTAATTGAAAATGTTTACCAATGAGGTTGAGAATAGTAAAAGTTTCCTAATTTTGCACATAAACTTTTCATTAGATAAACCGCCCTCAATTTCGGAATTGGATGCATGACAGAAAATGCAAAATGAATAGTATGCAATTGTGCGGATAATGAAAATTAACCGATCTACTAGAGGTAGTTTTAATTATCACCTTGAAAAAATAGTGCTACATAATTAGTTTTTTGTTTGTATGTGGGTACATGTCTGTAGTCCTGGTGCTTATTGAAATTCCCACGCCACAGTACTGAAGCACACCGCTAGAAGTATAAAACAGAATGGTGCAGCGCACTGACAAAATAGAGTATCGTGCGCTGCATTTGAAGGGGAACAACGCTGTAATAATTCATGCCGAGTTGATGGAAGTGTACGGCAACAATGCACCATCATATGACCCAGTGGTTAGGTGGTGCAGATGCTTCAAGTGTAGACAAACAAGTCTGAATGATGAAGAACGAACGGGCAGACCATCTCTCCGTGAAGAACCGGGAATCACAAGAGAAGTGGAGGCCTTGGTGCTCGAAGACCAGCATATCACAATCGAGACGATAACCGAAAAAGTGAAAATCGGTTATGGATCAGTTTTCAACATCTTACAGGACATTTTGAACATGACAAAGATCGCTGTCCGATAACGATAACACGCCAGCTCATTCTGCACACCCACACATGCTTCTTTGGGTTATCAAATTTTGCAGGACTTCCCACTTCAGGACTGCAGATATCAATAATGAATAAATGGAATACCGTTTGAATGGAAAAGATTTTAATTTCAAATTTTCAGGACTCTGCATGAGACTAAACGAAATGAAAAGATGAGTTTCTCATCACGTTTGCCAGGATGATTATGAAATGAAGTCTCTGCTCGAAATTCTCGATAATAACCTGTTTGAGTTGGTATGTTGAAACCGACCTTATCACATTTGTTATCACGGTTTTCAGCTCTTCTATGGTCTTTGGTCGATTTTTGCAGATTTTATTTCTTTATGTAATCCCAAAAGAAGAAGTTAAGGATGTGTCTAAAAAGTCCGACCAATCGCCAACAGGTTACGTGGTACGATCGGCGGCCGTTTGCTTTCGTTTGTTCGTTCATGGACAGCGTGGTCGTGAGTATTTTGCTTCAAAATGGCGTTGCAGCAATGTTCCTCATCATATTTCACCAGCTCCTTTCTCCAGAATATATTTATTATGTATCGGGGACTCGAACACTTGAATTTTTTACTTTCGTCCGCCATTTTGATTCTACTCTCTGAGGCAGCCGACCGCGACCGGCGTTGAACTCCAGTCGCGTTATGAAAACGCTCATCGAGGCCGGACGTTACTTTATGAATCGAGGGTCATCCGAATCGGGAGAAAATTTAAAATGGATAAAGCCAGTTATGTATGCATGTATTGTTCCCGCATACAGTTTCGAGTCAGCCACTGGTGGCTCCAAAATGAGCTTTACGACGGGCTTTGTCCGGTTGCAACCGGTCGGACTTTTTAGACACACCCTAAGTGATGATAAGTCTGGGCTATGGGGGGAGGGGGCAAGCAATTCCTTCGCCAAAGCAATGCAGGATCCTTTTGTGATGGCATGATTGTCATAGTGACTTCTGAACAAGACCAGGATGTTGCCCGTTGTATGTGAAGGTGCTCCATCTTGCTGAAAGCATATCTCTTGGGACTGGTGTTCGTAGGAGGCATCAGGAACACCAGTCCCAGGAGCTCTTTGTCAAGAACTCGACATAGCATGCTGAATTTACTGCCTGGTCAGAAAATGGTGTCAGCACACAGACCCCCGGGACAGTGACCTTTTGTGAAGGATGAGCTTGACAATCACCATTGCTGACTCAGCCATGAGGTCCACAACACCAAATGGCTCTGTGATTAAATCGGTTCTTAGTCAACCGCTATGTAGGATGGATGTAATCAGAGTTGAACAACATTGGGGATGGGAAGAATTGGAACACCCACCATATCTCCAGACCTTTCTTTATGAGAATTTGACTTCATACGGAAGGTAGAGGAACCACTACATAGTAGAATAATTTCAGCCAACCACCATTTCAGCCATGAGGTCCTGTACAGAGCCATCCAAACTGCTGCTGGGCTGTCATGATCCATGTTGACTGAGAAACTTCAATTGCTATTCTCGCTGGATATGGTGCAATAAGTAAATGTTTTTATTGTTGAAGAGGATGATGAATTTTTCAGAGTAAACGAGAGAAAGAGTGGTTATTTCCGACTGTTGGCAAGGTCTTGGTCAGAGCTGCTCTTGTGACATTCTTAATATCTTCAAAATTGATATCCAGGATGTGCCTCAGTTTTTGATACCTCATGTCGAGAGTGTTTCAAAATTTGTGTCACTTGTTTCTTCAGGACATGTCATCTTTTAGCATATTCTTCAAAAGGTCCTAACGCTATAACAATTTGTGTTACGATCAAATAAAAAAGCAATCGTGCTTATTTGCTAAACTTAATGTTTAATTTCCGTGGGATGCATATTGTCAAGTATCATGTTATGTAATCTAGAATATAAAACAAGTCAGAGAAATGATACGGTAGAATATTTTAATGTGCCTTACGCGTTTCGGTATTTCACCATCATCGGAGGCTAATATTGCTACAAAGAGTGGGCTGGCCGGAGCCAGCTTATATACAGAAAAATATGCTATGGGACAAATTATGATTGGCAGAATTTTTAATTGAAAGGATTGATAAGAACAATTACTGATAAAATTTATACGATTGGCGGATTCAGTGTCTGAGAAATGCAGACGTAGTAGAGAGCTTTCCTGGCTTCATCCGGTCCTGGGCTTCTTGTTGGCTTCAATGAGGATGTCAAGGATATCTTCCCTTTCAAATGAAGTCTGCTTATTGAGTAATAAGGGGCGATCGTTCTGGCGGTGTTTCTTCATTTCCATCTCTTCTTGGAGTAGGATTTTGGTCTTGTTGTTACCTTTGCAAACGACGCTCATGCATTCTTCCATATTTAGCATTCTGTGTTTGTTCTTAATGAGGTGCTCTGCATAGGCGGATTTGTTGTCTCCTTTGAGCCATGATCGCCTATGCTCTTTGAATCTTTCTTGGAAGGAGCGAGTTGTTGAGCCTATATAATAGGAGTCACAATCTGGGCACGTGAGCTTGTATACATTTGCCTGTTTGTAATTGTCTTGTTCAGCGTTCTTCTTTCTTGGGTTGAGGATTGATTGGTTGTTGAGTCTTATTCTGAATGTGATCCCGAGGCCTTCGTTTTTGAATATCTTGGCTAATTTGTATGTTTCAGGTCCGAAATAGCTGAGGGTGGTAAGGTCAGTCTTCTGCTTAGATTGATCATGTGGTTGTTGTAGAGTGCCCTTGACTCTGGTAAGTATTGAGGTAGTGACTGTATCCGGGAAGTCGTTCAGGCAGGCCAGGTGATATGTGGTGGCAATCTCTTTGTTCTTGGCTTCAGTGGTGATGGGGTATACGAGGGCTCGTCTGAAGTTATGGGCCCGAATATTCAAAGACAAAGGCCTTGGGATCGCATTCAGAACAAGACTCAACAACCGATCAATGCTCAACCCAAGAAAGAAGAACGCTGAACAAGACAATTACAAACAGGCAGGTGTATACAAGCTGACCTGCCCAGATTGTGACGCCTATTATATAGGCTCAACAACTCGCTCCTTCCAAGAAAGATTCAAAGAGCATAGGCAATCATGGCTCAAAGGAGACAACAAGTCCGCCTATGCAGAGCACCTCTTTAAGAACAAACACAGAATGCTAAATATGGAAGAATGCATGAGCATCATTTGCAAAGGTAACAACAAGACCAAAATCCTACTCCAAGAAAGATGGAAATAAAGAAACACTGCCAGAACGATCGCCCCTTATTACTCAATAAGCAGACTTCGTTTGAAAGGGAAGATATCCTCGACATCCTCATGGAAGCCAACAAGAATCCCAGGACCGGATGAAGCCAGGAAAGCTATCTACTAGGTCCGCATTTCTCCGACACTTAATCCGCCAATCGTATAAATTTTATCAGTAATTGTTCTTATCAATCCTTTCAATTAAAAATTTCGCCAATCATAATTTGTCCCATAGCATATTTTTCTGTATATAAGCCGACACCGGCCAGCCCATTCTTTGTAGCAATTTTAGCCTCCGATGATGGTGAAATACCGAAACGCGTAAAGCACATTAAAATATTCTACCGTATCATTTCTCTGACTCGTTTTATATTCTAGATTAATGTTTAACAAAGGCAATACTAGTTATCAAATATCTGTTTACAATAGTTTTTTCTTGAATTAAGTAGCATCCATCTTGTTGTCGTAGGGGCAGTTTCCTCGTCAGTTGCGTTGAAGAACAAAACTGTGGCTGTCATTAAATAATCACCTTAAAGAACATAATGTCGATAGAGCATGTCAGTAGCAGAATGCTTCCATGTCCACAGTGCTTAGGGTGTCGGCACGATTAGCCAAAACTTCTTAGTTTGATTCCAGGCTGTGGAATTTTCTTTCTGTTTTCTCACTACCGTAAATACTGTATTAAGCGCCCGGGCGCTTATTTGCAAAAATTCAGCAGACCCCCAGGCGCTTAATGCAGGCGGGCCAGTATTACAGGTCCGGCGCTTATATAATTTTGCACAACTGTAATGGATACAGTTATGCAAAATTCTCGCCCATCTCCTTCATCTTTTCTAAGGTACCCTACTGTGTTTTCCATTCCCGTTAGGATCAATGCTAAATTGCTTGGCTGTAGCCTCTGTAGAATGGTTTTCAGCCTACTTTACTGTTGCGAGATTAAAATTGATGCTATAACTGTGAAGTTTTCATATTTCATCAGCTATGTTGCTTGACTGAATCCAAAATTAAAAGCAAGAAATTAGAAAGACAGTCGTGCTGGTATCTAATTTCCGGTTTAGCAGTGGCATTTGGGAGAGCAAACATTCCCGTGAGAAAGCAGCAAGAGAAGAAAAATCCACAAAATGAACTAAAATAAGCGCCCGAGCGGTTATTGAAGGTCTGGCGCTTATTTGCAAAAATTCAGCGGACCCCCAGGCGCTTAATACAGGCGGGCCGGTATTTCAGGTCCAGCGCTAAATACCGTATTTATGGTAATTTAAATATCTGAGATATGGCAGGTAACAAATCCTCATAGAAAGTTCTTGGGTGTCATTTAACAATTTTTTCATCCATTAACAAATTACATCTCCTAAAGGATGACCCAAAACCTACCCACCAATATTAAACGTCGATTTCTCGGCAGTCATGGTTTCCACTCCAAGTGGTACTGTGATATTGTCGCAGTTTGTGAATTTGGTGGGAAACCTAAAAAAAAAAATCACCCTGCAAGCTGGAAATGCAGAAGCTAGTGGTCCATGTTATGGTCTGAGCGTGTTTTCTTGGCATTCTCCAGGTCTATTGACGCCCGTGAAAGGCACCATTACCCAATTTGGTTATTTATCTTGCTCTGGATCAGGTACGTCCATCTAAGGGTAGGCAGATCAAAAATCCATACAACTTAAAAAATATCACATAAAATTAGAATCATTTGTCAGTTTGGACAGAGTTACTATCGTAAAATTGAATCTGGTCCAAAATTGACAGCATGTCGAATCTTCTCGATTCTAGCTATTAGATTCTGGAATGATTATGGATGGAACCGATGGAGTTTCGACTTTACTCTGGCTTCAAGATATTTGACTGTTTTGGCATCCCATCCATTTTCATACACCTTTGTCTTGAGCCGATACCAAAATGCTTGATAGGGCGCAACTGCAAGACATTCAGGATGGTGTTCTCTTCCTTGAAGTACTATATACAGGGTGTCCCGTAAGTCGTGGACATTTAATGGTATGCATATTCAATAGCAAGGAACAAAAAACTCCCTAAGAACAATGCACCGTTTCTGAGAAAGAATGACTTTATTGACAAATGGAGCAACAACGTGTACAGGTGTTCCTTTGGTAGTGTCTCGTGTACCTTGAAATCATAGCAAATGCTCAAAATATCCACCACGAACACGGCAGCATGCTTCAGCTCTTCTCCTCAAAGAGGCATGCAAATGTTCGCAAAGACCGGCATTCGGTCTCATGTTCTCATAGGCGTTCTCCATGCGATGGCGCAGGGCGTCCACAGTATTCACTCGTTGCGCATACACGTGCGCTTTTAGATAGCCCCAGATGCAAAAGTCCGATGGGTTCAAGTCGTCGGTTTGGATACGTGTCTCTGTAAAGACGTGCCACATCTGCTGCATTCCCATATGCCTGACTGTACATGAAATGCATATCCGTCAACTCGTCATTGCTGTAAACTTCTGCAGCCATGTAGTGTCAGTCAAACACAATTCATGCAATGAATCAGCCAGGTGTACTTCCTTCCATTTACATGAACAGGGCATTCCATTTACATGGCAAGGGGAAGAGGTTTAGTTTCTTTACTTATCATCTCATTTCTCGGAGTTGTTCGACCTATGTTCAATTATTATACAACACAACTAATACAAGCAATTATTTCACTTTTCACCTTTATTGTTACGAACTTACTTAACATGATTCCTGTATCGTTCAGTAACAATAAAAGGAGGCAAGATGGGAGAATTTGCTAATTTAATAAATGAAACATGATCACAACTTTTAAAAGAAAGGTCGTCTTGTTTTCTTATACATTAGCTTTTGACAGCAGAAAAGTGGATGGAAAATTGAGGAAAAAGATGTGAAATAATGCACAGATTAATGAACAGCATAGTGTATATAATGAGCAGCCAGATTATTATGATCGCCCCATCAGTAGTATGTTTGGCCACCTTTTGCCTTCAATACTGCGGCGATACTTCTTGTCATTGACTCCACGAGATTCTTGGCGAGGAATCTGACACCATGCCTGATCAATAGCACTCTCCTGTTGTGTGAGATTTGATGGTTGTGGAACCACCTGCCTGGTGGCTCTTTCAACTTCGTTCCACAAATGCTCAATTGGATTGAGATGTGGTGATTGTCGGGGGGGGGGGGGGCCACAGCAAGGTAAAGACTCCCTCATTTCTTGAAACTATTCCTGCACAATTTGAACACCGTGGCCTGGCGCTTTGTCTTGTTGGAAGAAGCCATCTCCATTGGGATATGCCATCAATACGATAGAATGAACTTGATCAGCAACGATACTTAGGCATGTTGTGCATTCAGACATTGTTCCACATGAATTAACCCATTTATGCCGAAGGTTAAAGTTTTTGAATTTATGCATAATTTTCATGTGTAGAATAATTCAAAAAACAAGAATTTGAAGAAAAATTTGTTTTATTTTACTACAATGTTGAGTTATGGGGCGTTCCAAAAATGGAACGCTAGGCATATCCACTACTACAGTGTACGTAATTTTTAAATGGAACACTAGATAAATACATGCTACATTGTACATTATAACCAGGAAACTGTGGATATAATGCATAATGCTTGAAGTTACTTTTCCTTTCTAATGTAATTATTCTGTGTGGTATCCAACAGAGCATTTCACATAAGGCTAAAAGAGAATGTCCAGAGTGTGTCTCTGTAAGGGCCTCACTAAACTGAAGGACAACTTATCCACCAGCACCATATTCCTCATGTTTAGTATTTGGGTGTTTAGTATATGGCTGAAACCAGCTAATGTACCCCAGACGAGTTGCACCACACAAATAACTTGTATCCAAACCGAATGGGTTTTCCCCGAATAAATTATTTACAACATCACGACCAAAATAAGGAACCATTGATTCATCCAAGCAGTGATGTTTTTCATTTGGAATAAATTTCATACATCTCTCATTTAGTATGCTTATGAGAGGTCGCAACTTCGAAAACTTGTCCATCGGATCTAAATTTGCATTGTCAGCAACATGCAAATTAGAAAATATAGTTTCAAAGTGATGACGTCTCATTGCAGCACTAATTAAGTGCATGGTGTGTATCCGTTCTTTGTTCCCAGAACATACGCCTTCTAGGAACTGAGACATAACTACTCAGAAAAATAATTCCTAGAAAACATTTGCATTGAGGAGTGGTCAAGCCAAGATTTACTCCCTTACTTGCAGTAAATAAATTGGAATATGTTACAATGAGTTCAACGACCTCACCATCAAGAAAATTTCAAAAATGTCTGTGGGAGTTCTTGTTTCGGTGAAGAAATTCAATAGAGGTTCTGTAACTCTACATGCTACAGGATCTGCAGTTAGGTCGGCTTTTTTTTCATTTGCGAAAAGTTTTGCTACTTTCATATTCTTTGCTGGATGAGGTTACTGCACAGTAGACATACATGGAATTTCATCATCAGGAGCATCATCTTCAGGTGTGCATGAGGGATTTTCTGGGTTATGCTCTGTTTGAATAAGATATGCAGGAGCGTGCAACAAAGAACCTGGAAAATTATTTGTTGTTCCACTTTCTTCATCTCCTGAATCCTCATCAGAAGCAGGTGATATAGCATTTTCAGGTGGTTCTTTCTCTATAACATTTGCTTCTATGGTCTCAAAAATGGAACATGCAAAATTTCAAACGTATAACTATTACAAAAAAAGTAAATTTTGAATTCTTTTTGTATAGCACAATAGCATAACAAGCAGAAAAAGAATAGAAAAGAATTAGTCATATTGGAGGTAATGCAGTAAAGTTATATTTACCTGTCTTTGGATGGATCACTGAAAAATTTCCCAATAACTGGCATTACATTTTGACGAGCTCCTATCGCGACAATACCTGTGGAAGTGACTAACACTGTGCTCCACGTGACAGCTAGTACCTTCACGAAGCCTACACAAGTGACAAATCAGAGCTCAGCGATAATCATGAATAGTGGGTTACAAATAACTCCCACGTTACAACCGTTCCAATAATGGATCACTAGGCGTAAATGGGTTAAAGGGCCCAACATTCCAGGAAAACAAGCCCCAACCATAACTTTACCCCCATCAGCTTGAAGGGTTGCACTTAGTCATTGGGGTCCATGTTTTCTTGCTGTTTCCACCAAATTCTCACTCTGCCATCTGCAGGATGCAAATGGAAACATGATTCATCGGACCACATGAGTTTTTCCCAATGCTCGACTGTCCAATCCTTGCATTTCTGTGCGAATTGGAGACGTTTTATCTTGTTAATTGCAGACAGCAAAGGCATTCGAACAGGCCTTTGGCTTCCATATCCTATACGATGCAGCGTAGAGTGAAGCGTGCATTCAAAGATCATTTGAAAGGATCCCTGATGAAGATGTGCAGTAATTTGATGCACTGCTGCCCTTCTGTTGCCTTGTACCAGTCTTGACACTTTCCGTTCTGCTCGAACGTGAGTAGTCGCTGATGGCCGCAACTTGCATGTTCAGACCCAGTTTTCCGGCTGACAGTCTAGTCTTAAAATGCTTTAATAACAGCTGCTCTTGAACATTTAACGAATGCAGCTGTGTTGCTGATACCTGCTGCATGGCTCCGAGCGCCAATAATCATCCCACGTTCTAAGGTTGCTAAATGGCATATTTTCAGAAACAAATAACTTCTACAGTTGTGGTAAAAATATGCTTTCCTATTTATAATGGTCTGACCTTCTAGCAACTTCAGCTCGAAATCGTAGCTAATTTGCCTACAAACATCAAGTGATCATTATTATCTGGTCACTTGCGTAGACAGTACAATGGACCTCAAGATAAATTATTCTCTTATTTGCAAACTTGCCTACAGGAGCCCTCCGCTTATAAGAGCTTTCATCAACTCTGATTCGTGCTTAAGCCGATTGTTGTTTATAGGAGTCATTTTTTGAAAAAAAAAAAATCTCTGCTTATATGCAAGTATTTACGGTTGTTTGTCCCCTGTTGCAGCTATGGTGAGGCCAAAAGACGTATCCTCTTTGTATAATGTTTCTTAATAAATGGAAGCAGTCTCTTCTTCAGACAATGTTTGATGTAAAACTCAAGAGTTGATGGACATCTTTGAAGGTGTGACCTTCCATGGGGTCAAATTGCCAACCAAGTCAAAATTTTCATATGGAACTTTGAATGCTGCTTGAACTTCCAGACCCTCTTGGACATAATGTGTTGTTTCCAGCACAGTCTTTTCCGTCCAGTGTGAAGTAAGACTCGTCATCAAGGATAACATCGAGGTTGTTGCTTGGCTTCAGTACGTTTTCTTGAAGTTTTCATAGAGCCGATTTTTGCTTCTCAAGTTGCTTTGCCGTGTTTTTGGGAGCCGATATTCGCGATTTCAGTTTGAATGATTCTCCTTCGATATTTTCCTTTCTGTATTTCTCATCTATCTTGAATTTTCGGCTCATTTCCCGAATAGAATTTTCATAACCCTGATGACTTCTGAAGCAAACCTCTCTTGCTTCTTGGGGCATTTTTTTTTTTTTTTGACAATCTCCCAGAACCTGTGAGCTGTTCACCGTTATCCATTCTTCTAATAATGTTGTAAATGATTAGATGACAATTGCCTATCTTCAGGAAATGGCTGACCATAAAAGGTTTTCCAAATTGCTTAGTTTTTATGCAAAAATGTCAGTGAGGAATCACTGATCATCCTCTTTCAGGCCTTTCTAGTTCAGAAAGTTGCAAAAGAATGGAAATTTTGGCACACGCATCTTGTAGTGCGTGAATTCTTCTTTCTAACGATGCATGCGAGTTGCTTTAATTTTCTTGTGTTAAAACTTAAAACAATTTTCACTGTTGTATGGATTTTTAGTCTGCACACCTTATGTCTTCTCTGGAGCGACATATGCCAACAGAAATGGTTGCAGTAGCAGGAGCAAGATTCCAAGCCCCCCTGATTTAACAGACCTAAATCCAATCAAACCTCTTGGTATCACCTTTATTGCCATATTTGTCCATGAATCTCCACCATGCATCCTTCAGCAGTTGTCGGATGTATTGCAGTCTTGCTCCAGGAACCACTGGACACCTTCCAGCATATTGTTGACTCTCTCCTAGCTACTATCCATGCTCCACATGGTTACTAGTTAGTCTGGTTACTCTGGTTATTTCTGGTTACTAGCTGGTGGTCATTAAAATGTGGCTCAACTTGTGTACAATAAAAAATGTATACCGTATATTTTCTACATAAAATGTTCTTTTCTTTGTATTGATGTATTTGAATTTACGCTATTTTCTAAATAAAGTGGTCATTTTATGTTGCAGGTTTTCTCTCCTTCTTTTAGAACCTGGAGAAATTTACTTTGAAGATTTTGGTGTATATTATTATCCTCCTGGTTTAACAGAAAGTGAAGCTATGAAAAGGTTGCGTAAAATTTTCAATTTTTTTATACACTTTTCTAATAAAATACTCTATTAAACCTTTCTGAAGAAAGAGATACATTGCTGGTTATGGAATTCACTACACACGCTTTCTGCACTGGAGATTTTATTAAACCATTCAGGCAGATACAATGAGATATCACAAAGTACCTTAAATCTTCTACTATAATGTGAATAATTTTGGCCTAAAAAAGCACCTAAATTTGTTGGATCGTATTATACAAAAGAATAATATCTGCCCTGCAACGACTGACTGTGGCCGGAGGAGGTTTTGTCCGGAGGGATTTTGTCCCGACGAAATTACTGTATAATATACATTAATTATATTGCATATACAGTAGTATCCAGTAGTATACAATAAATTAATTCACTCTTTATTTGAATTTCTCGTCGCAAGCAGCTAATACAAAAATAACTTCTCCCAAAGATCGCTACTTCCAAACTGCCTCAGACTAAAGCCTACTTGATATAGAAAGCTTATGCATAAAGTTATGAAAAATGTTAAAACTGAATAAAGAACTTGATTTTTCATTAAGAAATTTGATGTTCTATTATTTTTTGTCGAAGTGTGAGTGGGAAAGCTTTCCCTATCAGTGTAGGCCTCAAACTAACTGGTGTCTATCAAAACCCCCAGAGTAAAAGCACGGAAGGAGACATAGCCTACAGATGAAATTTGTAGATCATTTTCATCAACTTATCCGAAATTTCACTGAAGTTTTTTTTTTTTTTTTTCTTATGGGAGTGGGGGGAGGGGTCTTTTAAAAAATGTTTTTGAAGATTAAGTTAATGAATAAATTTAATGTACTTTCTGAACAATCCCAAATATAATCGTGAATAATCGTACGATTATTATAATAAAATAATAAAAAAAATTTTTTTTACTTAGGCTTAAAATATTTTATAAATTCCTTGCATCTTTGGTTTTAAGTTACATTTCAACTACACTGAGTTAGCAAAACTCATGGGATAGCAAGCACATTGATTGATGGGCATGGCTCACGAATTCACAGGGGTAACGGATTCTGGGAATGGACCATTAGACGTTGCGGGAAGAGCTTGGATAAGTGATTAATCAGAAATGGCACGTCGTCGCGAGTTGACGTCTTTTGAACGTGGTATGATAATAGGTGCCCGACGCATGGGATGCTCCATTTCGGCAGTGGTGCAGGAATTTGGCTTTCCCTGCTCAACTGTCTCCCAGGTGTATCGGAAATGGCTGGATGAAGGCATCACAGTCCACAACAGGCACCATACCGGGCGTCCAGCTGCCCTGAATGATTGTGACCGGCGGCACCTGGGATGAATGATTCAGAGAGATAGGATCGCAACAGTCGCAGCAAATCACAGACCAGTTCAATACTGGCCGCACTAGAAACGTCTCTCGGTGGACAATCCGTCGGAATCTGCATGCCCTCGGGTTTGGCAGCCGTCGCCCTACACGAGTGTCAATGCTTACCCAGCGTCATCGGACACTCTGGCGTGCATTTGCCACCAACCATCTTGGCTGGACTCTGCAACAGTGGTGTAACGTCATATGGTCAGATGAGTCACGATATCAACTGTACCACGCTGATGGGAGGCACCGTGTGTGACGCAGACCTCACGAAACGATGGATCCCGCATGCCAACAGGTGGTGGTGCAGGGTGGTGGAGCGTCAGTGATGGTCTGAGGTGCATTTTCCTGGTTTGGAATGGTCCCTCTGGTTATCCTGGACCAAATGTTGAATGGTCCACGGTATCGTCAACTCATCGGAGACCATCTGCACCCGTTTTTGACATTTCAACATCCTGACGAAGTAGCAGTCTTTCAAGATGACAATGCTCTACCACATCACTCCTGTGTCGTCCGTGAATGGTTTGAGGAGCATGCAGGAGAGGTCCAACGACTGAGCTGGCCAGCCCGGAGCTCTGACATGAATCCCATCGAGCATATCTGGGATGCTGTTGAAGTCAGGCTCCGGGCACTGGATCATCCGCCCACGAACGGGCAGTAACTATCTTCGGCTATGCAGACTATCTGGTGTCAACTGCCTCCAGAAGTGTACCAGGGACTTGCAGACTCACTACCACGCCGTATTGCTGCACTCCACAGGGTCAGAGGTGGCCCGACCAGATATTAAGTAACTATCCCATGAGTTTTGCTAACTCAGTGTATATTAATTGATTGTAATATTTTGTTAATTTTAAAAGTTTTCATGGTTTGATCACTTTTATTGTATTGGTGTCCGCTTTAAAGGGATTCTAGGGCAAATGGGGCCCATTATACTTTCTTGTCAGATACGTATAAGTATTTTTTGTATCCACAAGTCCAATAATAATTATATGAAATTTAATTTTGAAAATTAAAAAAAAAAGAAATTGCCATATACATTATTATTATTTTTATTATTGTTTTACATTGTTACATTATTATTATTATTGATCAAACTTATAACTCAATGAAAATGATCTACAAATTATAAAAAAAATGATTTGTACCTGGGACATAAAATTTTTTCATCTGTGGATTATGTCTCCTTCTGTGACTGCATTGTCAAGATGAGCTAACCATCCAGTTATTCATATTGTTAGCTAACCTCTTCGATGGTTATTCGAAGAGCTAACCATCCAGTTTCGTCCAATCCCATTTTACGATCCTCTTCAAATGGATCTGGGGTGATGATATTTCTTTGTGGCACCGTGGCACGCTGATCTGCCTCTTAACAAGCAGAATTCTGATCTTCCAGCCTGGTGTATGGCTCTTTTAAGACTTGGTAAAGGCTCCTATCATCCTCTATTTCATGCGTTGCATGGGAGTTCAGCAATGTCACCTTAATCGTTTGTATTGTGTCTTTGGTATTGTATGTGGTTCTTTTTTTATTTCAAATGGATGACTCCTTCTGGGTGTAATGATTTCCATGGCCAGCAGGTATAGCTGAGTGTTATTTTTGTAAAAATGTGTATATTGAAATTAGTTGAATTTAGATATTAATTATTATTATTATTATTTACTAGAAAGCAAAAGGGACGACTGAAAGTTTGTTCAAAATCCTTAATATTTGATGCATCAGATGTCAATTTCCCAATTTTAAAGGTAAAATACCAAAAAATAAAATGAATTTTTAAAGTTCATAAGTAAGCACTTCCTTCCTTCTGAAAGTTGTTCCTTTCAAATTCCTCCTTCCAAATTCAAGAGAACAACAACTATATCCTGTCTCAAGTGTAGTTGAGAGTAACGTCACGAGTGAAGCGGTTACAGTTCGCCCACATGAAGAAATAGTTGGAATAAATTTCATATTTTTCTCCTCGATATAATAAAAGATCAGCGTATAGAAAACTCATTTGACTAAATTAAAAAAAAAAAAAATTAATGGTGGAAGAATACGATGTTGTGTACTATGTCTGATAAGCGACGTTTTTTGGCGACGTCACTCTCAACTGAAGCTGAGTCAGGGTATAGTCTCTAAGCAGAAGGTTTGAAATATCTTCAAAACAGAACGGAACCAAAAAAATAATGTTTGGGATCACCTTGTAAAAAATAATGCTTGAAATGCATTGTACCTGTAGGCATATTGCATTTTCCATTGGAGCAAACTGTGACTCATTTGTTCTTTCTCCCCCTCATTCATCTAGTTTCCACTCAAAGAGTGCGTCGATATTCAGCGGTGGAAGGGATCATTAATGTCAAAGTAAATATCAGAACATTAAATTGTACTGTAACTGAACATTAAAAAATATTAAAACTAATGTGATTTTATTATGTTGAAGATTAGATTCCAAAGAGAACATTATAGTTGTGGAATGTGAACAAGTTGTTGAAATGTTGAAAGGAAATATAATTGCACCGTATTTAACTAAAAAGGTAAGTTCTAAAACACTGTATTCATCTTTAAAAGTAGTTGCAAATTATTAGTGGTGCATACAAGCTGTAACATACAAAAGACAAGATAAATAAGAGTTATAAGTGATTGTAGTCTGGAGAAACTTTTGAGTTAATTACATGTAAAACCAAAAAGGGAGCCCGAGACGAAATAACTTTTAACAGAAGTTAAGTGTGAAGGTTCTCTTCTTTAAATCCATCTATGGGCTGCATCCGAGAACGCCGACCGAGAACAATCAAAGTCACTTCTAAGGTCTAAACCGAAATATGGGAGTCGCTTGATGATCCTTCCATTATTTTCGGGTAAGGTATGAAAAGTTGAAACCATTGGTGTGGCGAAGCAGAAAGTTCTATCAGGGAGATAAAAAGAGAAACTAGAACAGAAAGATAGTATTAATGGGGAGAGAAAAACAAAAGGCTCCTTACCAAAGGGTCCTTTTTTTTTTTTTGTGGGTCGGATATAACTAGCTCTGACCCTCGTGGTGCATCCTTGGTGCATATTCCCTCGAGGAATCAGTACCAAGGTTATCGTTGGCATTGTACAACGATAATCTAACCTACTTTAATAATAGTATTAATAATAGTAATAATAATCCATAAATCAGAGTCCGTTGGAACATTTGTTCTTTTATAACTCAGAAAATACTCAAGGAATCTCCATGAAATTTTCCATATTCGTAGTTAGTGTCACTGTGCTTTCAGTAGGGTACTTTTTATACCGTGTCTATATAAATTTTTTAAGTTATTCTTATTTTTCGAAAAGTTGAATTGTTTTCAAAGGATGTCACTAGATGGCGATATTATCTTATCGAGAAGTTGAATAGACTTTTGTTTTTAATGTATGTCACTAGATGGCGAGGCCAGACAGCACACTAAAATCAGTCTTTTTATCCCCTGGTCTGTGCACACGCGCAACAAGACTAAACAATTGTATTGCTGCATTTATGGAAGAAGCTTTTTTAGTCCCCTCTATTGCATGAATTTGCCTACATCTCAAACTTAACAATATAATTTAACGATCATACAACGTAAACAAAACTGTCAGCTCGCAGCTGACTATTACGTGTTCAGCAACAAATACGTAACATCAGCTGACAGTTTTGTCAAGTTTACGAGCATTAAATTACATTGTCAAGTTTGAGAAGTAGCCAAATTCAAGCAATAGAGGGGACTGAAATCACTTCTTCCATAAATACAGCAATCCAGTTGTTGACTACAACAACAGAATTTGCACGTGTGCGCAGACCAGGGGATTAAAAGACTGTGCTAAAATTTAGTTATATACTATTGTAACTTTAATTTGTCATATTAATATTTTTTTATTAGCTTATTTTGTTTATAGAAGCAAAATTACTATATAATGATTAAAGAGATCACAGCTTAAATTTCAGCATCAATAATGCAAAATTTCATCATACAAACCAATGACGTATATTAAAGATAGACCCGGAAACCTGCCAGCATACTTGAAGTGGGAAGGTCTGCCTTCAAGAACCGTCATGGCCGAAAGTAAGCAAACCACATGGCTAAACTTGAGGGTACCTGATTAATAATTCTTTCACACTCTGATCATGGAATGATAAGTTTATCTTTTCGTTAACTTTGTATTTGAAGTATTTTATAAACAAATTTTCGAATATGCTTTCAGTTTCAATTTCGTTTCGATCATCTTTCGGTAAGTATTTTTGATATATGGTTGTGGAAAGTGGTTCCTGAACCTTTTTCGTATGGTTGTACATGGAAACTTTGAGGAATTAATTATTCCTCGAGCCCAAAATCGTCAAAAACAAATAAGCCACACAGCTAACAACACCACGGCTCACTCCTGCCCAGAACTGCTATGGCTTCAATTGGCTTCACTTTGGTGTCGATGTTAACAATAGGATTCGGAATCTATCTTTAATATACGTCATTGGAACAAACAGCCCGAGCAATGCCCGACAGGCATATCAGCTAGACTTTTTTTTTCAAAGGATGTCACTAGATGGCGATGCCAGACGAAGAACGTTTTGTTTGATTCAATTTTTCCAGACTTTCAAGGTCGCAGGTATACGAGGTCTGTTCAAAAAATACGTAGACTGACGTCATAAAACAAAATATACTTTATTCAGAAGTTACACATCTGGGTCCCCTTCAAAGTACTCTCCTCCCCGACGCACACACTTATCCCAACGGTGTTTCCACTTTTGGAAACAGTCCTGGAACGCTTCTTTTGTGATGTCCTTCAGCGCCTTCGTCGCATTTGCCTTTATATCAGGAATCGTCTCAAATCTCCTTCCTTTCAAAGGTCTTTTGAGTTTGGGAAACAAGAAGTCACAAGGAGCGAGGTCAGGTGAGTAGGGTGGGTGAGGAAGAACAGTGATCGAGTGTTTGGCCAAAAACTCTCGAGTTCTGAGGGCTGAATGGGCTGGAGCGTTGTCGTGATGAAACAACCAGTCACCACTCGTCCACATTTCTGGCCTTTTCCGCCGGATAGCATCCCGCAGAGTTGATCCAACTGCTATCCCACACTCTTCAGCAAGCTCTCTGATGGTCAGACGTCGATTTGCCCAAACCAGGGTGTTGATTTTGTCCATGTGTGCGTCGTCAGTTGACGTGGAAGGACGTCCAGGACGCTCATCGTCTGCAGTTGACTGACGACCATCTTTATAACGTGCATGCCACTTAAAACATGTCGCACGCTTCATAGTAACATCACCGTAAGCCGTCTTGAGCATATCAAAAGTTTCAGTGGCAGTTTTTCCGAGTTTAACACAAAATTTCACAGCAACTCTTTGCTCGTTCAAGTCACTCATTCTAAAAATCCGCCAAACGAAAATAACACACTTCACAAACAACCGCGTAGCTAATCAACCAATACTGATATTTGCAATCAAAAAACTGCCTTGTAATCAGCGGATCTGTCAGAAGATGGCGACATCAAGCAATTTTGATTGGGACCAACAGGGCCCGCGCAATTCAAACAGTCTACGTATTTTTTGAACAGACCTCGTACATTTTCAGGAAGCTTGCTTCTCTCACGGTCAGTTATACGTTGCTTCCTCCCGCGTGTCCAGCTTTCGAAATCTACATGTTTTTGCGTCACAGGGGAAGACATACAACGTTGTTTACTGAAATGGACTTGAATGCACAACTACTTTACAATCCATCCCCAGCTTGCCTGTGCAGCTGATTCATTTATCTTATCATTTTTTTTTTTTTTTCATTATTTACTTTTGTACATATAATTTAATTTTCTTTTGTTCCCAGTTCATTGTTCATAAATCTTCATTTTTGGTTTAAAATGATTATTAAAGGTTTGGAGAGGGCTTTCTAGACTGTTTCTCATTTTCTTGCATTACGTTCATACTTTGTTAATCATAGTTCAATTTTTTAACAAAACAAACAATCTTTAAAAAAATTACTCAACGCATCTTTTCCACCCAGGCGAAGCCGGGTAATATTGCTAGTAATAATAATAAATAAATAACTTGTATATTTCGTTTGTTTAGCAGTTTAGAATAGAAAATAAACAATTCCTAATTTTTCTTTAAAGCATACGGATGCACATTTATTTGGTTTGATATATGCAAGTTTTGATGACTGTCTGCCACAAATGACACAAGTAAGTATTACATATTCTCTTTTCTTGTGTTATTAGTACTACAGTCGGCATCCTCATATGAGAATGCTCAAAAACAAAGTGTTCAGCTTGTGTTGTATCCTAACCATTAATCATGATTTTTGATTTTGGTATTCTGCAAGCTTTATTTAAATGTGTGTAAAATTTAATGGTTTTTTATAATTAATCCATACCGGGTTTGGCAAAAGTTCTGTTACACTTGCGGATGCGTCGATATCAGGGGGGGAGGGTGGAAGCATCCATGGAGCAGGTACTATTGAAGATGTGGGCGGTACCATAGGTGGAATGGATGCAAGGATATGCGATGGAACGTAAAAGAATAGAGATCTCTGCATTCCTTCGTGCGGGCTATAACAAGTCTGACATCGCTAAGCAGCTCAGCGTCAACCGGATGACTGTCCAGAGAGTCGCAAAGAGGCTGAAGAAAGGGGAAGACCTCAAAGATCGCCCACGTGCAGGCAGACCTCGCGTTATCAATCGTGTGGGTGTCAGAAAAGCATCGAACGTGACCAGAGTCTCAAAATGACACAGTTCGCAAAGAAAATGGAGACTTCTGTGGCCACTGTGTTCAGAGCCATCGAGGAAGAGGGTGGAAAGAGTTTGAGGCGTGTGGCAAGACCTTTACTGACGGATGGCATGCGAGAAAAACGTCAGGAGTGCTGTCGTCGTTTTCTCTAACGACTTGAAGAGCCATGGCAATCGCATTGTCATCTTTTCTGATGAAAAAAACCTTCACGGTCGACCCGGTCGTCAACAAGCAGAACGACCGCACGATCAGCTTCAGCCAGGACATCTCTGAGGTCCGCTATGTGACTACAACCGAGCAGCCGGCCTCAGTGATGATGCTCGGTGTCGGGGCGTCGAATGGCATGAAAATGCCACCAATCTGGTTCCCAACTGGTTACAGGCTTACCACGGCCGACTACAAGGACATCTTGACCAAAAACGTTCTATCCTGGATGAAAAAGGTGATGAGGAATGCGGAGTACATCTTTCAACAGGATGGTGCCCCGGCCCACAGTGCCAAGACCATTCAAGAGTGGTTGGGGTCGAACGTGTGGGCGCATATTGAGAGCAAGGCCTACAAGATCCGTCACAGCAATGTCGAGCAGCTGAAAGCATCTGTGAACCGCGTGTGGATCGCCATGAAGAAAGACTACATCCGTAACGTTTGTCGGGCCTTTAGACCTCGCCTAGAGCGTGTGCTTGCAGCCGATGGCGGTTACGTCGATTAATATGCATTGTGTACACACCAAAATCAATTCTGACAATAAAAACTGTGTCTAACTGCATCACACATGTAGTTATGTCATTTTTGCGGAGGTCCTCGCATGTGTAACAGAACTTTTGTACAATGTGGTAAATTCACTTAGTTTTGTGTAATTTAGAATATTAATTTTTGAATAATTCATTCTTTGCTGTTTAATAATTTAATTGTTCATTAACCTTTAACAATTGACATACATTTTTCGTAACACAACTTCTGATGTGCAGTCTATTGGACCACGCATTTGGGTACCCATTTTGACAAAAATTTTGATATGAAATTTATTAGTTTTATTAGGAGTTGCCAGAAGAAAAAACTAAAGGGTGATTGAAAAAGCACACCGGTTCTGATATATGTAAGTGCCCGACAAGTTTCCACTTGGATGTCGGCAACAACTCGTCTAATTTCCTCCTTCAAGTCACGAATGTTTCGGATTTTGTTGGCATACACCAACGACTTGAGATGACCCCAAAGAAAAAAGTTACAAGGAGTGAGGTCACATGACCTTGGTGGCCATTGATATCCACGAAAGGGAAATGCATCCACAACGAGTGACAGTTTGGTGCGGCTTTTGGGCGAGCGGCGTCATCGGCCCTTATTTTTTCGAAGATGAGGCAGGACAAGTTGTGACAGTCAATGGAGACTGGTACCGTGCAATGATATGAGAGTTTTTTGACCTCATTTGATTGGAATGGACATTGAAGAGTTGTGGTTTCAGCAGAATGGTACCACTAGTCACTGTGCCCGCCAAAACAATTCATTTGCTCCACGAGTGGTTCCCGGATCGCCTCATTTCACGTAATGCTGATCATCAATGGCCACCAAGGTCATGTGACCTCACTCATTTTTTCTTTGGGAGGAAATTAGATGAGTTGTCGCCGACGTCCAAGTGGAAACTTGTCGGGCAGTTATAGTTAATTTCATGGATGGAGTTCTTGCCTGCCAGCACAGTAGAGGAGGTCATATGCCCGACATCCTTTTTCATGCATGAAATGGGAAGGTGAGATGAACATGTTTATGTATTTTGTTTGTTTTGTAAAAATAAACCTCATATATCAAAACCGGCGTGCTTTTTGAATCAACCTTTATATGAAAAAATAAGTGAAAGTATAAAAATTATACATGTATTAATAATTGCCGTTTTTATTCATTAACGTAGTTAAACATGTTTTGGCAACGATTACATATACAAGATCACTCTTAGGACTCAAATTATTAAAAACATTGACAAAATCAACAAAAATGACATTTTTTCTTATATTTCGACAACTAATAATTGAAATAAAATAAGCATTGCGAACAAAAAGAAAGTAGAAAATAAAATTGATAACGCCTAAAGCTACACAGGGGCAAAAGTCTGGTAATAGAACGCATAAAACTATTTGGTGTTGATTAATGAAATTAAAAAAAATTATTAAGAATGGAGCTACTTATTGTTTTCACGATGTCTGTCTGTCTGTCCATCCCCTTCATAATTTCCACATTTTTGAGGTAGAAGGTTGAAATTCGGAATGTAGCTTACTTTCACTATTTAGTTTGGTTTTGATTGGCCCACTGGGGTCAGAGTTTCGGGGGCAGAAATTAGAGGGGACCAAAAGGTGTACGCCTATTTATTCATATAAAGGAGTTAATTAAATAGGTTGATTTAAATGCCAAATCTATTCGTCAGATGGCATCCGCTACGGTTTATGAATTTTGTTCTAGTTTATTTACAAAAGCTTAGTGAAGATGAAAATTAAAGACTTGAAAGAAAAGCTTCAGTTAATTGGAGCGAAAACTGACGGAAATAAACAAGTATTGACTAACAGTGAGCAAATTTTATAATGAATTACGATTTACGAAAGTGACGATGCTAAATATTGGGCTAGGCTACGACATCTCATTTAACCTCACTGAATTTTTCGATCTGTAGGAAATCCATGAAACTTGAGATTTTTGTTTTTAACATTGTTGTTCGAACATTGTGGAACTGAACAATTTACCTGTATGTTCTTATACCATATTCTTAACATTGCCGAGATTTTATCCTCATTTCGACCATAGCGTCATAGCCTCAGATTCATAAAGCGTAAGCACTGCCATCTATACTTAAATCAACCTAAAGAAAGAAAAATTCTTTGACCACAACAAAATTAATAAGAAGGGACAATACGTATTCAAGTTGTATTTTTCCTTCTTTATAAGTTTGTTGTGGTCAAAGAGTTTTTCTTTCTATTTCATCATCACTAACCGCATTCGTTTTTGGTTTGGTTTTAATTCCTTCAGGTTGCAGTTTTTTTCTGTTGGGTGTTATATAGAGATCGGGCATACTGCGCACGCGACATCTGTGGAGCATAAAACTAAACTACTTGAGGAGTGATCCTCCACACATGCTTGCAACTGCTCGTAGCTGCTTTTGTTTAATTAAGTAGAGATAGATGTTTAATTATGGCAAAAATTAATAAAATATGGGTTCCAGTGTGTGAATTTTGAATTTCTAAGACTTGCTGTAAAAAAGAAAGGCTTCCAATTAGCAGAAAGCAGACAAATTTGCGTTATTCGAGAAGAAGGTTGTTTTTCTTTTACACAAATAATGGCATCTGTTATCCCACAAACAAATGTTAATAAAACTCCATACCAAGTTGCATTTGGAGGTAAGTTACATTAATACAATATGGAAATCAACTGTATTGTTTTCCACAATGTGACGAGAGGGCTAGGGCGTATGTTTTCTAGTTCTCGAATCCTCCTGGTCGTGGGTTCGAATCCAGCTGTGGGCATGGATGCTTGTGTTTGTCCCGGGCTGCATACAGATATAACTTGTGTAAAAGGCACAAAACGACCTTAGTAGTCGACGCCAAAATTTCTATTTAAAATTTTTCTTTTTTTTCCATGATGTTTTCCATGATAGTTCTAAATTCCATATACGTAAATCAGCCTCGGTGGCTTAGCGGTTGCGTGATTGCTTTTGATGGCCGAGGACGCGGGTTCGAGCCCGGTCGAGGACGACGAGAATTTTTCAGGGGGTAAATCCTGAGATCACGCACTTCCTTCGGAAGGGAAGTAAAGCCGTTGATCCTGTGTAGTCGTTTGCTGGCTGCACGTTAAAGAACCCTTGCGAGGCAAAATTTGCGGCCATCCTGATATGACCATAATTGTTGAAAGGGACGTTAATACCAACCAAACCAAACCAAAACCATATGCATAAGGTGTACATAAATTATTATCGGGGTTTATGTACTTTACAACTTTTGAATAAAAAAAAAGACGAAAAAAATTATTATATATTTGCAAAGTACCGTACAACTCAAAGAATTTTAATAATTATTTAAGTAAAGTTAAATAATTTCCACATGGCTGACTATCATAGCACGTAAAGTACAGATACATAGCAAGGATTTGTTTCTTCCCTTGAAACTGTCCCTGCAATGAAATGATCACTGCATATTCTGGAATGAATTTTCGGCCACCAAGGTCTGACATCTTTGCTAAAAATAAAATAACATTTGAAATTTGTTAGGTAGGTTTACATAGATTTGTAAATTCCTTGTTATTTAAACAATTACCATGAATAATCACTTTATTTGATACAGAAACGAATAATACTAACTTACTTTCTCCGCTTAACAGCAGCAATCCACAATGATCACTGTTCCTTGAATTATTTTTCTCTTGAAATAGGGAAAAAATTTTTTCTCTGGATATTTAGATTTTGTATTAAAACTCCCAACAACACAGCAATTCACATTGGATTTCATTTTTGTTCATGGCTACACATGCTGAAATTTGCAAACACAACATTCACGTTCTAGAACAAAGGCTACTAATGATGGGGATCACTTTTCTCTCCTCAAGTAGTTACTCAAAACGGCCACCAGTCGCCCCATCAGTCGAGCTTGCCCGAACTCTATTTCTTACGACTTATACAGATTGTTATTGTTTCAAGTTGTAATTATTTCCAACTACTACTTTAATGTAAATGAGTGAAATTCGGATCAAGATTACTATGAAGTTTGGGCCAAATTGTCCCAATGGGGTCGGAATTGTGGGGGATGGCAGTTACCTGGTCTTTAGAGAGGAGGGCACGCAGACCGGTTCCACCGACAGGGTGAAGTAGTCGGGGGTGTCAGCTAACCGACAGCACCTGCGGCAGTTACTTCGGAGACGCTGGAGTTAGCAGATCGCTAGTGGCGTGAGTGCGTGTCAGTGACCCCTGTCGAAAACTCTGAGAGTCAAAAATGCTGGAGTGCTTTGGCGTTTGAAGGATCGAGTCCGACGCATCCACCAGGAGATCAAAGACAATTGGGTTCTTCACCACGACAATGCACCCTCTCACACGTCGCTCGCTGCCGGTGAAGTTTTGGCCAAGTTCAACATGGCAACACTGCCCCAGCCACCCTACAGCCCCGACCTAGCTCCCAGTGACTTCTTTCTGTTTCCCCGAATTAAGAGAGACCTGAAAGGGAAGCGATTCGACAGGATTCCAGCAGTCCAGGCAGCATCGACGAGATTCCTTGACAGCCTTCCGTGTGAAGAGTTCCAGGGAGCCTATGAACAATGGAAAAAAATGCTGGCAGTGTTGTGTTGATGTCCAAGTGTCCTATTTCGAAGACTTTTAGTTCAATTTACAAAAATGTTTAATGAATTTTTTGTTCTGAGACCAGTCTTGAAACTTTGTGAACGCACCCTGTATATCATTCAGAAATGATGTGAAATGAAAGAAGATTAGAGCTCTTTTACACCTTCTAAATACTACGTTCAAGAAAATCAATGTTTCAATTTAAAAAATTGGGAGGGGGGGTAAAAAGTGAGATTAAAGGGTAAAAATAGACGATCTCAGTGCTTCTGCTACTTTCCTATACCTTCCTCGGAGGATTAACTTTTTAGTAAGCAAGGTAGGGGCTACTAGTAGCGACATTTTTTAAGTTTATGCAAGAAAGTGATGATATGATATTTTCCATGTAATAAAATGGAATGTACTTAAGTTTGATGAAAGTAAATTTGACCTTTTGGATGTTAGAACTCACGATGACTTCTTGTAGATCCAAACATCATAGGCTTTTCTAGAAGATTCTACGCAGATGTTAACGTTCGATGATAAAACGGTCTTAGTTGAAAGTGGTGGTAAGAGGACTCTTTAGTAGGTGCCAATTCTCACTGCCATTCAGTGATGTCAATTGAAATTTCATTTGCCGTGGCATATTAAGTCCCGATTGCCTCCGTCAATTCTCCTGCAGAATTGGCGTATGGTAATTCACTCATGATCCATGGCATATGGTCCATTGTCATTTATCACATACACGTGAACAGAATCGTTAAATGCCCCATTGAGCAACTTGTCCAGTTTGATAGATGTCCAGGCTTGCATTTCAGTTCGAATATTCACTTACTATGATGGTTTGCATGGCTCTTCATCTTTATGCAACTGCACATCATCGCTGCTTGTTCCCCTCTCTTCTTTATTCTCTTTTTGTGTGGGAAGAATTCCTCCAGTAAAATTGAGAATTTTTAAAGTTTTCAATATGTACTTGCATCAACCTCCTTTGCCTTCTTCGCCCCTGGTGATCATTAAGAAAAGTTTCCCCCTTTCCCACTTTAAGATCGGCTCACACTCCACACTTTGAGATCAGCTGTTACCTCTTGATCGGAGGCAGGAAGAGGGTGACTCGTTCTCTCTCAGAGAGAGCTAGGAGAGAAGAAAAAGATATGTGAGATCATATAATCAATTAACAATTTGATTACTGGAATACAAGGTTAAATACACAGATTCAGGCTGCTCTGTCTGCATCTATCGTGACATACGCTCTGTGTCGTCATAAAATCACGTGATTTCAAAATCTCGGGTTTTGCTTTTTAGACGTATTGTCAGATGTCAGAGCAGCAACTTAGGAATTTTTTTTTCTATCTTTAAACCAACCAGAAACACACACACACACACAATCATGGACACACTGTGTATGCTTTGTAAAAGGAAAACAAGCATAATAACTTTTTAAAATTTTATTTCCATTTATGGTTTGTTTCAGCTTCTTCGGGCATCTACACTCATGGTGGCAGAGCAAGCTTCAATGGTAATTTTGAAATTCACTGCTTTTATCTTATTACCTCTTTATAAGGAGATGTTACACAGAGTGTCCCATAAGTTTCCACACGTTTCGATGCATATCCTCCTGCTGTGCATATATGTGTTCTTCATCAGTGGAGCATATGCATCGAAATGTGTTTTTAAAACGATGGCAATCGTGTAGAGCATATTTATTATATACAGGGTGGGTATAAAATAACATGCGGTATCTAGAGCCCTCTAGCGAGTAAAGTAATGGATGAAACATAACCAAATTTGATGGGCATACATAGTGGACCATAGGATTTTGATTTCTAAAAAAATAAAAATGAATGCCAAAATTCGCCACCAATAAGATTTTGGTGCTGTTTACCGAATAAAATGCATTAATTTGCATAAACGCTTTCCGTGTAGTGATCGTGAGTATAAAAGGAAAGGCTGGGAGAATTCTCATCATTCTGAGGCCAACTGTCTTTCAATGGCTCTTACCTTACAGGACCGTGCTTTGATAGTCAAGCTGTATTTTCAGCAGAACAAGAATGCCAATACTGCCCTTCGTGAATTTCGACGATAAAGAAGTTGCGAAAAGGACCGATGAGCATAACTAACTTATCAAACATGATTTGACGATTTGAAACTACAGGAACTCTGGCACAGCAACTAGGCCGGGGACGCAAAGCGGTTAGTCAGCAACAATTGAAGAAGTTGCAACTGCTGTTATCGAACAGGAGATGACGAATGTGCAGGGTACTAGTAGTGCTCGGGCAGTATCCCGACACATGCAGATCCCATACTTGATGGTGCTGAAGATCCTGCATCAATGTTGAAGATTTATCCGTATAAAATCTCTTCTTTTCAAAAATTGCTCCCTGGCGATGCAGCCACCCGATTGGATTTTTCATGGAGATTCTTAGGACGCATGCAAGTTGATGGTACATGGGCGTGGCAGATTTTATGGAGTGACGAAGACACTTTCATTTGAACAATGGTATTAACACACACAACTGCTGCATTTGGGCTGTGAACAATATGCACGCTTGTATGCAGCAGCCTCTTCACTTGCCAAAGTCGCAGTGTGGTGTGGCTTTACAGCATCTTTTATCATTGGTCCTTATCTTTACAAGGAAAATCGTGCAAGTGGACCAGTGACGTGTACCGTTACTGCTGACAAGTTTGCTGATAGGATACAGAACTTCGTGGTTCCACAACTGCAGCAACGATAATGTCTCGATTTGACCACATTCGTGCAGGATGGTGCACCACCCTACTTTGGCCACGAGGTCGCCTGATCTCAATCCTTGTGACTTCTGGTTGTGGGGATTTCTTAAAGGTGTTTTGTATCAAGGACATGTCCCCGATATCGCAACATTGAAAGATCGAATAACGCTACAGGTGAGACAAATTAATTCTGATATGTTATGAGGTGCCGTAGAAAATATCGTGCATCATACGAAGTTATTGGAACATCACGATGGTGGTCATATTGAACTTCGTTATTATTGTTATTATAACTTAAAGCATACCTGTTACAATCATGTGTTGTTAATAAAATTGATGTGTGTTTGGAATTTAACCATTCACAGTATTCACACTAATACACTTTTGCAGCACCAAAATTTTATTGGTGGCGACTTTTGGTTTTTCTTCTCACTTCCGCGCAATGCCATTGCTTCCAAGCTATGCTTCTCTGTACAGGTTCGGACAGTTCCCTTGTTAGTTACCAAAAATAATTGTTAGATGAAACATCTTGTTACCTTTCATTTTAATTTTGTTTGAGATTACTGGTATAAGTTGCTCTTACAATATCAAATATTATGTTTGTAATAGATATATAGTTTTTTAACAGATTGCTGTCATAGTTCACTCTCGGCAAGCAAGGATATTATTTAATGCATGCTGGTACGTATCTCTGTTTTATATGTTTGTGATCATTACATTTCTTAAAGTAATGTTAAAGTGCTTTGCTCTGATTAAAGTAATTGAGCATTGCTTTTTTTTATGTAATTACACACACCGGTAGTCTTCGTCCTGTTGTGTGTAAAATAGGCAATACAGATCGAATGAATACCATCTTGGTATTAGAGGGGTCACGTGTGTTGATGTAGCTAATAATCTGTATGGCCATCTTTGGCATGTACGAGGTGCTAGCCAAAATTTCCAGAAATTGTTTTATTCTGACCAAACCGTAAGAGGTACGAAGTTTTGCCAATAGATGGTGTTAAGGGTAAGTCTCAACTGTAATTGAGCCAAACGGTGTCATCCTATGTTCACGTGATTTTGAGTTTGAGCTGTTTTTGTCACTTTGAGTTGGTTGTGTTGGGATTCTTATATTAAAGCTGAAAAAACTGCGGCTGACACCCACAGACTGTTTGAAGGAGGCTTTTGGTGAACGAGCTTTAGGCCAAACCCAAATATTTGAGTGGTTTAAGAGTTTCAAAGACGGCCGGGAGTCTGTGGAAGACTGCAAGCATTCTGGTGGGGGTGGCCGTGGCCTGGTTGTCTCGTCGGTTGGCTCACTGATCAACGGAGTTAAGCAACTTCAGGCGTGGCCAGCTCCTGGCTGGGTGACAGCCAGTGGCTTGAGGACCACTGCGCTGGGTGAGACGGCTATTTGGGGCACAGCTGTTGGGGGACTTTAGTCTGACCCATTTGGTAAGTGACCAGTGCTGGATGTCCTGCAGTTGGTGATAGCCACTGGTTTGTTTGTCTGCCAGCAGCTCTTCCATCATGAACCCCCCGTGCTTCGGAGGGCACGTTAAGCCGTCAGTCCTGTCTGCTACTGTCATCTTGTAGCAGTCGTTTGTTACTGGGATGCCACAAAACTCCCTCGAAGGAGTAAGTGCCGCAGATTATTGTTCTGCGATAATCTACCCTCTGTACAAGATAAGATAAGCATTCTGGTTGACCGTCAACAAGCACAACAACGAAAATGTGTGACGTGATCCGAGAGGTCCGAAGTCGGACCATCCACGATGTTTGTGATCGGCTTGGACTGTCATACGGGACGTTTTGAGACGATTGAGGGAAAACGTGAGGCGCAAAAGCCCAGAGATGTGGAAGAAGAAAGACTGGCTGCTCCATTACGACTATGCTCTGGTGCATACATCGCTCGCTCTGAGGGACTTCCTCAACAAAAAGAACACGACCGCTGTCCCCTGGCACCCTGTGATTTCTACGGCTCCCAAAAATTGAAATTGCGGTTAAAAGGATGGCAATTTGACTGCATTGAAGTGATCCAAACGGAATCGCAGCGTGTTAAACATGCTCCAACCTGGGAACTTCCAGGAGTGTTTTCAGAAGTGGGAATATGGCTGGAAGCGATGTATAGATGCCCAAGGAAACTACTTTGAAGGTGACGGTGGAAATTAAAAGATCGGGTAAGTTCCGTATTTTATAGAGGTGCATTTCGGGAAATTTTGGATAGCACCTCGTATCACTTGCTATTACATGGAAGGCATCAACACGAATATCGTTTGAATGGTGTTTATCCAGGTTGCATTGGCCCAGGTCCATAGTTCATCAAGATTTGCAGGTCTGATGAGTAATCCGCATGCAAAAGTATTTCCCAACTAAACGCCTCGATCGTTTCCTTGACCAGTTTTGCTGCGTGTGATGGTGCATTATCAAGAAACAAAATCACTTTGCATTGCCTTTTTTGATATTCTGGTGGTTTTCACGCAAAGCTCTATTCAAATCGATCATTTGTTGTCGGTAGCGTTCAGTATTAACAGTTTTGCCAGGTTTCAGCAGCTCATAGTAGACCACACTCTTCTGATCCCACCAAACACAGAGCATCGTTTCCACTTTTGACTTTTTTTAAACCACTCAAAGCATAGCTTGGTGATTTACCAAGAGTATGCTCACTGTAAGCTTTGACAAGCATTTGATACGATTCTGCAGCAGTTTTTTTCAAATGGTAAAAGAAAATCAATGCACTCCGCAAATTGTAGTTTCCAGGCACAAAATTCGACACGTTCAATGCTATTACAAACAATGTTGTTGTGTACACTCCGGCCAATGAATTAGAAACCTTCGTTCAATATGGTATTGACCCTCCTTTGGCTGTAATTACAGAACATACGCGGTTTGGCATGGACTCTACAAGGTGTTGCAATGCAGGTAAGGTAATCACAGACCATGCATTCGTCAGAGAGACCTTCAGGTCCTGCAGAGTAGACGGAAGCGGATGCTTTGACGAATGTCTCTTTCCTACATGGCCCAAACGTTCTCGATCGGATTCAAATCCGGACTTTGCGCTGGCCACGGCAGATGTTGCAACTCGTTGTCACATTCAGAAAACCACTCCTGAACAATTCTTGCTCGATGGACAGTAGCATTGTCGTCCACGAAGAACTCGTCACCATTTGGGTACAAATGCACCATTGCAGGATGGACTCGATCTGCAACAATGTTCAGGTAGTCTTTGGCCATACCAACAAAACATGTCCCATACCACGACACCTCCTCCTGCAGCTTGAACTGTGTTTACAACACATGAGGGGTCCATCGCTTTGTGGGGCTGCCGCCAAATTCTCTGCTGGCCATCCGTGCAAAACAATGTGTAATGTGACTCGTCCGACCACATCACCTTTTTCCAGTCGTCTACTGTCCAGTCACACCGTTCTTTACACCATTGCAGGCGAACTTTCCAGTTTGTTGCCGACACTAGGGGCTTCCTCACTGGCATGCGACTTCCCATCCCTATTCGCTTCAACTCTCGGCGCATTGTTTTGGAGGAGATGGGTTGCGACGATCCTTCATTGAAGTCTGCCGTCAGTTGCTCCACCTCCGACCTTCGGTTTTGCCGCACAATCCGTCTCAGATGACATCGGTCCCTGTCTGTGTCGATTGATTTTCATCCACAATTCTGCCTTTTTGACAACTCTTGTGGATTCCGTTTCCATGCATCGAACACCTTGGAGACCTGACTTTTTAAGATATCGTTCAGTTGTAGTGTCCAGCTAGATGAGCACCCACAATAACTCCTTTTTGGAACTCGGACAGGTCTGCTGTTTACCCCATTTTGCTCAACTTGAGCAGCTGCAGCTTGGAATGAGTGTGTACCTCACATGATTGCATTATTTGCATATCACAATTGTTTCTGACCTGTGACCCCGCTTTACATATCAGTACAGTAATTCATTAGTGGTTTATAATTCATTGGCCAGTGTGTGTATGTTGTATTGTTGTGAGTTGAAACTCTTTGTCAGATGTCAGAATAAGAAAATGGTGCTGACTACATTAACAGCTAGGATCATGTATGGGCAAATTCCGGTTTCATATTTTTACAGACCTGGTAATTTAAGTATCTGAGGTTTGGTGTAGGATAAACCCTTATTGACCATCTTTAAATTTTTATCAAATGAATTCTGTAATTTAAAATTGAATAGTCGCAATAAATTTCAGGTTAGAAGGCTTGCACGAAGAGATTATCTGGGAAACTCAGGGGAACCGTATTACTCCTTTAGTAACCAATCCAGGGAGGATTTTATTAACAAACTGTTATATGTACTTTCAACCGTATAATAATGCAGAGCCGGTAAATTTGAATTTATCTGAAATTAATTAATGCGCATTTTTTAAAGTTTTAGAATTTAACTTCTTTTTGTAATTAAATTTGTTTTGCTTAGTTCCCAGTCCTTAAAATAAAATTAGCTTCCGTTAAAAGGATTGTGAAGAAAAGATATCTTCTTAGCAAAATAGTAAGTATAGAGAAATCTTTTTTTTTTTTTTTTTAATTATTTAAGACTAAAACTGTAAAAGTAAAAAATTAATTTAATTTCTGATTAAATGAAATGAATTTGTTGATTTGAGAGAGTTCCTGTGAAAAAGTTATTTATTCGAGATATGTGTAGAATGTAAGGGCCAGATGGGTGAAGAAGAGTGTACACTCCTGGAAAATGAATTAGCAAAAAATTGTGTTTTCACCGCTGGAAGATAATCATAGAGACAATCACAAAAAATAATCTTTATTTACATTAATTACATGTCTACTTAGTAATGTGAAATACAACATGACCAAGAAATGTACAAAACTAAATTATAACAATCGAACACGTTATTTCTACTTGGAAAATGAATGAACAAAGGGGAAACAAACTGACATTAACAAACAGCTTTTTCAGATTGCTTTTGTACATTTTCACAAACATTTAGTACCATTTCATAAACATTTTAATTCATATTTATAATAAAAAGTCTAAATTTATAGACAATGATCAATTTTTTTATGCATTTACATAAGTAAACCAGTATTGAAGCAGATTTTACATTATTGCTTGATCCGTTAGCCAATCAGAAGCGCTTACACGAAACTTTTACGGCTGCTTTTTGTGTCTGCGCTTCTGATTGGTTAATAGATGCAGCCATAAACGTAGCTAAAAAAAGTTGCTTCAATATTTGCTTACATATCTTTCCCGTATCTTTTCAGTTTTCTACTTCAACTATCAGTCGTTTGCTGCTTCCATCAAGGCCTAATACAAATTAAATGTAATCCGTTAGTATTAAATCTCGATGGCTGCTTCACATCTGTATTCGTGATTATGTCATAATTTACTGGAAGCCATCTCATCTAGATAGTCTGTTGGGGAGGCCGAAGAGCTCTCGACGCGATCGAGATCTCGAATTCTCTCGTGTTACACGGAAAATTCTCTAGCTGAGGTCTAAAACCCTCACCGGTGAGAAGAGTTAGCAAGAATTTCTAACTTTTTACACTGTCTTTTTCTCGGTTAGGACCAGAGACAAGGTTGCTTTCTCTTCTAGTTAGGACTAACTGGCTAGGCATAGGAGCAGCTGCATTTTTGACCGCGTTAAAATGACGTCACAGTTTTCTCACCAGTTACATTATCTGGCCTCAGCCTCTGATTCACGAGTGAATGATCATTGTCAAAAATTGTTCTGTAAATTTAGACCGTTTATTATAAATATGAATTAAATATTTGTGAAATCGTACTATATGTTTTTGAAAATGTACTAAATGTTCGTGAAAAAGTACGAAAGCAATCTGAAAAAGCTGTAATGCAATTATTTTTGGTTTTAATAATCAGTTGACTATCCTTTAAGTCTAAGTACCATAATTTTCTGCAATTATGCCATGGCGTTTCTGTTAATAAAAGTGCAAATTTTGGCGTGTACGGCATATCAGCCGCTGCGGCGTTAGTGTCAGAGATTTTACAAAAATTAAAAAAAAAAAAAAAAAATTCTACCCATGATTTTAGGCCTACTTCATATCGTTTCTCTCAACGATATAAAACGAGTAGTAGCAATGTATTCCTTGATTTTTATTTATTGATGAATTTATCAATGAATTCACATCCTATTAATTAAAAATTCACTTCGATAGCGATCGAGTGTGAGCGTTCATCGACAGCGGCGACACCACCGGGACACCGGGAAAAATCCCGTTGGGCCAAACGGATGCCTTTACTTTCTCGTGATTGAGGGCTGCTTTCACTAATTTTTCCCGGTACCTGCCCGGTACGATTTAGACTGCCAGTCCGCTCATGTTCATTGTTCAACATCAGCACTGCATCTAAAAACTTCGTGCGCCCTTAACTAACTGCCCTTATCGTTATCACCGTTCACTACACGACCAACATTATCAACTTTCAAATCTGATCACGTTCAAGCTCACCTGATCACTTTCACCACTTTTGCTTTGCAATAATGGCCAACAGTGAAAGCGTATCCCACTTTGAATTATGTTCCGAATGTGTTTATAGTTTTGTAATGAATCTGAAGGCACAAAACACGTCAGGATACATTTTTTTTTTTTTTTTAGGATAAATCTTCCCTTTTAGGTGACGGCCATTCGTTACGCTACACAAAGGCCAACTCCCGCAGCCTGCTTATGATTGACGCGCACACACACGGGTATAGTGAAAATTGGAAACAAAATTTGTCTTTCAGGAGAACAAGCTGTCTGTTGGCGTATTTCTTTTCAAGCTGTACTGTCGGAGATTTTATAATTGTTAAATTTTTGCTTCTGCGGCGTATTAGCCGCTGTGGAGTTAATGCCGAAAATTACGATACTAGTTCACTTATTGGGATTTCATCCCAGCTTTCTTTAATGGCGTGATGAGATCTTTTTTGCAGTCATATTGTGTTGCGTTTGCATAAACACGTCGCACTAGTGAAGCCCACAAGTTTTCTTGGGGATTTAAGTCAGGGCTAAGAGATGGCCATTTCAATTCTTTCAACCCGTTCACTTGGAACCAGTCCATTGTCGAAGCTGGCTTATGTGCAGGGGTATTATCTTGCTGTAGGATCCAGTTTGCACTACTAATTAGAGGTCCTATGGATAATAAATGTTCTCCAATAAGGTCTTGATATTTGTACTGATCAACAACTACGATATCTGTTTTTCCATGATATCCAAAACTCGCCCAAACCATTATTCCTCCACCAACACACTGATTGCACATCACATACGCTTTTTTATCGGTTCTCTAGTCATGCCAGTACAGTCTTTAGTCTGGTCCATCCATAGTAAAACGCTTTTCACACCATTCCAAAAACTAAGATTTATGTTCTCTGCCACAAAAAGGTGAGCATTGAAGTGTCATTGTGGCATAGCTGTTTTTTTCTTCAACATATGTAGATTATATGAGTAACATCCTTCAAAACATTGTGAACAGCATGAGCCAATACTTGAAGGTTCATCTGCAATATAATTTCTCTGGAAGTCATGTTGACACGTTTAGTCAAGATTATTGTTCGTCTCCTATCTCCATCACTTAGTTTTGACTTACAAGGGAATCCCTCAAACATGTATGTCACACATTGCCACCAAATTGAAATATGTTACTCAATTGAAGCTACAATAGATGCTTGCAAAATAAAAGCGTGCGGATTTTTGTTTATTTCAAAATAAACCACGAAAACGAAAAAATTTGAGCATACATATTCATACAAGGACTCCATTGTTATAGCGGTGTATTAATGCGCTCGCTTAACGGAACTTCTTTCTTCCACTACTCACAGCAATAAGCACGAATCCAATTCAGATGAAATAGACAGCAGCAGATGGCAATTGAATGGCTTCTCAAATTTCTAAACAAACTTAGTTTTTAAAATACGAGATTATTACAATTAGCTAGTTGCCTTCCAGTAAAAAATGTCTAGAGTAATTAATAACCATTTCCTTAAGTTATTATTTCATTTTATTAAGTAATTTGTTAATCAAACACGGGGCTGGCTTCACGTTGCGTTGGTGAGGGGCCATGTATCGCGGTGCTTTATAATTTTAAATAAAAATAGTATTCATGGATGCCTACCTCATCTTATAAATTATTTCGAGACGAATAATTGTACAGCAAAATTAAGGTTTTATGCTTAATAACAGTGCTCTAACTGCAATTCTTTATCGATCGCCGCTAACAAGTTCGCTTATCCTCTTTCCGCCATGTTTTTTGAACTCTGCGCACTTCCGGGGTGCTTCACTGCCGTGCAACGCTATCGCTTCCTTGGTGTGCTTGCACGCAAAAAAAAGTGTGTCTGAATTCTATGTGGGGTTCCCTTGTTAGTTATCACTATTTGCATTCATGTATTGCTGACATCCATCTTGAATAGCTGCTGGGAACCTGGGATCTTAGTGCTAAGGGAACCAATATCCCAGGGTTTTTTTTAACAGTGATTGAGAATGGTTTTATTATCGGATCATTATATTCAGTTTTAGGAAATTGAGGAAAAAAAAAAGTGGATAAATTTGCTGTAATGTATATTAAATACAACTTCGTTTGAAATGCCCATCCACCCCATCATATTTTCCCTGGTTTATTATAAAAAAAAAAAAAAACAAAAAAAAAAAAAACAGAATATTATATGCAAGTCTTTATTATACAGGGTGAATACAAAAGTCTGAACCCCCCTTTTATTTTTTGAACCGAAGCAGACAACTCACAACTCACTCTCCAGCGTTGATTTCCCCAAGCGACGTTGAATAGCGTCGCGAATTTTATTGACAACTTCTGCCGATACTCTCGGTCGTCCTGGCATAGGAACTTGCATAAACAGCCTGCAGTTTCAAATTTTTAAACCAATCGTAAATGGATTTCCTGGTTGGAGGTTGTTTTAGAAATTGTGATTGAAAATGCTGTTGAACAACGGTGACAGATTCTGTTTTGCTCAATTCAAGAACACAAAACACTTTCTCCACTGCCGACGCGGCCATTTATATTGTTATCTCCTACGTCACTTCCCTCTGTAATAGGAGAAAAACTTTGAGTACACCTACATAACGGTTCGCAATTGGCAACCGTGTCTTAAACTGTACAAGTTTTACAGCATCTGGAAACTGCATACTTACTTATGAATCACCCTGTATATATATTATGACCACCCTCTTAATACAGTGTTGGGCCACCTTTCACTCTTATTACTGCTTGCATTTTTCGGGGCATGGATTCTATGAGATGTTGGTAGGTTGTAGGAGGAATTTGAGACCAACTCTGAAGAACTGCACCTTCAATTCCTGCAGATTTGATGGTGCTGGATCCCGCTGCCTGATGGCCCGTTCGATCTCATCCCACAAATTCTCAATGGGATTGAGATCTGGCGATTGTGCAGGCCAACGAAGCAAGGTAAACTCTCCGGTATGTTTTTCGAACCATCTGAGGACGATGCCAGACAAGGAGCATTGTCCTGCTGGAAGTATTCATCCCCGTCAGAGTACACCATTAACATAACGTGATGTTGTACTTGATCTGCGACAATACTTAAATAATCTTGGGCACGCACACGTCCGTGCAGAGGAATCAAAGGACCCAAACAATGCCAAGAAAACATCCTCCAAACCACAGTACTGCCTCCACCAGCTTGGAAGTGTTGTGGCGATGCAGGTGGGGTCCATGTTTCGTGTTGTTTTCTCCATATTCTAACCCTGCCATCTGCATGATGCATTTGAAATCGTGACTCATCGGACCACATGACCCTTTTCCAGTCATCCACTGTCCAATCCTTGTGCTCCTTGGTGAACTGGAGGCGTCTGCTCTTGTTCAAGGCTGACAGTAGAGGCTTTCGAACTGGTCGTCGGCTTCCATAGCCTAAACGGTGTAATGAGCGGTGAACAGTTCGTTCAGAGGTGGTCACATTTGTTCCTTGATTAAGATTTGCCACTCTTTGACGCACTGTTGCTCTTTTGTCGTCCTGGACAACTCTGGCCAATCTCCTTTCAGCTCGAGCATTGAGGAGCCTGTGACAACCACATGCTTGACGTTGAGAGCCGATTTTTTGCTTGGTAGTCCACTCTCTGTAAACGTTAAATAACCGCTGCTCTTGAACACTTCACAAGTTCAGCTGTTTTGCTGACTGGTTCCGACACTGCGCATGCTGACGACATTCCCGTGTTCAAACTCTGTTAAATCACGTTTTTTGTGCCCATGTCGTTGCAAAAAACACAGTGCAACTGATGGTTCACCTCACCTGCATTCCCTTTTTATAGCTATCTAGCCCTCTAGCGGCAGCGCTGTGACGCAATAGCTCATTTGCCTAAAACTGTCAGATGGTCATAATAATTTGGCCACTCGGTGTTTTTTATGTATACACGCATATTGTATACTGAAAATTATGGTATATTAACTATGTCATACATATTAAATATTAAAATTAAATATCATTACATGTGTTTAAATTTATTTAATGGTAATATTTGGGTAAATCGGAAGGCAGCTTGGGGTTTTTGGATGAAACCCTATTTTTCCCATAGTTTCTATTATTTATTTATCACGGTTTTGTTTATCACTGTGTTTTTTTTGGAACCAAACCCCCATGGTAAACGAGGATAGATATAATAGCACCCATAACTTTATCTAGTGATGTTATTTTTGTTTATATCTTATTTGTCTTTATATTTGAGTTTGTTTCCTTTTCTGTTGATGTTAATTGCCCGTAAAATGTCAAGTTTTATTAAAATCCCTGTATTACAGAGGTTGAGTCAAAAGTAGTGGCCGACTCGGGAGGGGGGGGGGGGGGGTTAGAGTTTGATGAATTCTGGGCGAAGACCATTTACCACAAGGGTATATTGCAGTTTATTAAGAGAAAAGAGTGGGAAGAAACGTCAGTACGAATTTGAATGCCATAGACATTGTGCCACCTGCCTCAGCGAGTGTAGAAATATGGCAGAAAAATTAGTGATACACGGGCTCCTTCGTCACTTTTGGAAAAAGGGGACCAGTGCGCGAGCAGCAGCCGCTGAAATTTGCAGGGTGGAAGGTCGGTGTGACCAATGAACGGACAGCACAACGATGGTTCTCCTGCTTTTTGTCCGGAGACGTGGTCCTGGAAGATGCGGCAAGGAGTGGAAGACCCAAAGAAGAGGATGACGCAGCCCTACAGCAACGAGTGGAAGCCAACACAGGCAGCACTGCCCGTGGACTAGCGGCGGACATCGGGACATCACAATCGAGTGTGGTTCGACATCTGTATGCCGTGGGAAAGGTCAACAGGAGCTGCAGAGTTGTGCCCCACGAGTTGTGCTCCAGGCGTGAAGAACATTGCTTAAGAGTTGGAGGGCATCGAGGTTCTGCCACATCCAGCATACTGCCTGGACCTGGCGCCTTCTGACTACCATCTCTTCTGGTCCATGGTGCACTTCCGTCCATGCGTGGACGGCACTTTGTCAGTATCAGTGAGGTTGAAGACGCCGTGCATGACTTTTTCGCCCAGAAGCTGGAGGAGTAGTTTCGTGAGGGCATCTGCCAATTGACTGATCGTTGGATGAAGACCATCGAGCGTGATGGACTCTACTTTGAAGATTCGCAATGAGTAGTTTCTGTCTGGCGCCTGTTTAAAACTTTGCGTGGTGACCGGCCACTACTTTTGACCCAACCTCTGTAGTTTATCTGTTTATTAACAATTACAGTTTGTTTATTTATTTTTAACAGGTACTTTGATTTGTTTATTAGCAACTACTGCTATATATTTTTGTTAGTAACTTTTTAAATTTAAAATTGTATATTTAACATTATATTTGAAGATGAGTAATTTAAACTTGAGCATGGGTTATAATGTGTATTCTTTAAATGTTAATTAGGGTTTAGAGTTGTTTTGTGCTCAAAATACGACAATTCCATATCTTTTCTTTTCTCTGAAATCTCAAGAAGATCGTGATGTTTTGTACGAGAAGCTTTTACAACAACCAGGTAATTGAGAGAGAATTTTTATTTTTTTTTAATTTTATAATGTGCATTTTTGGTACACACAAAAAATAAAAAATACGCTAACAAATGACATCGATAATTCAATCTATTTTAAAATGAAAAAATTTACCTTTGATAAAGTTGGCCAATACTGTCGTTTTTAAGAGTTTAAATAGCCCATCATACAATTGCGGGAAAATCTCCTTTATGAAATTACACAATTCAGAAAGTCAAACAAAAATAAGATGCCAATTTAACAATACCATCAATATTGTTAATAGTATTGCCACAAATTCAAAGTACAGTGGTACCTGAGAATTTGAACGCACCAAAACTCTAACAACTTTGAATCGAAACGAAATTTTCAAGTAAATTTTGCCTCGGAACTTGAACACTTGCCTTGGAAATGGAACGCCTTACACTTTAGTTTGTTTTTGTCTCATCTCGTCAATTAATACTATTTACAGCTAATTTTAAGATTTTTTTTTTTTTCTTTATTCTATAAAACATTTAGTGAATTACGAGGCATGTTTTTTAAGTAAGTACCGTTTTGCGATTCCGCCGCCGTAGCGCTACGGTCGGCGTTCCGCGCATGGGCGCTGGTTAACTACATCTCTTGTCTACGCACTGACGCCATTACAGTCTGATTCTTCATTGTATACGTTGTTTACTGAGTGTTTAAGATGCCTCCGACAATCGCGAGTCCCGCCGATTGTGAAGTACGGGCTGTTATACGATTTCTTAGTGCTAAAGGCGTAAAACCGATCGATATTCATCGTGAGATCTGTGAAGTGTACGGACAAAACATTATGAGTGATGGAATGGTAAGGAAATGGGTGAGAGCATTTAAAGATGGCCGCACAAATGTGCATGATGAAGAACGGAGTGGGCGTCCTTCGGTCGTTAATGAAGATTTGGTGCAGAAAGCGGACGAAAAGGTGAGAGAAAACAGACGCTTTACAATTTCATCATTGTGCGACTGCTTTCCTCAATATTCTCGTAGTGTTTTGTATCGCATTGTGACCGAGAACTTGAATTACCGGAAATTGTGTTCACGTTGGGTTCCAAAAATGTTGACGGATTTGCACAAAACCCAAATTTTAGGCAGTGCATTGACTTTCCTTGAGCGGTACCACAATGAAGGTGAAGATTTTTTAGATCAAATTGTTACTGGTGACGAAACATGGGTGGCCTACGTCACACCAGAATCGAAACAACAATCCATGGAATGGCGACATTCATCATCACCCAAAAAAGTGAAGTTTAAGCAAACAATTTCTGCCCGGAAAATCATGTGCACAGTTTTTTGGGACAGAAAAGGAGTATTGCTAGTGGAGTTTCTGCCTCGTAATGAGACAATCAATGCAGCGTCTTATTGTGAGACATTGAACAATCTGCGTCGTGCAATCCAGAACAAAAAACGTGGCAAGTTGAGTAAGGGTATCGTTTTGCTGCATGACAATGCCCGTCCACATGTGGCTAATCGGACCAAAGATCTCATCAAATCTTTTAAATGGGAAACTCTAGATCATCCTCCATACAGCCCTGATCTGGCGCCCAGCGACTACCATTTGTTCATGCACTTGAAGAAACACCTGGGTGGTTAGCGTCTTCAAGACGATAACGAAGTCAAAACATTTGTGATACAGTGGTTAACAAGTCAGGCGGCAGAATTTTATGAGGAGGGTATTCAAAAACTGGTGCCACGTTATGACAAGTGCCTCAATATTCACGGAAATTATGTAGAAAAGTAGATTAAGGTACAGGCTTTCATGTAAAAATAAAATTATTGCGATATCTTTGCACGTCTTTTTTTAATTCCAAAACGGTACTTACTTAAAAAACATGCCTCGTAGTTTTGCTTGGTAAAAAGTGTAGCATTGAAAAACAAAGTAAGAGAAAAGCTGTTAGAGCAACAATTGCAGTTAAAAAAGATCTTATCACTAAGCATGAAAGTGGTATCCATGTATGAACTTGCCGCATATTGTTGGACCTTGGAACAGATTACAGTAGAACCTCGTTTTTACAAACTCGCATTTTACGAAATTCCGGATTTTACGAAGTAATTCTCTAAAATCCCGACCACCTTCTTGTTAATTTCCATATAATAAACTTTAATTTTATGAAGTGTTTTTACGATGAAATTCAGATTTTATGAAGTTGTGTGAGCAGCCTGGTTGCATTTTGTTCATTTGGCTTATGTTATCGCCGTCGTGATCGACGATTAACTGGACTAGTTTCTGCCGTCGCCAACAGAGGGTGCCATAAGTAATGCAAACGAAAGTGAAACTGAACTTGCAGTCCCACCCGAAGATGCTGATAGTGAATTTGAAGGTTTTGAAGAGCTGGAAATCCTGAAAAGTAAGCTGAATTTTCAATCTAAATTCTCCGATTTTGTTACTATTGATGCGGATGTTTTAACTTCTCCGACGTTAAATGATAACGAAATTTGCCATCTTATCAAAGATGGCGGCGAAGAAGAACGTGAAGACGACAACGACGAGAAATTGGAAAATACGACATTCAAAGCAACATCCTCACAAATTAAAAGCTCCTCAGAAACTCTAAAAAAACCATCTGTATGCAACTAAAAATGTACCAGGCGATATTTTTGACAGTTTTTTTTGAATTTCAAACTACTTAAATAATGATATAATTTCAAATATGCATCAGACAACAATTCTTAAATATTTTCAAAACTCGAATACTTAATCAGTGTATAAGCTTATTTGTATTAAAAATACTGCCTATTAAAAATCCAGTGCCTATTTACGTGGGTTTTGTTTTGTTTTCGGGTTTGTTTTTTACGAAGTTCGGATTTTACGAATAAATATTATTGGTCCCCTGAAATTCGTAAAAACAAGGTTCTACTGTAATTTAGTTTCCATTATTTTCAATGGGAAAAACTGCTTTTGAATTCGATCGCTGCTCTGAACAGGTTATGTACCGCTGTAAATAATTAGTGAATTATTGTTGAGTCAGGTCATTGTTGCCATACGTTTGAGACAGTTAGAAAAACTTTCTTTAATTATAATATTTATTTATTTATTTTTTGAATTGTAGTATTAGTCGAGAGTAATAGAGTACAGTATATATCAATGAAAAACTTTGATTTAACCAAACATTTATTAAGAAAAATGCCCTTTGAATATTGATAATTGGTTCTGGTCCTTCACTCCTTGCTCTTAGAAAATCATCAGAGCACAATTTGCTATCAGAACCTACCTGGAATTTCATTTGCGAAAGAGTACTTTTGATTCTAGTCTCTGAACTAGCATTGGGATTGGGAAAGGAAGAAGATAAAAGAAGAGTTTGGGAACAGAGAAAAATGTCATGGATGGGAACATAAGGGTGTGTTTCAATAGACTCATGGACTTCGTGGTAGTAGGAGTTTCTCTCTCGATCGTTTTGATAGGTTTTTGTGAGGTGATCTCGCCCGTTTCGAAAGAACCGAGAACCCCACGTGAAGGAAGTTCCAGGCTCCACGAAATGAATAAATTAGCTTTCGAGGTCATACAGCTTCGTGAGAACCGATCCTGCTTGTTTAAAGATGGCGTTAGCCATAGAAGATTTGTGTGATAGATCGGGTATTGTGGTATTCATGGAGTTGTAATGCGGTAATACAACACGTTGTTGTCTAATTTCAACAACGTGAAGAATAAATTACAGTTAATGTTGGAATTGAACAAGAAATAAATGGTAATAAACAAGAAATCTCTGATACAGCGCATGAAGAAAGCACAAAATCTGAAAGTGAAACAGTGCCTGGAAAAGATTACCTCCCCGTAGTGTTTTGATAGCGTGACCGTTGCGATTCTCACTTTAGCTCACTGGCCACAGTTAGGCGAGTTAGCTCTTGCTAGGTCCGTGAGTCTATCGAAACACACTCTTAAGTAGGTGTACATTGGTGATGAAATTGGCAGGATGTAATGAAAACTGTTAAAGATTTGGGGTAAACTCTATAGTCACGTGCAAATTAGTTTAAAACAAAAGATGAAGGTATCAAGTTATTTAGCATACATAAGAATTTTCAAGTCGAACTTGTATTCATAAAATACCGGTGGTTATAATTCACACTTCTGTGTGGGCTGCAGACCACGTTATTGCACGGATAGTGACAAAACTTTGTGTATAGGCTATGCAGAGCATGGGGAAGAGAATTCCAACAGAAACTTTTTTAGTGCATACAGTTGCCGTCAGGGGGAAAAGTGGTGCTTCAGGATCAAACACAAATGTTAGCAATGCACTATTGGAATGCTGTTCCACGGACTGTTCAATATGCGCACCTTCTGCATTGGTGATATGCTCAATAGTAGGATGAATGTCTCCCGTGAAATGGCTGCAACGTGACGAATGATGTTGATTTCAGTTCAGGCATGGTCCATATGTCTCCACGATAAACACGGTGGCTTTAGGGTTCCCCACAGCCAGAAGTCACACGGATTAAGGTCTGGTGAACGGGCAGCAACCGTAACTCCCCTATCTCTCTGAATTTCTAAATCATCTTTCGTGAACCTCTCGCCATCATGGGTCCTGTTCGCAATCCCTTAACATGCCAATATTCTCACAGTGCTGTTGTGCTATTTCTGTTGTTCCGTCGAATGTTTCTGAGATCAGTTCTAGTATTACATCCATAGGTGTGCCATTGGACTTTTTGTATCGTTCTGTCTCATCGCCAACAGTGTACAGTAGGGGTGAGCTCCTGGTGAGAGCTTCACCAGGAGCACACATGTTAACCTCTGCAGATTGATTGTTCACAGACACATTGCGCTTTTGCATACGGCACTACTTTTTCCCCTGGTGGCAACTGTATACAGTAATAAACTTTTCATTGGAATTCTCTTCCCCATGTTCTGCATAGGCTAGATGAAAAGTTTCATCACTATCCGTGTAATAAAGCAGTCTGCAGCCAGCGCGGAAATGGAGAACTTTGATTATGTGACAATGATGTCAGTTTATTTTTATTTTAATCTAATTTTGCTGTTGCTATTAATTTATTCACTTGTTGTTTTGATTCATCTGTGTTTTCTAATATTTATTATTATTATTATTATTATTATTATTTTTTTTTTTTTGTTGAGTATTGCTATTTCGCAATGATTGTTAAGTTGATAATAAAAACCACCAACAATGAGTTCTTCTAACGAGTTAGCATTGTCGGGGAAGATGAAATTCTCTCTCGTTGCTGCTGACTCGTTGGGGCAATTGTTGCGGCTGTTGTTTATTTTGTTTTTTTTTTAGAATTTATGATAGATATACAGTAAACTCCGTGTAATTCGAATCCGCCAAATTCGAATTATCGCTTAATTCGTATAAATCGCAAGGAACGTTTGAAATTCTTTACATTTAATGTAAAATATTAACGCATAATTTGAATTATTGCCCAATTCGAATCAATCATCAAGTACATTTAATACAAACTAATGTATTTTTCATCGCCTAATTCGAACGCCATAGTTACTCCGAAAATAATTTGTGACTTATTCCCAGATTGATCTGAACAAACACTGTGCTACTACATGCGGAGTTTACTGTAAAAATATAATTGGCCTATTCCTCTTCTACTGGATTATTCAGAAGCCAGACTGGATACAGTAGCCAATCCGCTTTCGAGATTTGGCGCTAACTTTCCATGGTGCTTTAAGTATAAGCAGGTAAATTAGGGGCTGTGCTCAGTATCATAAGGACTCCAGCACAACACACGTAGGTGACCAGGCGTAAATATTTTTGAAGAATTGTAAGTACATGTAGCTTTCACAGTTTTTAGGTTTATCTTCTCTCTCAATTAACTTTGTTTTTCATTTCGATAGCTTAAAATCTAACCAGTACGTAATTATTTTTTATTTTATTGAAACACAAAATACAGGTACAATTTACCATAGATTTAATGTAACATAGATATACAGGAATTTGTATAATATTTAAGTACTGGCTTCTGGCATAGTTTTTAGGTTAGTGTGACCAATATCGCAGAATTCAAATTATCGCCCAATTCGAATTTTTTTGTTGGTCTGTTTGAATTCGAATTACACAGAGTTTACTGTATGTGAAAAAACTTTTGATCTGGATGGTCGTGTGTTTTTTCGTTGCGCGAGCAATTTTTAGTATGAGATTAAGCCTAACGTCTCAATGGATCGTTCGACAAGCCTGCTCTAATTGAGTTTTGCAGTAATTTACGATTGTGTTTAAATCCGAGCGATGACCAGAATCGTTTTGAATTTTTAATGATGTTGTCTTTGTTTTTTTTCCCTGCATCATGAACGTTTCTGCTAAGATGAGGGGGGGGGTGGTTCTAGAAATTTGGCGTCGACTACTATGGTCATTTTGCGCCTTTTACACAAGTTATATCTGTACGCAGCCCGGGACAAACACAAACACCCATGCCCACGGCGGGATTCGAACCCGCAGCCAGGCGGACTCGAGAACTAGAAAGCCTACGCCCTAGCCCTCTCGGCCACCTGGCCGGCCTGCTAAGATGAATCGCCGATGTTCTTTTGTCCCGTTCCGTGCAGTTATCACTCTCCTGCCCCGACGTGTTTGGCAGTGAAGCCGTGCTGGTCCGTATTTCAACGAGGGAAATATATGGCGGCGAATTGGTGAGTTGTTGTTAAAAAATGTTTGATGGGCCCCGGGAACCCTTTTGGAGATTTTATTTGCGTTGTCCAAGAGACAGTTTATTGTTAGCCAGCTATGAACCCTTGAGTGGTTTGCAGTTCAGAGGAACTGGGATCAGTCCATGTGCAAACAGAAGATTATTCCAAAGGAAATTGTGTGAGAAGAAAATTGTAGTTTAGTATTTTCTGTTAAGTTAATGCTTAAAATACCCAGTAATGGATTCTGAAAGTTGGTGTAAGGTAGCGCAAGAGTCCTACCGTTGGTTGGCTTTAATTTCCTCCGTGCAGGTGTAGCGTGGTTACGCAGCTCTGGTGGCTCCGCTAGTGTGCTGGTTGGCAGTCTCTTTTCATGGGCACTGAATGTGCATTATTCAGTGGCTCAATGTCTGTTGGTGGTCTTAGCAGACACATTGTGTTGATAACATATTATTTGTATTAGTCAGTGGTGGGGACTATGAAGGGTTATTGTGTCCCCCCCTTCTTATTTGCATAATCAAAGGGCGCACATGACGTTTTCTTTACGTTGTGGGCAACAGGCAAATATTGTTAGTGGGAGACTGATGCAACAAACAGCCGAAGAGCGAGTGCTAGGTACAGCTGAGGGTACCAGTTGAGAACGCTGCACAAACGGGGATAAGTTGCATACGGACTTTGTCAAGCCACAGGCAGAGATATATTGGATGAGAAAGTGTGTTTGCCAAGGTGGAGAAGCTTGTGAAGTAAGCTAAGCAAAAATAAATTATGGCAACAGTGTGTTTTTGCTGTGCGTTTTAACCCTACAAAACTCATGGTCGTCCCTCTTTACAGGTCTCGAACCCGTGATTGCTCTTGGGCATGTGTGGTGGTTGCCTTTGGGTACCCCCAAGTAATGGAACCTCCCCCCCCCCCGGAGCGTCACAATTGAAACCACCTGGTATGTGAAAAACTTTGATTTGTCTCCCCTTCCCAAGTGATAGAGGGGGGGGGGTCATGTTTTAAGTTCTTTCCTGTGTCACAGTAAAAGGTTAGAGAAACTTTGGATTCGTGAATTGCAGTGCCGAATTTCTATTGGTTTTGAGTATTTACACGCCAAGACACAGAATAATGTGATGACATTCTGCATGGAAAACAAATTAGCGAAATCTTGTGATATGTAGACTCGTTTGAGTCTAGAATTGAAAATACTCGCTTGGCGATTAGATGTCCAGCAGGTTCTCATGACATGAAATAACGTCATGTATAAGTGATTTTCTGAAGAACAGGGAAGGGATACCAGAGAGCTAATTATCAATATTCTGAGGATTTTTTTTAATAAAGTATTAGGTTAATTTCGAAAATTTTTGATTGATATTTGCTTTTTACCCTTACCTAATCTTATGATGCGAAAATAAAGATTATTTTTTCCGTTGAGTTTACTTTTAACAGCGTCTTTGAATGTATTATTGAAATTAAGCGTTTTCTCTTTTAACAGTTTTACAGTTAGATAACACTGAACCAGAAAACATGACTTTAAAATGGCAGAATAGAATAATATCAAACTACGATTATCTCTTGTATTTAAATAGGTTAGTTATTAGAGTTTTTATTCTTAGTATGAATTGAGGGTTATCCAGAAAGTAAGTACCAATTGGTAGATTAAAAGAAAAGAAGAAAACATTAGCAAAGGTGCTTGCAAGTATTTGAAGAATACACTGTACACTACATTTCTACCTAGTTTCCACCATCGTTGAGGCAGTTGTCGAAAAGATGCTGCCTATGATGGAAACTATTTGCTGACAGTTTGGTTGACCTCGTCATCATAAGGAAGGATGTACATACACACAGGCCAATGAATTAGAAACCCCTGATGAATTACTGTACTGGTATGTAAAGCGGGTTCACAGGTCAGAAACGATTGTGATATGCAACTGAATGCAATCATGTGAGGTACATGCTCATTCCAAGCTGCAGCTGCTCAAATTGAGCAAAATGGGGAAAACAGCAGACCTGTCCGAGTTCCAAAAAGGAGTTAGTGTGGGAGCCCGTCTAGCTGGAGCTACCATTTCCAGGACAGTACAACTGACCGGTATCTCAAAAGGTCAGGTCTCCAAGGTGTTCAATGTGTGGAAACGGAATCCACAAGAGTTGTCGAAATGGCAGAATTGTGGATTAAAAACAATCGACACAGACAAGGACCAACGTTGTCTGAGACGGATTGTGCGGAAAAACTGAAGGTCTACTGTAGAGTAACTGACGGCAGACTTCAATGAAGGATCGTGGCAACCCATCTCCTCCAGAACAATGCGCCGAGAGTTAAAGCGAATAGGGATGGGAAGTCACATGCCAGTGAGGAAGCCCCTGGTATCGGCAACAAACCGGAAAGTTCGCCTGCAGTGGTGTAAAGAGCGGTGTGACTGGACAGTCAACGACTGGAAAAAGGTGATGTGGCCGGACGAGTCGCGTTACACATTGTTTTGCACCGATGGCCAGCAGAGAATTTGGTGGCAGCCCCACCAAGTGATTGACCCCTTATGTGTTGTGAGCAGAGTTCAAGCCGCAGGAGGAGGTGTCATGGTATGGGCCATGTTTTGTTGGTATGGCAAGGGTCCCCTGATATTCTTTGACAGTCGGGCGAAAGCCAAAGACTACCTGAACATTGTTGCAGATCGAGTCCATCCTGCAATGGTGCATTTGTACCCAAATGGTGACGGGTTCTTCGTGGACGACAATGCTACTGTCTATCGAGCAAAAAGTGTTCAGGAGTGGTTTTCTGTACATGACACCGAGTTTGACATCGGCCGTGGCCAGCGCAAAGTCCGGATTTGAATCGGATCGAGAACGTTTGGGACATTCGTCGAGGGCATCTGCTTCCGTCTACTCTGCAGGACCAGAAGGTCTCTCTGAAGAATGCATGGTCTGCGATTACCTTACCTGCATTGTAACACCTTGTAGAGTCCATGCCAAACCGCCTATGTTTTGTAATTACAGCCAAAGGAGGGTCAATACCATATTCAATGAAGGTCTCTAATTCATTGGTCGGTGTGTGTATAATGTGATGGAAATCACTTGGTGCAAGATGTGGACTGTAGGACAGGGGGTGATCGATTTGTTTCTAGCAGACTGCCTTGAGGAGATTTTGAGTTATTGCAGCAGCGTATGGGCGTACATTGCTGTTAGTCACAATACCTTGAGTAACACACCACATCACTTATTCTGTATTCTAAGTTGCAATTCCTTGAGTATTTTTTTTAACTGACTTCTGCATTGAAAGTTGAATTTCGTATTTGATGTCTGAAACATCGTAAATAGTGGCCACAAAGCTTTGGAAATGACGCCAATACGATGGCAACAAATCACCACACCTAGCATGCATGCGCTCAATCACACGATTGCAGCATTACAGAGGCAATACAGTTTTTAAAAGCAAAACTTACTTTCTGAATGGTCCTCAGATTATGAAAATTTTGTTCAAATAAACTTTTCTTGCTCTCTTCACTTAAGAAAAAATGATTCAAATCCTTTATCTATGCAGTTCGTCATTTAATAATAATAATTATTATCTATTAGTGTTGCCGACAGGAGTTTTAATGACTTAACACAGTATCCAGTATTTCCCTGGGTAATTGCTGACTACACGAGTTCGACATTAGATCTTAATAACCCAAAGACATATCGTGATTTAAGAAAACCAATTGGTGCCTTAAATGAAGAAAGGCTAGAAAAAATTAAGGTATTTATCATAAAAGAGAATGTTTAAACCATATTTACTAGTGCTGAGTCTACCAATTTTGACAGTGCCCTACCATTTTTTATGGTTCCCATGACATTTTTAATAGTCTCTCTCTTGCACGACATTGCTCTTTGCTTTGTACAGAGGGTGGGCAGGAATGAAGATGAACAAGTTTCAATATTTATTGTAATTTATTGGCACAAGACACAGTAATAACACCACTCAATGCGTTTTCCCTTGTTACTGTAGATTTGCAGCATGGGGGCTGTGTCGGGAGATTGGGACATCCATATGCCGGTGTGAAAGTACTTTTCTTTTTTTCCAAGAAGTCAAGAGTTTTGTGAGCTGCATGAGATGGTGCAGAATCTTGATGGATAATGTGACCGCCTTTCGTATAAACATTTGAGCATACAAAAATGGTTTAATAACCCTGTTGATATAACAAGAAGTTAATCCTCCTGAGGAAGGTATAGGAAAGTAGTGGAAGCCCTGAGATCTTCTAATTTTACCCTTTTATCTCATTTTTTATCCCCCCTCCCCAATTTTTTAAATCGAAAAGTTGATTTTCTCGAACGTAGTATTTAGAAAGTGTAAAAAAGCTCTATCTTCTTTTGTTTCTCATCATTTTCGATCGAATGACATGGCGCATGTTGCCATAGTTTTAAAGACCAAGTAACTGCCATCCCCACAATTCCGACCCCATTGGGACAATTTGGCCCAATCTTCATAGTGATGTTGATTTTGCTTAGAGGAACCTGCATACCGAATTTCTGCTCCCGAAACTCCGATCCCAGTAGCCCAATCTAAATATTGAAGGTGCACATGCCCATAGTAAGCTACATTCCGAATTTCAACCTTCTACCTCAAAAAATGAGGAAATTATGAAGGGGACGGACAGATGAATGGACATTGTGAAAACAACAAGTAGCTCCATTCTTCCGCTACTTAATAATGTGTTTGTCTTAGCTCCAGGTTTGATAATTCGCAAGCGCGTTTTGCCATTATATGAAATCCGCCCCACACTACGATGCTTTGTATTGTGATGGGTTTTTTGTTGGCAGTCGTTCCAGGCCTTGGTTTCCCACGTGAACTATAAAAAAAACTGTTCTCTGTCCCCTGCAGCCCATTAAATAGATCCATGCCTCATGGTGTAATAATGTTTTTCAACTTTTTCAGAAGAAACCTGTGCAGTGGTAATATGATACCCAATTGTTGACTTGGCTTGGTGGGTTTGCAGATTTTAGCATGTTCCTGAGCATTTTAACTTATAAACACGCTTACAAGATGCATTTGTGGAGAAAGAATGATATAACACTGTGCAGCATCACTCTATCTCTGTCTTTCGGCTGATTTTGTAATGACTTTATGACCACCCCTTGTAAACCTTGTAGAGTATCGTACCCAGCAACTTGCAGCCCTTCAAGACTAAACTCGGCACTATTTAGCTTATACTAAAAGTACTGTAGTATAAAAGAGACATACATACTTCAAGTATACTTTGTTTTTTAATATTTTCATGGCAATTAATTGTAAATGTTTTGACTTTGTACATTTTTTTTTCTTTTTTTCATTTCAAAGGAAAGATATAGAGAAATGCCAAGCCGTAAATTCTTATATGGTTCTCATTATTCAACACCAGGATTTGTTTTATATTATCTTGTGAGAAAGGGTAAATTTAGGATTAAAGCTCTCTTTTATTATTACATCTATCCTTGTTTATCACTGGGGTATGGTTCAAAAAAAAAAAACACACAATGATCAAGGTATGTAGAGTATAAGGTATGCTCGATCGGGCCGTTTTTCCCAGTGCTCACCAGATGGCGTCAGTCTGAAAAATGCAAACCCTCCATAGGCGCACATGCTTTAAAATAAAAAAATCAGATCAAACTTTGGAGACGATTTTTACTAATGCTTGCAACACATTACACAGTTGAAATATGCAACAACAGTTTCCAGGAAAACGAAAATAATCAATGTATAAATAAACAAAAATATTTTAAAAAGGATTACAAACTTCGCTCTATGCATTAACATCATGGATTGAGCATCTACAATGCTTCACTGAAATAGATCAACAATCCTTTCAAATTGACAGAAAAAACAATTTCTCCACCTACGAGGGGGTTATGTTAAAACGCAATTTACAGTAATACTTCTTTTATTTCCTCCATATCCTGCATATCAATGTTTTCGTTATTTATTGTGTTGAAGTGCTTCATTGTCATCGCTTATTGCCAAGAGATGGCGCTATGATATTTCCTTCGTTTGCATGTTCGTTCGTTTTCTTCAGAGACAAATGAAAGAAAGAGACTGGCAGTGCCCTATTCATTTCGCTGAGCGCTATTGGTGCCAGCAGAAGTGCAGCATTCGCCATGTTACGATTGGCAAAAACCTAAGGCGGCATATATTCTCAATGCAATTTCAGCTGTTTTTGTAGATGATTTCTGGAAATATTAGTAAGCATAACCTGTTTTCTGATTTTTTTTAAAAAACTTTATTGCATTAACTAACGATAACGTATACTTTTAATGACTCCAAACAGCTGATTCAATGCCTAATGAATTTTTAAAAGACAAATATTTTAAAATTTTAAATTAAAAGAAAAGGAAGAAATAACTCATTTCAATAAAATAATCAATTTATTAATCCACATAATGTAATCAGCAATTGTTTGCGATTGTTTCACTTCGGCCTCGGTAGGTCAGTGGTTGCGTGATCGCCTCTGATGCCCGAGGACGACGAGTATTTTTTTAGGGGAGAAAATCCTGAGATCACGCACTTCCTTTGGAAGGGAGGTAAAGATGTTAGTCCCGTGTAGTCGTTTGCCGGCTGCACATTAAAGAACCCTTGCGAAGCAAAATTTGCCGCCCCCTATAACCCTGTCCTGAATGACCATAGAAGTTGAAAATGACATTAATATCAAACAAACCAAACCGACTGATTCACATGCATTGCCTCGGGTGATCAGCTGTTTCTTGCCAATCCCAATATGGCGGCACGAAGGCACCACTAGAGGGGAGGTCACTGCCAGTCTCTTTCTGTCATTTGTCTCTGGTTTTCTTGCAATGAAGAGCCTTCCAGTCAACATGTTGCTTGTTTTATGTTGTTCATAAACAAAGTATTTGATTCTTATGATGAACTTGAAGCCACTTACATCGGCTCATAAAGAGCTCATCCTTAGGTGCATCCTGAAGTTTCGTTTCGTTATCGGTATTCAATGCCTTCATAGTTTTAAACGTAATTTTAACAATAATATATTTTTTAGATGTGTAATGTAAATCATTTCCGTTACTTGAACTATGCCTGAACTGATTATGAAATGAATGAATCTTGGAAACATAAGCGAATGCTCGTGAAAGGTCTCGAAACGAAAATTTGCGCTGCTTTTCCATAGCTTTCAAGCAAAACAAGAACCACATTCGGGCTCTGGCTGACATCACGGAGCTTAGCCAGTCACAATAGAAATCGCAGTCGAGCATACCTTATACTCCACTTACCTTGCATCGTGATAAGCAAAAACTATGATAAATAAATAAGAGGGCGTATGGGAAAAATTGGGTTTTGTCAGCGACCCTCCCAAGCTGCTTTCCACTACGCCACTGAAAGCATATATCATAACACTTTCGGGCTTGCTTAACCAGCTCCTGCTCGCTGGGCCTAGCTTCAAGATCTTAGTCTTGCTTCCTTCTGTCACAGTCATTAATAGGGTTAGGAATCTTAGATAAAATCGTATTTTGTTTAAGATTTCAGTATTAATAGATAAGCACAGAAATATGTAGTTTTTTTTTTTTAATATATGTGTTTTAGTTTACGAGTTATAAAGACCTAAAAAAGCATATTTAAGGGTTGTGACATTTGGGATTATCAGACCTAAATGGATTATGTTTTGCATTTTATCTTACATTTTGTCCAATTGGCTTCTTAATAATGAAGCCCGATAACAATCAACTGGACTAGTTTCCGCTTTCGCCAATCAGAATACTCGACGCCTGTTGGTGCAGCATCGCAGTAGTGGGGGAGATAATAATGGGGCCGCTTTGGCTTGGCAGTAAGTGTGGTTTCAATTTTGATGGTCAATAACCCTAGTCATTAAACATCACTTGCTGTGCTGCTATCTTGCAGGTCGCTGTTATTATCTCGACCGTTCGCTGATCCATGATAACACTGATCAATCCGTGAAAAGCAAGGCAAGGGTCAAAATCAAGGGTACCGTGATAACCCGGCTCTATGATAAACAATGCCTTGATAAACAAAGATAGATGTATTATGTTATGAGTTATTTAGAATACTGGAATTATACAGGGTGAGTCTGAAACCCTGTCACATGATCATGGGTCCGAATTTGAACGCTAACCGAGATATGAACAGAAATAAAAATGCCACCACTAAGATCAACAAGTTATTAACTCACTTTCTATAACACCTGGGATAACGAAGTTTGAAGAAATAATAGGGTACATAAAACTGTGTATGCCATTAAAATTTGAACGAATTCTAACGAGTAGTTTCCGAGTTACGCACTCGACATCGTAACATGTGGTGGCCGGTACTCACATGTGAGCACATTTTTCGATGTCGAGTGCGTAACTCAGAAACTACTCATTGGAATACGATCAAATTTTAACTGTATACCCAGTTTTATGTACCCTATTACACTGGCTGAAAAAAAAATTCCCAACACCACGAAGGACTTGTGTTAGATGAATGAAATTTGGCCAGTATATTCAGCTATGGTATTTATTCAATTGATTCAAGTTTCAAGGTTACAACTTATAGGAGGCGCCACCAGTGCCACCCTATACATGCAAAGGAGACATTCCAATGACAGATATAAAGGTGATCAGACACGCGTCTGTGTCACTTCAGACACTTGTGGACTTGTGTGATAGAGTAAAACAAGCCTCGAAGGTGACTGCGACGTGAATATGGACAGCTAACCCAATTTGAACGAGGACGTGTAGTGGGCCTTCGAGAGGGTGGACTTTCGTTCCGTGCTATTGCAGAACGCATGGGAAGAGACGTTGCCACTGTGTACAACTGTTGGCAGCAACGGTCCAGGGAAGGCAGGATTACCAGGAGACCAGGATCTGGACGACCCCCGGCCACTGGAGACAGGGTTGACGGGCGCATCTGTAGGATGGCTGTGGCAAATCGGACAGCATCTGCAGTGGACATTCGGGCTGCTGTAGCACCCAATGTCACTCCACACACAATTCGGAACCATCTCCTGGCCAGGAACTTCCACTCCAGGAACCCTGTGGCATGTTTGCCTCTTACTCCTCAACACCGTGCGGCACGTCTTCAGTGGTGTCAAGCCAGAGCGACTTGGAGGGCAGAATGGAGGTCTGTGGTCTTCACGGATGAAAGTCGTTTCTGTCTGGGTCAGAGTGATGGTTGCACAAGAGTCAGGAGGAAGAGTGGGGAAGTCCTGTTACCGAGCTGTATTCGTCGTCGGCATACTGGCCACACCCCTGGCGTTATGATATGGGGAGGGATTTCCTACGACAGCAGGACCCCTGGTGGTTATCCCAGTCACCATGACGGCAAATGTTTACATTCGGATGGTTGTTGAACCCATTGTGCTGCCATTCGTGGCTGGTATGCCAGGGGGCCTGTTCCAACAGGATAACGCTCGACCCCACACAGCTCTTCAGGGTGTCCACATCCTACCATGGCCAGCACGATCACCAGATCTGTCGCCCATCGAGAACGTCTGGGACATGGTCAGATGCCGTGTCAGGGATCTTCCACAACCAGCAACAACTGTCGCTGATCTGACTATCCAGGTACAATAGGCATGGAATGCCATACCACAAAATGACATTCGGCATCTCTACGACCGTATGCATGCACATGTGCAGGCCTGCATAGACCAGTGCGGTGACTACAGCGGGTACTAAAGTCTGTGCTTTTCACCATGTATAGGGTGGCGCTGGTGGCACTCCCCTATAAGTTGTAATCTTGAAACTTGAATCAATTGAATAAATACCATAGCTGAATATACTGTCCAAATTTCATTCATCTAGCACAAGTCCTTCGTGGTGTTGGGATTTTTTTTCCGCCAGTGTATTTCTTCAAACTTCATTATCCTAGGTGTTACAGAAAGTGAGTTAATAACTTGTTGAGCTTAATGGTGGCATTTTTATTTCTGTTTATATCTCGGTTAGCGTTCAAATTCGGACCCATGTTCGTGTGAACTTTCTTGCTTAGAATCATCCATGCTACCTCCCCTTAAAGTTTGTGGCAGGGTTTCAGGCTCACCCTGTATAATAGTTTAATGTAATAAAGTTTTAATGCTTTTATATTTCTGCAGAACCTCAATATATGCTATGTCTTCAAAATGGAAGATTTGATCATCCTGATAGAATGTTCAATAGGTAGTGTTTTATTTAACGTTATATCGGTTTACAATTTATTTTCATGAAATGACTTTGCAAACTAGGATGATTACTTATTAGACACAGTGGTAAAACGCAGAAAACAGTTGATGTTTTGAGAGAGACTATCCTTTGTTAAAGGAGAAAAGGATAGAGTGTGTTTCTCTTTTCATTGCTATTTTTATTTGTTTGTCTTGTCATTCATTATGTCATCATTAAGGGTCGGATTTCTATGCAAATGCATGTATGCAACTTCAAGAAATTCAAAGATAATGATTATGGGTATATGAAGTGTTTAAAAACGTTGTTTCTATCAGGTCGTTGCATATCAAATGTCGGATTGCAGAGGTCATCTTTAATAGCCCTCTAGAAAGGACACCTTCACACGTGCTATTCGAAATAACCCCCCATTATAATCCAATCATTGTTGCCAACGATTTGGCAGCTTCTCGAGCCCTCTCCGATAGAATCCATGGTCATGGGACTTGATAAACTCCCGGAATGGGTTTTCAACGTCTGCTTAGATTAGGAATGTTTTCCTTCGGAAAAAATTGTCCAGGCTCTGGAAAAGATGGTACTCGGTAGGGGAGAAGTCCGGAGAGTACGGGATGTGTTGTCATGCAGCAGAAGGACACCTTTGCAGTTCACAAATGCAGGTTGTTGCTGACACAGTTTTGTGTGCATACGATGCAGTTCACGACAGTAGGTCGCAGCAGTGATAGTCTCCCCCTGCTGCAGGAAGCTATAATGCACCACACCAAAGGATATTCCACCAAACTGCTTTTTCACCTTGCCGATGGTCCTAAGGTGTCTGCTGACAGTCAACACTTATACAGCATGATCTCCTGCAAGGTCCCGAACAGTTTTTGATGGGTCCTCTTCCACAGATCGCTTCAGATCAGCATCATTCAACACATTGGGCGGTCTGCCGCGTGCCTCATTTGCCAGGTCCGTCATTCCCGCCCAGAATGTTCGGAAGCAGTGTTGGACAGTACGTTCATTTATGGTGCCTACACCGAATACCTTATTGATGTTTCGAGAGGCATTGGATACAGTGTGATTCAACCTGAACTTTAATGCGTTATCACATGTAATTTGTATGAAGTCACGACTCTCTTTGCTTGGATTCAAATGCTATTAAATATCATTGCAGACGTGCAAATTTCAGGCAGCTGGTCGCTGATAGGTTTATCTCTGGGAATGTACCACTTTGTTATGGGTATTTGCTACTAAACGTGGAAACCGTGCTAAAGTGTGGAACCCACCTTGAAATCTGACATTTGATATGCATGAACCTGATATAATGCATAAAATTGCATATTTTGGCCTTTTGTGCAAAAAAGTGCAAATTCTTGGAGTTCTTGTCCATTTGTTATTTAATAAATAAGAGTCCATCAGTAGATGAGACCACATACTCTCAGGAGAAATGCTTATAGAAAAATTGGACGCAGTAAGTCCATCTCTACCTCATTTAATAAATTCTAAAGTGTTGGCAAAAACAAACCATGGTTCCATTGCTCAATTCACAAATGACTCCTTTTGCTTACTTCAATTGGATAGTGAAAGCAAAAATTTTGTACTCCGCCTAATTGTTGCAACATTGTACATGGTGAAGGCACGAAGCACATTAACAGTATTCTTACCTCACATAATCCATGTTGCATATTCAACTCACGTTATTCATCCTGTGTGTGAAGAGGTGTTTAGCATGGCCTAGCCAGATGTAAACATCAAAAAGATTTTTTTCAAGCACCTGCACGAGTTCAGACTTACAAGGAATTCTGCCCTGAACTTCCACTCTTGGGAGAAGTTCGAAGAGACATTGGAGGTAGACTGTTGTTTGGCAAACAAGGTATTCTGGCAGACTGTGCGCCACCTCCGTGGAAGGAAGTCTCTTTCATCATAAACTATTAAGAGTTCAAATGGGAGGCTTCTGAATACAGGGGAGAGTGTATTGCATAGGTGGAAGGAATACCGTAAATATTCTACTATAACGCGACCTCTTGTATAACGCGACTCCACTTTTTCGGCCCAAAAAATCGGCAAAAATCCTATCCTCTTGTATAACGCGACCCCCATTTTTGACTCCTCGCGAGAAATAAAATGTACGAACTTATACAGAAAAAAAATCTTTATTTTTAAATAGTCTGGATATTTATTATTCAAAAACCTTCAAAATCTGATTCATCTGTGTCTTCGAACAGGTCTTTCCAATCTTCCTCAGTTAATTTGACATCTGTATCCCAGTCTTCGAAGTCTTAGAAGTTTCGATGTTTGGGAGAAGTTATTATCGATGTTGTTAGATGTTGGCGACGAGTAATTCGAATAAAAAGTGAATTAATATATTGTATAATGAACTGGACATTATATGCAATGTAATTAATATATAATTCACGGCAAATTCGTCTGAATGTCATCAGCACAGAAAGCGACTTCGACAAAAGCAACTGCTTCAACTTCGAGGCAGTCTGGAAGTTTATAGCCCTACATTGATAGGGAAAGCTTTCTCACTCGCACATCGACAAAAAAACACAACAGTACATAAATAAAAAGACAAGTAATCTTTATTCAGTTTAATATTTTCACTACATAATATTTTCTTGTAGGTTTTGGTTCGAGGCAGTTTGGAAGTAGGCCTATTTATCAATGTTTGGGAGAAGTTAATATCGATGTTGTTAACGATGTTGTTATTATCGACGATCGGCTGCAGTCGTCGGAGGGCTGATTTTTATCCTCTAGTATAACGCGACCCAGCAAATTTAGATGCTTTTTTAGGCCAAAAAAATTCGCGTTATAGTAGAATATTTACGGTACTTTGCATCTCTTCTTAATCCGGTGACAGCAACAACTGAGGCACATGAGGTCCACCTTGGAGTGAAGAACAGTCACGGTAGTATCACCGAACCAGAAGTCAGATCGGCAGGGGTCGGAGTTGTCCTGAAAATCCTGATAATTTCCATAATGTTTCATAAATTAATTCTTTGGCAAACAAAAGCACAGACTACATGAATAAACGCCGCAGCATAATTTTTATTAAAGGGTGTCCCAAAATAAAGTGACGTTTTGAATTTGCCGCCATTTTTTTCGTGGTACAACCAGAGTAGAGATTTTTCTATGCTGCCATTATTAAATACTGAGATTCAATTATGCAAACCCACGCAATCGAACAACGCGTAGAAATTGTAAAAAATCCCTTCAAAAGTGGTGAAAATTTTACCAAAACTATTCGCAGATGTTGCACTTTTTTGGTCACTGTAATGCGCCTTTTCATAACACCTTGGTGAATTTGGATCTACCGGGTCAGTTGCAAACACAAAAAAGCAGTGACCGTCCTCGTACAGCTTGTTGGAATGCAAACATAGCTGGTATTGTGACAAACCACCCCTGTATCCCACCCGGGGACGCCAAAGTGTGAAAAACCACTCTTTGCTTAATAAATAGTCTTACAATTATAGGCTACCTGAAATCTTCACTCGGGGCGATTGTCGATGGTTCGGGACCTCGTCACAAGACTACTGGATGAGCTCTACAATTAAACTTAAAACTATTAAGATAACACACGCATAAACCACATGCATTAATGTTCAAAACGGGACACTTGAATATTCTACGTTCTCATATGCCATACATGTAACTGTTACTCAGTGCAGTAAAAACTATGGACACTCTTAACAACAAACGTTTATAAAAGTTGGTCATACTAAAGGTTGTCTAAAGGGGCCCCTTTAACTAAATTTTAAATAAACTACTCACTATTACAAATGATACACTTGGGCTAGCAATACCCTTCTGTGTTTGAGGTATGCGGCTCTGGTGGCTTAGCTTTGTACCCCAAATAAGAGAGGGATCCCTTTGCAACCCGTTATGCGACTTTTATCCTGTTCCCAGAAGCAACGAAAATGTGGCTGCATGACGGGCTCCAGCTGGCCCATCCTTCCTCAAAACTGGCATCAAATATTCCACAGCCCAATGCAGAAAGCGTCACGTGCCCCATTTACTCAGCAACAGGGGAGGGACACTGAAACCACCATAAGCCCAATTCAGGTACAGAGCACTCAAAACAGACATTTATACAAGACAATAAGTGGATGGCCGTCGCCACAGCATCACCCAATAGTTTCCTAGGCATGCGTCCTGGAAACAGATCAGTGACCAAGTTCACAACGGCAACTATCACCTCCCACTATGCCAAGCCGCATACTCCACAAGCCAGATAAGACACAAGGATTCCTTATTGGTGACAAAGCATCTATCCTTAATTACCACTAGCGATAAATCACACACATAGACTTATAGTTCAGCCAAAGCAATACAAAACGGTACTTGGTATCTCCTCTTCTAATTCACACCACATAAACGACAGCGTTCAAGTGTACAGAATAAAACTCAGCTCTAGCTGAACGACGGGGCTTGGGAAAACCAACAGCAGAACATTGGGGGGGAGAAAAAGGGTCCTCGATGCACGGAGAAAATGACAGAAAAGAAACGAGTCACTCACCCGCTCGTCCGAAGACACGCAGGGGCCGATAATGGCTTCCTTGCCAGACGTTTATCTGAGCATGTGCTGATGACTTGATCACGTTTCCGACGAATGTTCCTTTTTACACCAGGTTGGGCCACATGTTTCTTCCAAACTTTATACAAAAATTACTGTTTATGCTTGCAGTTAGCTCATATCAATCGATTAACGCAACATAAACTTAAACATTTAATAATAACTAAATCGAACTCCAATCAATATGGCCGTTGAGATTTGAACACGTAACAAGGGCTTCTCTTATATCACATACGTCTTCACAGGGGGACAACTTTTTCATAACATAAAAAAAAGTCATCATAACAATAGGAAAAGAGGCTGCCGTCATCTTCCCGGAAAACCTCCGATAAGACAATCGCTGTCCAACACTGCCCAGTCGTTGTTGCTTTCTTATGAAGCAACAACGGCCTTGCAAGATAAAACGCAATTTTCACTATAAAACCAAAAATATCATATTTAAAATAAAATCCTAAAACCCGCAATTAAACAAAAACAACGGAAAATACGTCCAATGAAAGTAACGGAAAATTAATCTTTTCCTAAAAATAACGAGGTTCGTTGCCCACTGCACTGAAACAAACGGGCCTTCACACCAGAAAATAACCCCCAAACTGGGGCAACCGCTTAAATAAATAAAAAAATAAAACGAAAAGTAATACCAAGAAAAAACCACAAACTGCTTCACCCATAAACCACAGCTTAACAATGCATTAGAACAACACCTAGACTGTCTGTTTAAAACACCACCTCCAAACCACACAGCGTCATTGAAACCAAACACAACACACATTCACACGCCCACTCCGAATTAAACATGACACTCCCATCTCCACCACTCCCATGCATCACAAGCACACAACCAACACTCAATTAAGCTATTGCTTTCTGCCCGGCGTAGAAAATCCTTCCACATCAATCCGTCGTCGCATTCAACAAGTAGTCATTTCCAGAAGTTCTCTTCAAAGAATTTTGACGAAAGATTTGCATTGGTTTGCTTACAAAGTTCAGTTGACACAAACACACTGAAACCTCAGGATCATGCAAGTCGACGGGCGTTTGCAAATTGGGTTTTGGAGAAGCAACAAGTTGATGGTGAGTTTTCGAAAAGAATCATCTTTAGTGATGTAGCACGTTTTCTTCTTAGTGGCTTTGTCAATAAACAGTATTGTCAATTTTGGGGACCTGAAAACTCAAGAGTGATTGAAGAACTTCCTATGCATCCTGAATGGGTCATGGTTTGGTGTGGATTGATTGGACCTTACTTCTTTGAAAACGAAATTGCCGTTACTGTCAATGGACTTTGATATCGTGAAATGATTTCAACCAGATGGTGCAACTTGTCACTTCCAATGAAACCATGCACTAATTGCAAGAAAAATTTTATGGTCGTGTTATCTCGCAGCAAGATGACGTGAAGTGGCCACCAAGATCACGTGACTCGACACCGTTAGACTTCTTTCTATGGGGTTATCTATTGAGGACCTCGAGGATGAAATTTGACACAACATTGCCGAAATTTCCTCAAAAGAGTGAATTTGTGCTACCAAGGCTGGGACGGTTATTTGTTAGATGTTTTTTATCACACATAATCTCCTTGATTTTACTTTCTAATAAAGCAAAAATATAAAATTTCCAATGATAAATGTGTTTTATTAAAAAATTAAAATGTCAGCTCGTTTTGAGAACCATTATTTCAAGCCAACGTATTGTTCATGTTCCCAAATACACTGAGTGAGCATATTATTATGACCACCTGACATGTTTATGCAAATGTGCACACGGACGTTGCCACAATGTTGCCAGTGAACCAGACCAATATAAAAAAGGAAGCTGAGTGTCGTCGACAACAGTAGACGTGTTCCATTCTTCAACTATGGGTAAATGACGCGATTTAACAGCCTTCAAACGTTGGATGTTTGTAGGTGCTCGGAGCTATGGAGCGAGTATCAGCGAAACGGCAGCATTTGTGGGGTGCTCGAGAGCAGCCGTTGTTAAAGTATTTAAAGACGGTTAGCCGGAAGACAGGGTCTGAATGTTTGCGTTGTGGCCGCCCGCAGATGGTTGATGATCGGACAGAACGGAGACTGTCACGACTGGTAAAGGATAACAGAAGGGCAATTGTGCATCAAAATCACTGCTGACCTTAATCAGGGGTCCTCCAAAACGGTCTTTGTATGCACTGTCGGCTGCACACTGCATTGCATGGGATACGGAAACCGAAGACCTGTCTGCACACCTTTGCTGTCTACAGCCAACGAGCGGAAACAACTCCAATTCGCTCAGGAGCACAAGGACTGGAGTATCGGGCAGTGGAAACAAATCGGGTGGTCTGACGAGTCACGATTCCAGTTACATCGTGCAGACGGCCATGTGAGAATCTGGCAGAAACAGCACGAAAGCATGGACCCCGCATGCACGAGTACGACCCTTCAGGCCGGTGCGGACTGTGTTATGGTCTGGGGAATGTTTTCCAGGCATATGTTGGATCCGTTAATACGTGTCGAACAACGTCTGGATGGCACAGCATACCTCTGTATCGTCGCCGATCAAGTCCACCCTGTCATGTTGATGACGTACCCCAATGGAGATGGCTACTTCCAACAAGACAATGCGCCATGCCACAGAGCTCGTATTGTGCAGGAGTGGTTCCAGGAGGGGGACTTTACGTGGAATCAATGCCACGAAGAATCACTGCAGTATTAAAGGCAAAAGGTGGCCCAACGAGGTACTGACAGGGTGGTCATAATAATATGTTCACTCAGTGTAGATAGTACAAGTTGGCCTATTATAACTTTTACTTACTTTATGATGCTCTATTTAAATCTGAAGTCAAAATAAAAAAATTTGAGAAGAATTGGCAACAAACAGCCGACTTCCAATACAGTAACGATGCTTTTAATTAACATCGTTATGTTAATGCAGTAATGCGCATTCTCCGCTGGATTTTTATTGCTTTTAAAACACTAAAATGTCCTGAAATTTAAGCAAAATTGGGTCCTTAAATTTCTATTTTCACCACTCTGACCCCTGAATTAATTTCCTGAAGATCGGCAAAGCTGCAGGTGAGAATGAAATCTGGTCCGAGATGTTAAAACCTTAATTCAGTATGGTATCCTGAGGGTGATTTGGGTGAGTCAGAATGTTTGGGACATCTGGCCCCTGAGCAGAGGCAGACAGGAATTGTGGTCCTTATCTTCTAAAGGAAGATCAAAGAGATCACAACAACTGTCGAGGCATCTCTTTGCTCAGCATTCATAGAAAAGTGTACGCTAAATGCCTGCAGAAGAGAAGTCGGGAAATAGTCGACTCCAAACTGTCGGTGTGGTTTTCAACCTGGCCGAAGCATGACGGATCACATCTTTGCTCTAAGGCAAACCTTTGAGAAATCCTGGGAGTATGCAAAAGAGGTCTACGCTTGTTTTGTGGGCCTCGAAAAAGCATAGGACAGAGTTCCTTGGGAGAAGCTCTGCCAAATTGTTGCAAGAGTACGGAGTGGATGGGCAGTAACTGGTTGCTATTGTGTCTCTGTACAAAAGCTCTGAGATGTGCGTCCCGGATAAATGGCATTAAGTCAAGACCATTCAGCATGTGTGTCGGAATCCACCGAGGGTGCCTGCTGTTGCCCCACTTGTTCATTATCTTTATGGACTGGATAGACAGGGGCAGCTGAGGAGCAGGGGCATTCTACTCGCTCCCTTCTGTTCTCCCTAGTCAAAACTCCCCCCCCCCCTTCTCCCATTGTACGAGGCGTACTCTGAAACTTTTTAGTAAGGAATGCTGCACGCATCTTACAAAGTACTCTCCCTTGCTTCTATATTTCATCTTTCTGAACCAAAGGATAGCCTCTATCCAAAACACCAATTTTTTTCAGAGTTTCGTAACCCTGTGTTCATTTTCATTTTTTATTATAACATACACTGACCGAGCAAAACTCATGGGATAGTCACCTAATATCTGATTGAGCCCCCTCTGGCCCTGTGGAGCATAGTGATACAGCGTGGAAGCGAGTCTGCAAGTCCCTAGTACACTTCTGGAGGCAGATGACGCCACACATCTGCAGAACGGTAGCCAATCGCGGTCTATTCATGGGTGGAGGATCTAGCACATGGAGTTTGAGTTCAATGGCATCCCAGATATGCTTGATAGGTTTCATATCAGGGCTTTGGGATGACCAGTCCAGTCATTAGACCTCTCCTGCATGCTCTTCAAACTATTCTCGGGCTACAGTGGAGCGATGTGGTAGCGCATTGCAACTGCTCCTATAAAGAAAGCCTCGTCACTGAAACGTCATATATTGTTACATCATCATACTTCGTCCTTTGGTCGACTTATGATGATGTAACAATGTATGATGTTTCAGTGCCGAGGCTTTTTTATAGGAGGCATCGTGCATTGTCTTCTCGAAAGACAGCAAGGTTGTTGGGGTGTTGGAAGGCCAAAAACGGATGGCGATGGCTTCGAACAGTTGATGATACCGCAGACCATTCAACGTGTTTTCCAGAAGAACAAAGAGGGCCCATTCCATACCAGGAAAATATGTCCTAGACTATGACTGATACCCCACTGACCATATGACGTTATGCCACTGTCGCAGTGTCCATCCAATGTGATTGGTGGTAAACGCACGCTGGAGCGTCTGATGATGTGGGGTTAACAGTGGTACCTGTGTAGGGCGACGGCTCCCATAGCCGAGGGCACTACGTTCCTACGGATTGTCCACTGGGAGGAGTTTATACCTCTGCCTGCGTTGAATTCGGTAGACAAGGTTGAATGTGTGAAGTCGAATTCATGCACAGTCGCCAAAATCGAACTTCCCACGTGTCGGGCACACCACCATCATACCCCGTTCAAATGCCGTCAACTCGTGACAACACACAGCCACTTTCCACAAGGTCTCACACACAACTACGGCTGCCACGTAGGCCTCCAAGGAGCGTGGAACGCAAGTGGTGTCTGATCACGAATCAACGACCTGCTATCCGATGAGTTTTGCTCAATCAGTATATTGGAATAGGTTAAAAAATTTATTAGGGATGATGATATTGAATACCTTGTGTATATAGTAACCTTATGTTTTCTTTATTTTAATTGAAACAGCATTCCAGATACGTGGCGAAACATTACAAGTAATTCTGCCGATTTCAAAGAACTCATCCCCGAATTCTATCAGCCGGAAAATAACGGAGATTTTCTAATTAACTCTTTGGTCGGTCTTTGGGAATTATTTTAAACATTAATTTCTAAACGAAGCATTGAATCTCATTTTCCGTTTACTTTTTCCATTTATAGAACTTGGACTTTGGAGTTCGTTACACTGGCATGAAAGTTAGTGATGTAGAACTTCCTCCGTGGGCAAAAAGTAAGAACTCCAACTTATTAATAACATGTTGGGTTATATCAGTAGGACAGGAATTAAACTTACATTGTCGTATCACTGAATTATGACCACCCACTTAGTAGTGGCATGGACGCAAGAAATGCACGGTATGTGTCCGATGGTATGGCAGTCCATTCCGCTCGAAGCGCTGTCCACAGATGGTCCAGCTGCTCGATTGGATTGATGGTCCAGATGGTCCAGATGTTCGATTGGATTGATGTCCGGCAAATTAGCGGGCCAAGGGAGCACTCGAAAGTCAGTAGAGCATTCCTCGAACCAATCCAGAAGGAGACGTGCCTTGTGGCAGGGTGTATTGTCCTTCCGGAAGACACCATCACATCGGGGGAACATCGTGAGCATGTATGGGTGCACCTGGTCCACTACAATTGACAGATAGCCACAAACATTCAAATTGCCCTCTAGACGAATCAGTGGACCTAACTGCTCCCAACAGAAGGTCCCCCACACGTGCACACTACTGCCATCAGCCTGTTTGCGGCCCACAATAGTCTCCTGCAGTATCTTTTCGTGGTGTTCACGACGCACTCGCCAATGCCTGTCAATCTTACGGAGCAAAAACCTTGATTCGTCGGAGAAGGAGACCTTAGCCCACTCGTCTGTGGTCCAATCGCGGTGCTCACGTGCAAAGTCTAGGCGTCGTCGACGATGACCCCTGGTTGACATATGTGCAGCAATTGTGCGTCGACTGTTCAGGCCCATCCGTAGCAGGGTGCGTTCGACGGTAATGTCGGATACACGTCTGTTGGCACCACTGTTGAATCTGGTGGTCAGTCGATGGACTATGGCTCTCCTGTCACCTTTTACGAGTCGTCTTAGGCGCCGCTCACCCCGTCGGTCGATGGCTCGTAATCCTTTATAGCAATGGCGTAGGGACGCGATTTCTGTCCCTGCTGTCCACTCTTTGTACACCTTCACTACAGCGGACCGTGAACAGTTCACAAATCGCGCCGTTTCGGAGATGGTGCCACCCTTGCTGCGATAGCCTATTATCATCCCTTTTTGTATGTCCGTTAATTCCAGACATTTACCCATCTTGAGGCTCGTGCACCTGCCATTTCATGCACCAGCTTTAAAGCTTTCTCAAGCTGTTATGCAAATTTTGCAATGTGTAATCGTTGTTGGGGCGAACCATGCTTGTGCCTTGAAGGGGTGCTGGTCATAATTCATTGATATGACAGTGTATTTCATTCGAAAGGTACTGTGCCATAGAAGCACAGGGGAAAAAAACAAGGTAACTAAATAAAGAGAGTTCGAGCAGTGACACAGAAACAAGAAATATTTAATGCCTAACACATTTTGAATGTCTTCATTATCGGAGGCTATCCTGTTACAAAGTTGAAGTCGGGTAAGCGTTTTCCTTATACAATAATAGAGATGATGGACCTAGTCGAGCGCTCCTCAAAGCTAATGGGGCTCTTCCACCCTTCTATTCGTCTTCCAATCTGATCAGGAAATCAATGACTCCATCCTTTTCAATGGAGGTTTGACCATTAAGAAGGCGGATATCACTGCAGCGGTGGTGTCTTCTAATCTCCATTTCTTCTTTAATCAGAATTCTGCCTTTTTCCTGTCCCTTCCACATGATCTCCATGCATTCCTCCATGTTAACATGCTTTGTCCGGCCCGTGTGAGATGGTCCGCGTCTCCATTCCTCCAGGCCCCATAGTGTTCCCTGAATCTCTCCTGGAATGTTCTGGCCGTCGACCCCATGTAGACCGCCTCACGGTCTGGACATCGAAGCATTTATGCACCTGCATGTTAGAACTCATCCGTGTCGTCATCCCTCCGGGCTGGGTTCAAAATCCGCTTCATGTTATTGGATGTACTGAATATCACGCCCAGACCCTGGTTCTGGAAAAATCTAAAGAACTGGTGTACGTTCTGTCCAGTGTATGTGAAGGTGGCAAAGTCCTTTGGTTTCTGGTCCCTGTCCTTCACTTGGCTGCGTTCTTCCTTGATTATGTCTGGAGTATGGGACTCATCACTCTCCTCAGGAACTGGTTAATTCAAATACAAAGGATATCTCGTACTTGCAAGCCTTATCATCTTTGGAGTAAGGTAATGACCCTCCAAAAACTGTGTTGAATTGTAGCTTTCACATGTGTTCTCATGTGCATGGAATGAAATGGGATGATATTGGCCGTCATCGAATTCTCTGTGTATACACTGAAGGTCAAACCATCCACTCCTCTTTCCACTTGGAAATAAAGGTAATTGATTCCGTTGTTTGCTTCCATATCCATCGTATACTTCAGTTTGGGGTGCATAGTGTTGAACCGCATCAGCAACACGTCTTCTGAGCATACCCTCATGTCTAAGATAATGATCGTGTTGTCAATCCAACATTCCTCCAGGTTCTGCAGAAAATCCGCAGACATGATGGAACTGGCTGGGGAGCCCGTGGCCATGCTGTCCGGTATTAAGTAAAAACACCCTTTAAATTTGAAATAGTTCTGTGAATGTAACAGTCGCAAGAGGTCGATAAGGCTTACATGTGCCGGGGTCCGTCCCATTATGCTTGAGTGCGGCCTCAATGAGGTCAATGGTCTCGCCAAAAGGCACATTGGTGTACAAACTGACAATGTCCAGTGAGACCATTTTCTCAAACTCCTTCAATTTTAGCTTCTTCAGGTCATGCATAAGGCTGACGAGAGGCTTTAACGACATACTTGTTCTTGAAAGAATAGTTGCATTTTGTCCAGGTCGTAACTTGCTTTGCGATACTTCAGAAGGATGTGCCTCTGCAGTTATCCACTGGTCTAATGGGAAAGCCTTCCTTATGAATCTTCACCAATGCTGTCAGTCTTGGAGCAGTGGGTCTTCTTACTGTCATGCGCTTCACAGCTTCTTTGAAATTTGTGGACCTCATCTGATGAATGGTTTTGATCGCCTTATTCCCGTATTTCTTTGTGGGGTCCATGTCTGTCTGCATGAAGCCATTGGATTCGATGATATCTAATACTTTCTTCTCATAATATTTGTTCCTGATTACAACTGTCGTTTTCCCCTTGTCCGCGCTGACCATCATTGCTTGGATAACCTCCAGCTTAGTCTTAATATGCTTCGTTGTTTTGTAGGATGTAAAGTCACTAACCTGTGCATTTGTCAACTTCATGATTTTATGTATCGTGGTTATCGTGGTCTGTTGTCTGTTCTCCGGATACAGCATGAGGATAGTCCTTCTGTGTCCAGTAACATGTCCGCAATGTCCATAGCACGTATGAGATTTCGGAATGTTGAACTTCAATCCTTTATTCAAAAGCACAGTTTCCTCCTCATTGAACTGAATGTCCGTAAGGTTAACGATTTTCTCTTTGAATGCAAAGTGGCTTACGACCTGGTTTTTCTCACGTAATTTAGATATTTTCTCCGTCATTCTCTTGAATTTTTCTTCTTTAATCGGCTTCAAGGCAGCATCAATAGTTTGGCGTACCTCCATCACAATGCTTAGGGTGGTAAGAGCAACAATGTCCAAGTGGATCATCATAAGTTCCCTGTTCAGACGTACCTTTTTGTTGCAAAGACTCCTGATCTCCTCGATGATCTTTCTTCTTTCAGCGTAAACCTTTGTCTTCCTTGCGGTAGCAGAACGATCCTTAGACACACACAGTCTTTCTGTGGATTTTCTAAACAAACAAGTCTCACAGCTCTGAGATGTGTGTCCGGATAAATGGCATTAAGTCTAGACCGTTCACCGTGGGTGTTGGACTCCGCCAAGGGTGCGTATTGTCGCCCCTCTTGTTCATTATCTTTATGGACTGGATAGACAGGGGCAGCCGAGGCGATGAGCGTGTTTGAGTGGGTGACTGCCTGACGGAGAGGTTGCTCTTTGCTGATGACCTTGTCCTCCTTGGGTCTTCTCGCACGAACCTTCAGCATGCACTAGACCGGTTTGCAGCCAAATGTGAAGAAGCTGGGATGAAGATCAGTGTGGCTGCTTGGTGCGCTCTCATTGAGATAGGTGGAGAAATTCAAGTATCTTGGGATTGCGTTCACGAGTGATGAACGGCAAGAGACAGAATTGGATGCTCGGATCGGTGCAGCAAGCTGCGTCAAAAGTGAACTGTGGCGATCCGTGGTAACGAAACGCGAGCTGGGTAACAAAGCCAAGCTCTCCGTCTTCAAATCTATCTTTGTCCCCATTCTCACCTATGATCATGAGGCTTCGATAATGACCGAAAGAGTGCGATCGTGGGTACAAGCGGATAGAAGATTTCTGAGAGGTGTGGCAGGTATTACCCTACTAGATAGAGTGCACAGCAGCACAATAAGGGAGTCTTTAGGTGTTGAGCCGCTACTTCTCCGCATCGAGAGATCTCAGTTGCGCTGGTATGGCCACGTGATACGGATGCCGCAAACTGGTCTTCCTAGGCAGTTGTTATTTTCCAAGCCGGTGGGTAAGAGACCGAGGGGTCGGCCTAGAACCAGGTGGCTAGACTACATGGAGAATCTGGGTTCGAGTCGCTTGGATATTACCATGGAGGACATGCCTCTGATGGCGGAAGATCGCGATCGCTGGAGATCCTCCATAGGGCTGCTGCCCCTGCGACCCTAACGGATAAGTGTGTTTGAAAAGTAAGTAAGTAACAAGTCTCTGCGACCACAATTAGCTGAGATATTAATTAAAATCGTAAACCGATAGGATGCTAATAGATACCGACAGATGGCATCTTATGTCCATCAGTGAGAATTCAATTCAATTCACGTGAGATTCGTTGATTCATTATATTTCAATCTTTAAAGTAAACAGAAAAAAAAAACGAAAAAAAATAAATAAGAACGCAGGCATAGTTGTTCGAATTTTGAACACAGGTGATACTAGTAATAATAATAAAAGTGGCTCCATCAGATAAAGTGATAATAATTCCAAAAGTCATGGGATTATGAGCAGATTAAAAGTGCGACACTCTTTAACCACAACTAAAAAAAGGCACAAAACAAGAAATAAAACTAAAGGAATGAAAAAAACAATACAACCTATAAATGTCTTTTGAAAGCTTTGCTTTCATCTTCAGCAGTTAAGCAGAACCTCAGGAGGCTTCTTGAGAGAACTGACTTGTTTATTAAGTACCGAAAGGTGGTTTATGCTATCAGTGTGGGGAAAAGTGTCTGTCTGTCTGTCCTTCTGTCTGTAACTCTAACTCCTCCGAGGCTATGAAAGATTTTCAAAATCTGTTTTCGTCAGACGATGAATATGGTTCATGGCACGAACGAATCACAAATATTATCTAAATCCGTTCATTGGCACGTGCACGAATGATACCTCTGTTTTCCCGCCAAGCAATTTTCAATGGGAAGACATTAAGTAATATATCAAACAAATCGTAATGACGAGATAGAAGCGGATATAAAATTACTATTTTCGCCAATTAATAAATATGGTTCCGGGAATGAACCAATTTGAAAATGGTTGAAATCGAAACAATGGCACGTGCTCTAATGATACCCTTATGACCCTCAAATATTTTCAGTGATAAGATATGGCATGTAATATTGTATATCAAACGACTTGGAATGATGTGTCATGAATGAATAGGACGTAAAATTAATGATAGTCGAGATTGGTTTCAAGGAACCTGGTTTAGTGGAATCATTATGGTTCATTGGAACTTTCCATGCTAAAATATGGCATGTAATATATCAACAACTTGAAATCATGTCTCATGAATGAATATGACGTAAAATTAATGATAATCCAATTTGGTTTAAAGCTACGTGGTTTAATGGTATCATTATGGTCAATTAGAAACTTACAACATTAATATAGGGCGGTTTAATATATGGTTCCGCGAATGGTTTAGTTTAACCTTTCGGTACTTGGTTATGTCATTCCTTAATGGTTTATTGAATTAGCAAGGTATATATAGTGAACAATAATCAATAGAAACTAAAAACCACAGAAACATGATCACCGTATTGGTAACTGGAGGACCACCAGTGGGGAACCCTGTCCGAATTTAACAGTAACTGCTTATCCATTTTATTTATAGCCAAGCTTTCATAAGAGTCTAACAAGCATTTTTTATTGACCGATTTAATTAATTTCACATGAGATTTGTGGCCCGTATCCAGGGAATGCTTCGCAACGGCCGACTGGTTGCTTCTGCCAAATCTTGTGTGGTTCAAATGCTCCTTGAATCTTGTTTCGATACTTCGGGACGTCTGCCCTTTGTACATCATAGGGCATTGGGTACATGGAGCCTGGTAGATGCCTGATTTTTGCAGTGATGGGATCTGGTCCTTAGGATTGCCCAGTAGTTGCTTCATTTGATCTGGATTGCTGAAAGCGAGAGAGAAATTAAAAGGCTTAAGTATCGAGCTTACTCCTCTTATAAGAGCCTTGTTGTAGGGCAAGGAAATGATTTTTCAGTTATCTATGGTCCTTTTAAAAGTAGTGATTTCCATTTAAGCCTTTTTTTTCTAACTAAATCCTAAATAAGCTTGGACCTACACACGTTTTTGTTGGCCGTTTATTGAATAATGGCCATTTCTTTTTTAACTTTGGATGGGCTCAATGGAATATTCAGTGCTCTATCTATCGTGTAGATGAAAGCTGAAAGTTTCTGGTTCCAGGGATGACTGCAATCATTACGTATGTAGTTTAAACTGTAGGTTTCTATACACATCAAAGGATAGCGACTCTTTAATTCTAAAAATCTTAATATCTAGGAATGGAAGGCACTGATTGTTTTCAGTCTTGACTGTGAATTGTATTGACGGAAAGAAACCATTGATGTATTGGACGAACGAACTAATGTCACATTTGGTGGTATCAAAAATCGTGAACATATCATCTACATACCTGTACCAAGTGTCTGGAAAGTAGAAATCAGAAGATTTTAAAACTGAAAATTTTAAGGAAAATTTTAGCCAGAATAGGGCTTAAAGGTAAACTCCACACCCAAAACAACTTCTTTTAAAATGAAAGATGAAAGTCTCAATAATAACGTAGCATGTATAAAAATTTTCAATTCATACTCAAAATTGATAAAATATATAAAAAAAACTTTCATTTTCTCCCTCCCCCTGCGATAAACACTGGCGCCATGGTTCGGCAACTGTTACGTCACAAGTTGCTGAGAAGTGCGAAGGAGTTTCGAATTCGTGACGTCACACATTGGACGCTATCGGTTGGTTACTGGTCAGTTTGGCATCGCAATGGACTATGAATATGAAACAAGACCGGTAGTGACGACTGCAATTTTGATAACAGTGACAGCGATATACAAGGGCTGTTAGCAGAATTAAACGCTACATATATAACCCTATGCATTAAACTGTGAAACGGGATCTTCTGCTTGGGTCTGCGTGTGCCTTACACAGCAGATAGGCATACCTCCTCATTCCTTCGGTGTTTAACGAGTGCTGTTCTGGTCGTTGTTCTTGAAGAACGCCAGGCCCGTTTAGAGTTGGAAGAGCATCTAGTTCCACCTAATACGTGATCTAGTTTCAGCAAATTTCTTGTTTGAATTGAAACTGAATTTAAAACTGCAAATGTGTAGACAAACCAAGATGCTTCAAAATGAGCACACGATGCTGTTTGGAGTTGGATACCAGTTCCCTCGCTGTCATATACTAATCCACTGTTTTTTAATCGATTCCGATTCTGGAAATCCATGAAATGTGAAATTTCTATCCACACACCCAAACAGAGAACAAATTGAAGGCATTCCAACATAAAACAGGTTAGCAAAATCTTACGATATATAGAATCATTCTACGCGACTAGAATCTCGACGACGAAATTCCCCGAGGTTCTCGTGGCAGGAAACGACAGCTTGTTCCGCCGTGTTCTGTGGAGAAGGAATGGAAGATCCCAGGCAAATTTTCAATTTTCCGAGGCATTTTTCTTAATAAAATATTAGGAAAAATCAAAAAATTTTGAATGGTATATATTCTATTAACCTGCATTAAGGTTATGATGCAAAAAAAATAAAGTTGATTTTTTTCCGTGAGGTTTATCTTTAAACAAGATTCCATAGGACTGAAAACAATTCCATCAATAGAATTCACAGTCGAGACTGAAAACAATCCGTGCCTTCCGTTCCTAGATATTAAGATTTTTAGATTTAAAGAGTCGCTATCCTTTGATGTGTATAGAAAACCTCCAAATAATTTAAACTACATATGTAATGATTGCAGTCATCCCTGGAACCAGAAACTTTCAGCTTTCATCTATACGATAGATAGAGCATTGAATATTCCATTGAGCCCGTCCAAATTTAAAAAAGAAATGGCCATTATTCAAAAAATGACCAACAAAAACATGTATAGGTCCAAGCTTATTTTGGATTTAGTTAGAAAAAGAAGGCTTAAAAAGTTCTTAGGAGAGATCACTACTTTTAAAAGGATTACAGATAACTGAAAAATCATTTCCTTGCCCTACAACAAGGCTCTTATAAGTGGAGTAAGCTCGATACTTAAGCCCTTTAATTTCTCTCTCGCTTTCAGCAATCGAGGTCAACTGAAGCAACTACTGGGCAACCCTAAGGACCAGATCCCACCACTGCAAAAATCAGGCATCTACCAGGCTCAATGTACCCAATGCCCTATGATGTACAAAGGGCAGACGTCCCGAAGTATCGAAACAAGATTTAACGAGCATTTGAACCACACAAGATTTGGCAGAAGCAACCAGTCAGCCGTCGCGAAGCATTCCCTGGATACGGGCCACGAATCTCATGTGAAATTAATTAATTATAAATCTGTCAATAAACAATGCTTGTTAGAGTCTTACGAAAGCTTGGCTATAAATAAAACGGATAAGCAGTTGCTGTTAAATTCGGACAGGAGCCCCACTGGTGGTCCAGTTACCAAAACTGTGATCACGTTTCTGTGGTTTTTGGTTTCTATTGGTTATTGTTCACTATATATACCTTGCTAATTCAATAAACAAGCCAGTTCTCTCAAGAAGTCTCCTGAGGTTCTCCTTGTCTGCTGAAGATGAAAGCAAAGCTGTATTGTTTTTTTCATTCCTTTTGTTTTATTTCTTGTTTTGTGCCTTTTTTAGTTGTGGTTGAAGAGTGTTGCACTTTTAATCTGTTCGTTAGTACAATCCACATAAATACTTATTTTGTTTTAGTCATGGCTACACAACGAGAATTATCTGTTTGAATGTGGAATGATAGTTGGATATAGATGCATTCCATTTGTAAATGGTACGGGTTCGACATTTCTTGATCCACAGTATCAATAGTATACAGAGAGTACCTCATTTCAGGCGCTACCTCCTACCATGGACAGTGCGTCATCTGAGCAGAATGATCCTTTGTAGCCCAGCAATGAGCAATACTTCATATAAAACATTTTGTATCATTTTGATACAATAAACGTGTATTTTCTATACAAAAATTCGGGTTTCATATTTACATACCTGGTAGCTTTAGAGTTTTTATGAGCGCATTAATCAAATCGTTTGTAGTTTTATTGTCACCTATGATTTTAACAGATGCAGCTGATTTTGTTCAGAAGATGAGAGAGGCGTTAGAAAATGATAACGTTTCGAATATGCTCCATCATTGGATTGATTTAATTTTTGGTTACAAGCAGCAAGGAGAAGAGGCTGAGAAAGCTGATAATGGTTAGTGGCGAACATGGTATGCGTTTTCCTAAGCCATTACTAAAAATGGTTAATTGTTGTTATTGCTTTAATTTCAGTGTTCTATTATCTGACTTACGAAGGGGCCATTGATTTGGATGAGTAAGGAACATTTGCTTTTTTAAATTTATATTTAAAAAAAAATTCTGAACGAGTTGTACGAGGGCGATTAAATAAGTAAGTTACGAATCGTGATTGAAAAGAAATGAATGGAGATAATGACATACAAACTACATTTATTTTTCAACATAATCAACATACAAATTTAAGCACTTGTCCCACAGTTTCACAAGTTCCTGGAAACCTGTGGCGTAAAATTCTTTTGGTTGCTGTTGGAACCACGCGCGCACTGCTCTTTCAACCGCTTCATCGTCAGGAAAGCTTTCTCCCGAAAGATGATGTTTCAAAGGGCCAAACAAGTGGAAATCGCTCGGGGCGAGGTCCAGGCTGTAAGGTGGATGTTGGAGGACCTCCCACTCGGCGTTGCTGTGGTCTGATTGGCACTATGAGGATGGGCATTGTCATGCAGCATCAACACCCCTTTATTGAGGAGGCCTGGTCGCTTCCGGCGAATGGCGGCACGAAGTTTCGTCAGAATCGTGCAGTACGAGGCAGACGTAACCGTGTGGCCACGTTGCTGAAATTCAGTGAGCAGTACGCCTTGGCAATCCCAGAGCACCGTCGACATGACTTTCCCGGCCAATGGTGTCATCTTAAACTTCTTGTGCGCTGGGGACGAGGGATGTTTCCACTGCATGGAGGCACGCTTCGTCTCAGGCTCATAATGGTGCACCCAAGACTCGTCACCAGTGACGATCCGAGAAAGCATGTCGTCCCCTTCAAACTGGTAGCGCTGGAGATGCTGCAATGACAAGCCCATTCTTTGGCTTTTGTGTTGTGGTGTAAGCTGGCGTGGCACCCAGCGGGAGCACACTTTATCGAAGCCTAGCTGCTCGTGCATCATGTTGTAAGCCTGGCCATGTGAACAATCAATAGCGGTTGCTACAGCATTGATAGATACCCTCCTCTCTGCTCAGATGATGTCTTCGACATGCTTTAACATATCTGGCGTGGCGATCTCCGCCGGCCAACTGGCTGGATGTTCGTCTTCGATACTTGTCCGCCCTTCTGAGAACTTCTGCACCCAATTATGGATTGCCTGAAGGTGACAGGCAATGTTCGCCATGCACGGGCAGCATTTCCTTATGGATATCCTTTGCTTCCATATGTTTTGCCCACAAAAAACGCACGACAGCACGCTGTTCTATCGTGGTACATGTACTCAGGGGCGCCGCCATCTTGTACAGTCATGCGCAGAACGATCATTGTGCGTCACAATAAAACTAGATAGTGCTCACTATCTAGCAGTGACAGTTTCCCGCAATTAATTAAAAAATGAAGGTTGCAACTTCGATTTGTAACTTAGTTATTGAATTACCCTCATAATTTCTATTACTAAAAAAAATTATTTTTTTTGGTCCACAAAAAACGCATTGTTGCATGAATTGTTGCATGAAAATGAGTTTCGCGTGGTAATTTTTGAATAACATTGTTTTGCTCATAGCAATGCTAATAACTTACTGATTATTGACGAAAAAACGAATGATTGTGCTTATGTAAGTATCCAAACGGGACAGCCTGTTTACCACTTAGTTATAAAATAAAATGATCCAGAAATAATTTCTCGACCACTTGAGACATTTATAAATTATTAGGTCCGATAGATACTTGGTTTTCAAAACGGTCATCCATGCGTCTGTCTGTCTGTTGGTGCTCTAGCGTTCGAACACTTCTGAATTTTCAACTTCCGTTTTCACCAATCAACAACTTAGGCAAACCGACAAACTGAGTTTGTTGGTGGAGATAATCACTGAACTACTTCCGATTCAAGAGGTCACAAATAACAGAGGGGACCCATTTTTCATTATACAATTCCTTGTACACGAGATGCCACCCAAAATTTTCCGGAATGTACCTCTATAAAATTCGGAACTTATCCGATCTTTTAATTTCCACCGTCACCTTCAAAATAGTCTCCTTGGGCATCTATACTTCTGGAAGCACTCCTGGAAGTTCCCAGGTTGGAGCATGCTTAACACCTGCTGCGATTCCACTCAGGTCACTTCAATGGAGTCAAATCGTCGCCTTTTTAACTGCAAATTCAATTTTCAGAAACGGTAGTAATCGCAGGGTGCCAGGGGACAGTGGTCATGTCGTTTTTGTTAAGGAAGTCCCTTGCATTATCGTGATGGAGCAGCCAGTCTTTCTTCTTCCACATCTCTGGCCTTTTGTGTCTCATGTTTTCCCTCGATCATCTAAAAACGTCACATACGACAGTCCAAGGCGACCGCAAGCATCGTGGATGGTCTGACTTCGGTCCTCTCTGATCACGTTGCGCACTTTCGTGATTGTTTCCAGAGTTGTTCTTGTTGACGTTCGACCAGAATGCTTGTCGTCTTCCACCGACTCCCGACCATCTGTGAAACGCTTAAACCACTCAAATGTTTGGATTTGACCTAAAGCTTGTTCACCCAAAGCCTCCTTCAACAGTCTGAGAGTTTCAGCCAGTTTTCTTCAGCTTTAATATTGAGAATCACAACACGACCAACACAAAGAGTGACAAAAACAGCTCAAACTCAAAATCACGTGGACATAGGATGACACCGCTTGGCACAATTACAGCTGAAACTTATCCCTAACACCATCTATCGGCAAAACTTCGTACCTCTTACGGTTCGGTAAGAATAAAACAATTTCAGGAAATTTTGGGTAGCACTTCGTAAATGGGCTGTGCATTGATTAATGCATTTCTCTCTCTGCCATCCGATAGCTAAGGCAGAGAGAAGGCTTGTGAATTACCTTGGTAGTCAAAATCAGTCAAAATTGGTTCAATGGTACATATTGTAATGGTACCATTGGAAACTTTCAATATTAAGATATGGCATGTATAAGGGGCAGTCATAAAGTTCATATCATTGTATAGAAGGCATGATCGTACGACAACCAAATTTGGTGGACTCCACACAGACTCCTTGCAAAGTCACACACTTCTTCCATTGACATTTCACCTGTGAATGCCGTAAATGTAGAGCCCCCGTGAATGCCGTAAATGTAGAGCCCTTCTTCTGCTCGGAAAACACTCCTTAAAGCAGAAATGATCTCATCATCGCTAATTAATCACCTCCCATGAAATGGCTTATTCAGTTTCCTAAATAAGACCAGGCAGGCATCCAGTGAGTTTTTCCTGTTTAGGAAAATGAAGAAGCCACTTCGTTTGAGGTGATCATCAGTGATGATGAGACCATTACTGCAGCTCGGAATGGGACTCTACATTTACAGCATTCATGGGAGAAATGTCAATAGCAGAAGCGTGTGACTTTGCAAGGAGTCTGCGTGGAGAGGGGATTGGTGACCCCACCAAATTTGGTTCCCAGTATTCCCAGTGTTCCCTTACAATCGAGCCTTCTATGCAATGGTATTATCTTTATGACCACCTCTCGTAATGTATCAAACCAATCTTTGATGAGAAGATTTTCATCAATTTTGTCATAAGTTTTTTGTACCAATCAGAATTCATGGTTACTGAGTAACACATGCTTATTTTTACTTTTTTTTGAATGTGCACAAGTACGCAGTGTCATGTGTGCCCCTTGTTGGGCTCCATTTCTAAGACTGTGTACAGGGTGTTGCAGATAACTACAGGGCAGTATAATGGGAAGCCTACCTACTCGATTGCAGAGGCTGCCTCGGTCGATTGGCAGAATGGAGGGAGATGAAGGTGGCCTGCAGCAGCCAGCAGTGCGCACCCCTTCTTGGCTCAATTGGTCATGCCGTTTGCCAAACAAACAAGTTTAACAAAATAAAATTACCCAATTATCATTTGATGTCGAGCGGGTAGGCTTCCCGTTATACTGCCCTGTAATTATCTGCAACATCCCGTACAAGGGTAGCCTGATAATAAAGGTACAGGAGACGGGCAGACGAGACCTGTGCGTGCAGCTACGACGTCACATGCATACATAGTGAGGACATGTCAGTAGTAGTTACCACTGAACCGGTTCGTTCGTTGAGTCAATACCTGGCGTACAGCAAGTTGACAAAATGACCGGTGTTATTGACAAATATGTCCAAGTCGAAGTTTGAGGAGTAATCAGATTTCTCCAAGCTGAAGGAGTAAATCAGCGACAAATACTGCAAAACACTGGAAAAATTGCGAGAAGCCATTCGTCGAAAGGGACCAGGACGATTATGCGCTGGAGTGAGGTTTTTGCACGATGGCGCATGCCTTCACACTTCCAACGAGAATCCTGGCTGAAAGCGAGAAAGTGGGGTATCCTAGAGCACCTCCCCTACAGTCCAGACCTCGCCCCGTCTGATTTCTACCTTTCTGGTCTTCTAAAGAATTTTTTATCGGGCAAATGATTCCCTAACAAGAAGCATTGCAAGCTGAAGTTTGACAATATCTCGTTAATTTGGGACAAGAAACGTGCCGTGAAGGAATGTTTAAACTGGTGATGCGCTGGGACAAATGCTTAAATGCTCACAGCGACTATATTGAAAAATAAACAAACCTTTGTATAGGGTGCGTAAGGTATTTGAGGACACACCTTCGTTTGGCTACTGCTGCACTATAGTAAATTGTATGTCCTTTCCGTTTCCGGAAAGCAAAATGGCGGACTATCAAGTAACGCAAATCATGAACAGACATGCAGTAATCATGGCAATAAAGGCAGAGCACAGCGATTTAGAGATATCACGATTTCTAAAGGTCGCAAGATCATTCGTCCACAAAGCGCGGAAGGAGTTGGAGACCGAAGATGGCAATATTGCTTCAGTAGCAAAGCGTAAAAAGCATGCCTCGCGCTCTGACATCATCAGAACGCCTGAATTTATTCAGCAAGTGCAGCAGGCCATCGATGACAATTCCAGAACATCCATGAGGTCACTTGCCAAAGATCTCCATGTGTCGGAAGGAACAATCAGATATGTTGTCCATGAAAACATCAGATATCACTGACGATACGCAACGGTAGGCCTTACGTGTTTCAACAAGACTCTGCCCCAGCACACAAGTCTCACATGACACAGGAGTGGATGGCCGACAACTTCTACGATCACGTAATCCCTAAGCTTTGGCCTCCTAAGTCCCCTTACCTGAATCCGTTGGACTACTACGTATGGAGCATTGTGGAGTGAGAGGTTAATGAACACCCCCATAACACAAAAGATGAATTGAAAGCTGCCATTGTTCGAGTAATGACCAATATGAACCATGACCATTTCATTTGCGCATGTCAACTGTTTCGATCCTACATGGAAGCAATTATAGAAGCTGAAGGCGGATTCATTGAATAGCCACATAACAAGGTTTATTGTGTATGCTCACGGTATGTTTTGATAATAAATTTATCTCGACTTACATCTCTGTTTTCTTTCTTGACGTGAATCTGTCCTCAAATACCTTACGCACCCTGTAGTATACATGACATTTGTTTCTTTGAATATGTCCTGGATAATTTTACCTGTACCTTTATTATCGGACCGCTGCCCGTAATTCTTTAAATAATAAACAAAATTTTTGAAGTTTCGCACAATAAAGATCTGATCATCTACGCCCTATGTAAGAGTCCAGCAGCTGATTTTATGGATTATGACTACTCAAAGATAATCGACAGACTGTGCATGTATTTGTTCTGTTTTGCACTGCTTTTCATAAAGCAAACAATGATAATGACTTAAAATGACCATCACTTATCTGATATGAATCATTCTATTTATCAGAGCAATGCTAATGAATGTTCTTGCTTGTTTTCTTATTATTAAAAAAATGAATTATTGCGTTATTTTTAAAAATTGTTACTGCTATTAAAGCATATCCAATTTTTTTTGTTTTTGTTTATCTTGACAGAATTACTGATATTAATGAACGTTATTCAATGGAAGTCCAAATAACTGAATTTGGTCAGGTTCCAAAACAAATATTTAAACATCCTCATCCTCAGCGTTTTAGTAATCCTACCGATCATCTACTCCCATCTGTCAGCGTAAGAGCTAATGGTACTTTTAGTTCGTGAACACTATTAAAAAATCAACTTTACGTTAAAAAAATAAATTGTGTAGATGAATTACGTTTGTTAATTTATAGATGATAAGACATTGGAGAGCATTCAGAAGAAAACAAAATTTGATTTTAAAATCAAAACTTCGTACCAACTGCATAAAGGGTAAGAAACCATCTTTACATTAATAATAGTTGATTATGTTTAAGTATGCATTTTCTTTTCATTTTGTTTACCAATGCGCCAGTCGGGATACAAATTATGTTGTTATCAAGAAATACGTGAATGTAAAACATGAAGAATATTGAAGTTATCCATATATCTATTATAAATCAGAGTCCGTTGGAACGTTTGTCCTTTTATAACTCGAAAAATATTTAAGGAATCTCCACAAAATTTATGGAGAAATTTCACTGAAATCGGTAAACGTTTAAACAGAAGCCATGATGTGGTACATGATTTCTTAAAAAATCCTGGCCAATATGGTAAGAAGCATTCACCGGGTCGACCTCGCCTGTTTGATGTCAGAGCTGAGAGACGGATCAGCCGATCTCTGAATCCGGGGAATCACACCTCTTGCAAGAAAATATGCCGAAACAATCATATCGACCTCAGGCATCTTCGTACCGTGCAGCGAATCTTCCATAACAGTCAATTTGTTGGGTGGAGAAAGATCAAGCGAGTACCACATTGAAACCACAACATCGCAAGCGGAGACTGAACTTTTCAAATGCAAATTTGGACCTAGATTGGACCAAGGTTATGTTCTCTGTGATGAGAAGCATTTCAACCTTGATGGTCCCAATGAATTTGACTGGGAATGGGTGGACTCCCGCGCACCCCAACGTGTCAAGAAGCGACGTCAAGCTGGTGGCATGGTGATGGTGTGGGGAGCAATTGGATATCCTGGGAAAGTTCCACTGGTGGTCGTGACTGGACGAATGTGCTTCCTAGATTACTGTGAACTGCTTCGCCAACATCTCCTCCCTAGCATCAGAGGAATTGGCGGCCAGGACCCTATATTTCAACAGGATAATGCACTGTGCCACAGAGCCTGCAACTCCATGAACTGGTTACGTCTGCAACAGGATCAAGATTCTGAACGGGCCTAGTCTCTCTCTGGATCTCAACATCATCGAGAACCTATGGGCAGAGCTGGTTCGCTTGGTGTATGACGGTGGGAGACAATTTGATACAGTGGAAGCGCTAACTGAAACAATCCATGAGTGCTGGGACAACATCCAATAAACGTACGTGCAGAACTTGTACCAGTCAATTCGAAACTAGCTCATTGCTGTGCAGAGTGCACATGGAGGGCCAAGCGGTTATTAGTGTACAGAAAAATGTGTCTTTTAGCTGATACGTTACCTGTTATTCGAATAAAAGCAGCACCGAGCTATATTTTTGTCACTGGTGTTTATAGAGGTGTCTGATGAAATCATTACTATTCAGTTTGCATAAATTCACTGCCCACCTTAGCTTTACACATTGTAATACTGAAGGGTTGGTGTACACTGTTCATTATTGTTCTTGATTTTTCCTCTTCTTACAGCTCGCTAGCACCCACTATTCTCTGCTAGCACCTCAATGAGCCATATTTTTGTTGTTGACTGTACAAGTATTTTATATTTTTCTGTAAATATATTTGAAGATAATAAAACTATAAAAGTTTCAATGCCCATGATCGGCGGATATCCATTACATTGATAATATTGGAATTTTTTGATATTTTTAATGATAGGGACACAAAGGAAGGCTAGGGATATAATTTAGGGTATGAAAACTACCCGTGATTGACCCATATTACGCACGATAACTTAAAATTGTCATTTCCTTACCTGTCAAAAGATATCCCGCTGCCGTTTGTAGTTCTCACGTTGCATCAATAGTTCGGCATGTTGTTCAGTCATTCACGGTAGTTGAAGTAGAAAAAAAACGTTCCCTACCCTTGAATACATGTCTAAACACATGGAAGATGTAGGAAATTTGCGACCTGACTCCCACCAGAAGATGGCCGCACAAGAGCTTCCGGTGGCGACAAAGCTGCCTAAAGAATGCTGCATGATCACTCTGTTTACTCTGTGGTGCATCATAACCGTATCACACCTTACCTATGCTCCATAAGAAAGTGCATGAAACTTTCAGTATTTTTAAATAGCAAGAGAAAACTTTTTAAGATAAACGTCAAATGAAAAGAAATGAAATATGAATCCATTTGTCCCCCACCCCCCTTTTAGACTGGACTCTCCCTTTAAATAAAATATCACTGGCTGTTTCATTATTGTATGGTAGTTTTGTTAGCCATGAATGCTTGAGCCAAAAAGAGTTGGAAATAAAATGCATATTTCAACATGCCCATCGGCTTTTATTAATCCCGTCGTTTTTCTGTTGTTTCAAGCAACTAAATATAAGAAAAAGACTTAGATTATTCGTTGTATTTAATTAGCGTAATTTATTTTAAATTGTTTTTCAGAGCTGTCAATGACTTACAATTTTCCTCTTGTGGAAACCATCTCTTTTCTGTTGGTTTAGGTAAGTTTAAAAAATGTTTTGTTGCTTTTCTAACGTTAAGATTTAATAACCCATCAAGTTTATTGCTGTTGTGACATATCTGTTATACGCGTGTTATCATACTTGTTTATCGTCATGCAAATCCTTTATTTCAAGCTTAAGAGGAACTTAATTATGAAAATTACTGGATTTTCAATTAATGTACACTTTATAGATTTTTTCAGACCTTTTGTTCTGTCTCACTGCTTCGCTTTTCTTAAAATATTTAAATTTTGACAATCGTCTGCTCTAGGCCTAAAATTTTTTCGTTCTGTTAATTGCTTCAGGAAACAAGATGGAGGGGGTGTCTGAGGCTGCTCAGAGCCATTCGTCAGGCGGGAATCGAGAATGAAAAATGTTCTGAATGGCAAACGAGCAGAGAAATCTACAGGATGCGTAAGGTATTTGAGGACAGATTCACGTCAAGAAAGAAAACAGAGATGTAAGTCGAGATAATAACTTTATTATCGAAACATACAGTCAGTGACAAAAAATTAGCACCACCATCATTTTCACTGAAATTCTTTTAATGAAACAAAATTCCAAATGCTCTTTTGGAATACAGACACTTAATGTCTTCAGAAACAATCTAGCTTCATAAAAATAAATTGAATGTCCACTTATATTTAAAAAAAAAAATTGTTTTACTCAGGTGATATTTCTGAGTGACAAAAAATTAGCATCAGCTACAAAAAAATGGTTTTTCCCTAAAACTAGGCTCATTTAACTCAAGTAGGGGTGATATATTTACTTTATCATGTAGTAAGAGCAATTACTACAAGTGCAAAACTTAATTAATAAACATACAACAAGATGGGACGTGATTCAGTGCTGTCAGAGTATGAAAGAGGTCAAAGTGATGCCTTCAAACAAGAAAACATCTCTATTCGTGAAATTGGGCGTCGTTTGAAGAGAAGCCCAAAGGCTATTTCCAACTATTTGAGAAATCCTCAGGAATATGCAGTTTACAAGGGCTCTGGAAGACCTCGTGCCCTTAATGGAAGGTCAGTTCGTCAGATTGTCAGAGCTGCATCCAACTCGAGTCAAACAGCAAAACAAATTCGTGATGAACTGCAGCTCGACACAAATCTGCGAAACGTTCAGCGTGTGATCCACGACTGCCCGCATCTTCTGCGACAGCACATCGAGAGGAAGCCACCACTCACTAACCGTCATCAAGAAAACAGACTTCAGTTTGCCAGAAAATACATGGGTTGGACTTCAGAATGGCAAAATGTCATATTCACAGATGAAAAGAAGTTCAACCTTGACGGATCAGATGGATTCTCATACTATTTTCACGATTTGCGAAAAGAAAAACAAGTTCTTTCACGAAGACAGCTTGGCGGTGGATCTGTAATGATCTGGGGAGCAATTGGTTTCCAGAAGAATTGTGACTTGAAGTTTCTCAGTGGACGAATCAATGCACAAGGGTATTTGTCAATGCTGAAAGACATTTTACCTGATTTTGGACCAATTATGGCTGGAAATGATTGGGTATTTCAGCAAGATAATGCTCCCATCCACAAAGCACATGTTGTAACACGGTGGTTTGAGGGGAAAAAAAATCACTGTTCTGCAGTGGCCAGCTATGTCACCTGATTTGAATCCCATTGAGAATGTTTGGGGGTTGCTATCACGAAAAGTGTATGAAAACAATCGTCAGTACAAAAATGCTTCTGACTTGAGATGTGCCATCATTGATGCTTGGGAAAATTTAGATTATTCATTGATTAAAGGATTAATTACTAAGATGCCTAATCGTATCTTTGAGGTAATTTCACAAAAAGGCAAATCCACCACATATTAAGACCATTCAGAGGATTTCTTTGTAGCCGATGCTAATTTTTTGTCACTCAGAAATATCACCTGAGTAAAACAATTTTTTTTTTAAATTATAAGTGGACATTCAATTTATTTTTATGAAGCTAGATGGTTTCTGAAGATATTAAGTGTCTCTATTCCAAAAGAGCATTTGGAATTTTGTTTCATTAAAAGAATTTCAGTGAAAATGATGGTGGTGCTAATTTTTTGTCACTGACTGTATCTTGTGCATACACAAGAAACCTTCTTGTTATATGGCTATTCAATAAATCCATCCTTCAGCTTCTATAACTGCTTCGATGCGAGATCGGAACCGTCGACATGCACGAATCAAATGGCCATGGTTCATATTGGTCATTACTCGAACAATGGCAGATTTCAATTCATCATTTGTGTTATGGGGGTGTTCATTGACCTCTGTCGCCACAACGCTCCATATTTAGTAAGTCCAACGGATTCAGGGGAGTTAGGAGGCCAAATCCACAGCAAATCAGCTTCACACGGATTTTTCAGCTTGTTTAAGAGCCTTTTCGATCTGAGTAGGCGGTTTTCCCGTGTTTTGTCTGACATAAACTGACCCCTTCGCATAACGTACGAGTGATATCTGATGTTTTCATGGACAACATTTCTGATTGTTCCTTCCGACACATGGAGATCTTTGACAAGTGATCTCATGGATGTTCTGGGATTGTTATTGACGGCCTACTGCACTTGCTGAATAAATTCAGGTGTTCTGATAATGTCAGAGCATGAGACATGCTTTTTATGCTTTGCTACTGGTGCAACATTGCCATCTTCGGTCTCCAAATCCTTCCGGACTTTGTGGAACAATAATCTTCGACCTTTAGAAATTGTGATATCTCTAAATCGCTGTGCTCTGGCTTTATTGCCAGATTAGTGCATGACTCTTCATGATTTGTGTTACTTGATGGTCCGCGATTTTGCTTTTCAGAAACAGAAATGACATACAATTTACTACAGCGCAGCAGTAGCCAAATGAAGGTGTGTCCTCAAATACCTTACACACCCTGTACTACCTAGAACACTGATTGGTCGAGGCTATTCCTGTGGTTTTTATTTTTTGGGAAATTATTTATAAGGAGGGGAGAGAAGTAAAATATCTCTCTCTTAGCTTTATCCCTTCATCATGAGAGCTATGGAATCTCTTTCTGAACTGTAACCTCACATCGGTCGGCCCATCCTGATGTCAAGCCTGACTGAGATAAGAGGATGGAAGGAGTAGAGGAGTGTGCCCTTCTGAGGAAACATAGAAGGAGAGGGTTTTCTCCTGCCAAGATCGTCAGTGGTAGCTGTGCGCTCGATCATTGGACAGCGTACGTCGCTGGTACCGGATGAAAACAAATTGGGTGTCAGTCGGCCGTAGGTGGGACGGTACGTTGACAGTCTGGTGGGTGGTGAGCCTCGAAGCCTCACATTGAGACATTAAGGTGGCTCGGCCAGACGCGTCACTGAAAAACCACTGAGGAATGGAGTGGAAGAATGAACACAGTGATGGCGGTGTACTGGCAATCGGCACGTGCGTTTTGGGCCAGCAGTCTACTTGTTTCCTCCATTTTGTTTGCTGAAGCATTAACAGAAATTATTTGTGCAAGTTTTACGACTAAAGAGTGCGCGATATTAGACAAACAGCAGCTTGTGCAAAAACGGAAAACGCTCATTTTTCAGGGGTTCCCAAAATTTTCTGATTTTTTGATGCAACTTTGCAAGGAATAAAGAAAATGCAATGAAACTTGGAGGGAAGCTTCTAGGGGATATTTCCAAAAAACAAACAAACAAAAAAAAAAAACAATTTTTGTTTTTTTTCGAATTTCACTTTGAACCTCAAACTAAGCTGAATGGAATGGAACTGCATAGCACGAGCCAAATTTGGGTGACTGTGTTTGCGTGGCACAACCTGGGTGATTCCCCTGCTCCGCACTACCTCATCCCGAAGAAGTCTGTCTTTCACTCCAACGTGACATACTCTGCTCTCATGCTGGAGTCAGTAGCACGAGCAGTACCAACCTTGTTTAATACTAATAGCAGAGTATGTCACGTTCGAGTGGAAGGCGGACCTCTTCGGGATGAGGTAGTGGGGAGCGGGGGAACCATCCAGGCCGCGCTGGGCCGCGCTGCATGAACAGTCACCCAAATTTGGCTCGTGCTACGCAGCGCCACGCCATTCAGCTTATTTTGAGGTTCAGTTTACAGCGTTGCTTGCGATTTGTGACCCCAAGTGTCTTATATCACTTTAATTGCCTGAATTTTGTTTACGTCGTAGTGTAGTTTTTTTGAAGAAGATAATTTACACCCTGTCGAACTTTATTTTTCATCTCTTGATTAAGAAAAAGAAAATGTAAACATTTGAGAAAGTTAAAAAACTTTTGTCACTTTACTACTGAAAAAATCAAACTGAAAATTTCCTCTGCTTTTTCATTTTAAGTTGATTGCACATGTGTAAGTTTGGGATTTCCATAGCAATGAGTGATTTCCGGCATTCTGTAGATCGACACTAGGTGGTGAGGAAACCTACGTGGAAAAAAAAATTTTTAACAAGGGAAAGAGTTCCTTATTAGAAGGGGAATGTATATGTTTTCACTTTTAAAACTGTACATATACAGGGTGACCCAGATTAATATATACAGTCCTTGAAAGCGCCATGTGCACATCACGTGCAACTGACGCAATTCAAATTGCGCGTGTTATGTGAGCATGGGGATGCGAAAAAGGCGTGAATCATGAGGATCGTCCATATAAAGATGGCAGTGCAGCGTTTGAGACTGGAAGAGAAGGTAGATTGTGAGAGGTTGTACATAGCGACCAACAATTACTCAGAAGTGAAACGTCATATGGCAGCTACTTTTGGGACACCCGGACCTTTGTTGATAACAATCAAGAACGTAAACAAGAAGTTTGATGAAACTGGCAGCATTGAAGAGCGTAAACGCAGTAGACCCAAGACCGTTGTTACTGACGCCAACAAAGTGTGCCTGCAAAATTAGTTGGCCAGTACTCAAGAAAAGAATTGGACATTTCTCGTACAAGTATTCAAAGAATCCTGAAGGATCTGAAACTGAGGCCATATCATCCTTGCTTAACAAATCACTTGCTCGAAGATGATCCCGACAGGCGATTGGAGTTTGCCGAAACTTGGCTTGCAATGCTGGAGGACGATCCTGAGTTAGCACTCCATGTAGAATGGAGCGATCCATAACATTACAACTGCGTGTATTGGCGTGCAACCAATCTACACATTGAATTGGAGGTAGACAACCAGAGCCTGGTGTCGTGGTGTGGGCCGGCGTAAGTTACGATGGACTGCTTGGCCTGTTTTTCTTTGAGGACACAGTCACAGGAGACAGCTATCGTGACCTTCTGGTGAACACTGTATTTCCCCTATTGACGCAACGCGATGATTTTGACACCATGTGGTGGCAGCAGGATGGGGCACCACAGCATTATGCTCTCACTGTGCGGTCCAGTCGAGTGGACCCCCAGCTCACCCGATTTTTGGTTATGGGGATATCTCGAGGACAAGGTCTACCGCCATAGGGTCCATAACATTCCAGAGCTTCGGGAAGCAATAACGGAGGAATTTTGCAAAATTCCCCTAGGCACGTGCAAGAAGGCCTGTGACAAGGTGAAGTTGCGACTGGAAGCTAGCATCACCATGGAGGGCCGCATGGTGGACCACTCTCTTCTTCGATCTTTTGACAATGTATTCCAACAGAGTTACATGCAGGTATTAAAATACTTACGGCAGACGGCCTTGTTAAAAATTGTATATATTAATCTGGGCCACCCTGATATGTAAATAAAATGTGGGCAATGGATTTGGCAATATACGATAACACGAGGCTCACGTAAATAGACTTCTGCGCTTAGTGCCGAAAACTTGCGAGCATTAGCACACGGCCAGATATGACCTGCTAGAAATAAGAAATGTTAAAAGAACGGTCATTTTGTATCACTGTTTTACAGATGAGGCTGGGATATACAGGGTACTTCAGCTAGTACTCTATAAATTTGCTTGTTAAAGTATTTTTACTAAATGATCGAAGACTGTTGATTTTATAAGCATACTTTTTTATTTATTTATTTATTTATCTTTATAGATAGCCTTTTAAAAATATTTTCCGTTGAAGAAATGAAACAACAAAGAAGCATCAACGTTTCAAATCTGGTATGTTTATATGCAGGGTGGTTATAAAATAAGTTTGCCTACTCAGAGCCCTCTAGAGCCCAATCTAATAAACTGATTGTGATGCAAATTGAAATGTAGGCTATTCAGACCATGGGGGAGAGAATTCTGGAAAGAAAAAAATTAGTGCAAATTTTCACCACGAGGTGAAAATGTGGTGCTTTGGAATGACAAATGGGGATTTTAAAACTAGTTTGCAAGGTTTTTGTTTGATTATAGCATATGTTCTTTCTCAATATCGGCCTTATTAGCAGAAAGTTTATGCAAATTAGAAAGTCAACATACTCAGAATGGAATGATCCATTCATTCATTGTGTTTAGTGAAAAGCTTTCACGAAAGATCATGGTTTTAAGCAAGAAATAACGTGCACTGTTGGTAAAGTTTTTTACCAGAATGATAGCACCAGTTCAGCCGCATTGCGAGCATATCGTCATCTAAAAGGACTGCGAAAAGGGCCTATGTCAGATACTGGGTAGCGAAAAATGATAAAGAAATTGGAATCGACTGGCGATTTTGCTGTCGCACCAGGAAAAGGACGGCGAAGATAGCAGACGAAGTTGTTGAAGACGAGGCTGTTGCAGTGGTGGACAGAGCTTCCTCTTCTCAACATTCTGCAACAAGTGCTGGAGCAACAGCACACGAATAGTTCATCCCTGCTTTAGTGATTTGCTATTCACTTTCTGGAGAGGATGATTGTTGATGACCTGTGGCCGTGGAACATTCTATGGTCAGACGAAGCACGTTTCACCCTAGAAGGAGCAGTGAACACGCAGAACTGCTTCGCTCCCCCATATCGTGCATGAAAAGCCATTGCATTCTGAATACGTGACTGTGTGGTATGGATTCATCGCTGATTTTTTTCAGGCCCCTTTTTCTATGAGGAAGTGATACAACGAGGTCCTGTCAGATGTTCTGTGACAAGTGCACGGTATTGTGAACTTCTTTCACAGCATGTGATTCCTGCCTTACGAGAACGACGATGTTTGGAAACCATTGTCTTCATGCAAGATGGAGCAGCACCTCATATTTGTCGACAAGTGCAAGAATTGCTTTGTGCCAGTTTTGGAGATGATTGTGTGATCTCCAAGATCAGCATTAGACTTAGAAATTTTCCAAATGCGTGGCCTCCACATTCTCCAGATTTGAACCCGTGCGATTTTTAGCTCTGGGGATATTTGAAAGATTGGGTCTATCAACAGAGCGTACGGGCTGCCTAAAAGGCAGCATTAGACGACATATCTCAGACATTCCCCTGGAGACGCTTCGTACAACAATTGATCATGCTGTGCTACGCTTCCAACATGTCACTGACGCAGGTGGCGGACATATTGAACATATGTTGTAATCAAACAAAAACCTTGCCTGCTTGTTTAAAACAATAAAACCAGTTTTAAAATCCCCATTTGTCATTCCACAGCGCCACTTTTCACCTGGTGGTGAAAATTTGCACTAATTTTTTTCTTTCCGGAATTCTCTCCCCCCATGGTCTGAATAGCCTACATTTCAATTTGCATGACAATCGGTTCATTAGATTGGGCTCTAGAGGGCTCTGAGTAGGAGAACTTATTTTCTAACCACCCTGTAATTTTTGATAAGTCTCATAGCTAATATCATAAAGGAGGTCCAGTCTTATTTACTATTTTATTTCTATTTTTAGGCCTTATCTGGATTGGCCGTTTTACCTAACGGGAAAAGCATCATTGTTGGATCTTGGGATAATAACATGTACGTTAATAATTTAGTGCTACACTTTATTAATTAAACAGTGAAAAATAGTAAAGATCCAGGGACTTTTAGGTTTATGCCTCGATGCCACACCGCTAACCAGTGCAGGACACAACATTCATCCCACTGATTTCGATGGGCTTTAACATATTGGTTGGAGGCCATCGAAAAGTAACTTGTATAAAAGGGTTTAGGTCACCAAGCATTCAATTTTTAAAAAATCGAGATCCCAGCACGAAAGATCCCAGCGGACTGAAAACGAGGTATTACTTATACCTGGCATCAGTAGTAAGTAATGCTTTGATTCTAGTCCGTTTCTGATTGGTTGAATGAGTCTTATTCATTTACACATGCGTCAGTTTCCTTTATCTTTCGTGTCGGGCAGTATGGTGATGTACCTGTACCGCTTATACACTGTCATATCACTGAATTATGACCATCCATTTAGTAATGGGAGTAGCCACCCTTTGCCGCCATAACTGCTGCTAGGCATCGTGGCATGGACGCAAGAAGTGCGCGGTATGTGTCCGATGGTATGGCAGCCCATTCCACTTGAAGCGCTGTCCACACAGCTTCCAGAGTCATAGGTGGAGGGTTGTACGTGGCGATCAAGGTGCTCCTACAGATGTTCAATTGGATTGATGTCTGGCAAATTAGCGGGCCAAGGGAGCAATCGAAAGCCAGTAGAGTGTTCCTCGAACCAATCCAGAAGGAGACGTGCCTCGTGGCAGGGTGCATTGTCTTGCTGGAATACACCATCACATTGGGGGAACATCGTGAGCATGTACGGGTGAACCTGGTCTGCTACGATTGACAGATAGCCACAGGCATTCAAATTGCCCTCTAGACGAATCAGTGGACCTAAGTGCTCCCAACAGAAGATCCCCCACACGTGCACACTATCCGCACCAGCCTGTTTCCGGCCCACAATAGCCTCCTGCAATGTCTTTTCGTGGCATTCATGACGCACTCGCCATCGCCCATCAATTTTATGGAGCAAAAACCTTGACTCGTCGGAGAAGGCGACCTTAGCCCACTCGTCTGTGGTCCGATGGCGGTGCTCACGTGCGAAGTCTAGGCGTCGTCGACGATGATCCCTGGTCGACATGGGTGCAGCAACCGTGCGCCGACTGTTCAGGCCCATCCGTAGCAGGGTGCGTGCAACAGTAATGTTGGACTGTTGATATGGTGGTCAGTCGATGGACTGTGGCTCTCCTGTCACCTTTTACGAGTCGTCGTAGGCACCGCTCACCCCACCACACGATCGTGTTAGGATGAGATTTCTGTCCCTGCTATCCACTCTTTGTACACCTTCACTACAGCAGACCGTGAACAGTTCACAAATCACGACGTATCGGAGATGGTGCCACCCTTGCTGTGAAAGCCTATTATCATCCGTTTTTGGATGTCCGTTAAATCCGGACGTTTACCCATCTCGAGGCTCGTGCACCTGCCGTTTGATGCACCAGCTTTAAAGCTTTCTCAGCCTGTTATGCAAATTTTGCAATGTGTAATCGTTGTTGGGGCAAACCATGTGTGTGCCTTGAAGGGGTGCTGGTGATAATTCAGTGTAGAATATGTTTGTTATAATTTATAGATTGTTATAATTTATAGTGGAGCATTTAATGGTTTAATGAATTAAGGTTTGTTTAGTACACATCTGAGTCATTGCTTTAATAATTTTTATTATCATTTTGTTGTAGGTATATATATAATATAGAATTTGGAAAAATTGTTTCCACAACTTTTGCTCACGATGATGCAAGTAAGTGATAAGTGAAATCAATAATTGTTATTGACAAATGTATATAGCAAAAAATTTCCAGTACTAAAATTCCTTAAGAAATTGCAGAATGTAAGAGATAATCTAAGGATCGTACAAATGAAAATGCAAATTATTTATTTTCTCCAAAGTGTATACAAGGAATTTAAAAATAAGGTGCGTCTCAAAGGTTTAAAGAACTACCCTCAGGTGCTGAATGGAGACGTCCAATATGTAAATTTGCAAGCGACAGGGTATTAATCTGTTGCACAGTTAGTCAAATTTTTCAAAGAAAGGTTTTCTTCCAATCACATTTGACCTACAACAATGCCTCACCAATCTCAATTCACAACCAGTGAAGTGGCTGAAATCTGGCGATTGAAAGCCAACAAACTATCTGTTGCTGATATTGTCACAGTTACTGGAAGATCCACAGCAGGGGTTTATAATGTCTTGTAGAGGAGTTCGTCGTTTCACCAAAAACCACAATCTGGTCGTCCCAAAGTTACCTAACTCGTGATGACAGACGCATTGTACAACTGGCAGCCACACAAAATCTTTCTGTTCGCCAAATACAAAACGTGACTGGGTTAAACATATAGAAAGACGCTGTACACTGGCGAATAATTGTGAGTGGGCATGTTGTCTACAAAAAAATGACAAAGAAACCACCTCTGACTGCCAAGCACATACAATACAGGATACGTTGGGCACAAAAACACATGGCCTGGAAAGACGAATGGATGTCGGTGTTGTTTAGTGATAAAAAGAAGTGGAACTTGGATGGTCCTGATGGATGGGCATCATACCGGCACAACCTACGACAGGAACCGAAGACCTTTTACTCGAGACAACAAGGAGGTGGTTCTGTCATGGTTTGGGGCAGTTCGCACTCGATGGTACCACCAATTTGGCTTTCATCAGTGGAAATTCACTGACATACAGGTATTGGACATTGAAACTGAAACACCTTCGCAAATAGCACTGGTTACCCCCAGGGCTGAATAGAACCTTCTGCTAGGTAATTAATCGTATGCATATCAATGAATCACGTGTCAGAGGTCTTGGTAGTCACTCCAGTAGAAAATTTCGATAGTAAGCTTCAAATTGTCTGTGCAGAGCGCTATAATGGGAGACATATCCGACTTCAAAAGAGGGCAGATTGTTGGGGCGCGTCTAGCAGGTGCATCTGTGTCCAAAACTGCCACACTTTGTGATGTCTCACGTGCTACAGTATCCAGGGTGATGTGTGCATATGAACAGGAAGGACGAACCACGTCCAGGAGGAGCAACTGCAGGGGAAAACGGAAGTTGTCGGAAAGAGACGTCAGGACATTGACCAGGATTGTTGCACGAAAGCGGAAAACCACCGCAGCAGAAATCACCGCAGAAACGAATACACACCTCCAGGAACCTGTGTGCACGAAGACAATCCGTCGTTACCTGCATAAATCCAACATCCATGGCAGGGTTGCTATACCGAAGCCTTTCATTGGTAGTACAAATGCCTCCAAGCGGGTTCAGTGGTGCCGGACGCATAAAACCTGGACGTTGGATGACCTCAAACGCGTCATATTCTCCAGCTACACTGTCTTCCAAACAACAGGGAGGGTATTCGTCTGGAGTAGCCCCTCTGATGCCTACAACCCAGACTGCTTGGCACCCACAGTAAAACACAGAGGTGGATCAGTAATGGTCTGGGGTGCAAACTGTGCAGGACCTCTACCGATCCTTCCCAAGACGTGTTGCTGCTGTGCTGGCTGCCCACGGTGCCCCAACACCTTATAAAATAAAGATTTTGGATTTCTACCAGGTGTTTCAGTTTCAATGTCCAATACCTGTACCAAGAAACCCTTACACAGTATCTGTTGCCCGTCTGTGATCATTTGTGTGGCCCGGAATTTGTGTTCCAGCAGGATAACGCCAGCATCCATACTTCACGATCAACAATGGAGTGGTTCAGAAAACAAAATATTCACGTTATGACGTGGCCCCCAAGAAGCCCAGACTTGAACCCAATAGAGAATCTATGGGGAATCAAGTCTCGTGCAGTTTATGCCGGCGGACGTCAATTTTCTTCGACTGATGAATTGAAAAGAGCAATTGAAGATGCATGGTACAATGTAAGACCAGAAACATTGTTCAACCTCATAAACTCAATACCAAACAGAGTATTTGAAACAATCAAGGCAAATGGTCGTTCAATTTAAGCCATTGTATAATTCATGCAATGTTTTTCAGTCGTTCTTTAAACTTTTGAGACGCACCTTACTCTCCAAATGTGTTAAGGCATTTATCCCACTGGGTAACAAGGAGGCGTGTAATTCCTTTATGGAAGAAGTCTTTCGGTTGCGTGTGAAACCATTCCAAAACCTCCTCTTCCTTCACTTCATCACCCGACTGAAACCTACGGCCTTTCACATGTTTCTTGAGATCTCCAAACACGTGAAAGTCACATGGGGATAAGTCAGGGCTGTAAGGTGGATGCTGCATTGCTTCCCAGTTGAACTTTTTGATGAGGTCTACTACTGTTGCTTTTGAGGTGTTAGACGATGCGCATTGTCGTGGAGAAGAAACACTCCTTCTGTAAGAAGTCCAGGACGATTGCATTTGATATCTGCATGCAGTTCCTTCAGTGTTTGCCCATATTGTGCTGCATTAACTGTGGTGCCTTTTTCAAGAAAGTCCAGTGAAATCGGGCCTTTGCGATCAAAAAATACGGTCAACATCACCTTCCCTGTGCTGTTTGCGATTGCTTTTGATTTTTTTCAGGGGTGGTGACCCATAATGCTTCCATTGACAACTTTGACGTTTGCTTTTGGGATGGACGAAGCGATCATGCACAGAGCTTCGAAGTGAGAGCTATTGTTCTTTTTCACATGATGCAACTTGCAACCCATTGTTCAATTTGCACTTGGGGTTTCCACATTTGTTGAAAACAAAAACTTACGATCCTACACATCGTCATGTTTTTTTTTTCCCATACAAATTTTCGTTTTCATTTGTACGATCCTTATACGAGGCGCATCCAGAAAGTAAGTTTCCCGATGTTTTCCCCTTTAAAGTAAACGTAATTAGCCGTGTCAATTGCGCATGCGTAACAGATCTATGACGTATCAATCATATGCCAGGCGGACAGGTCCCGCCTCGTGCCAGTAGCGTGGTAGCAATGGTCCGAAATGGAAGCTCTTATTTCTTCTCCCGCCGCCTGCGAGGTTCGGTCGGTGATAAAGTTCTTGAATGCACAAAGCATTGCGCCAATTGAAATTCATCGTCAGCTCTGTCAGGTCTGTGGGCCGAACATCATCAGTAAGCAGATAGTGCGTCGCTGGTGTAGGCAGTCTTCCGAAGGTCGTCAAAGTGTCCATGATGAAGAGCGCAGTGGGCGACCATCCCTCATCAATGATGATCTTGTTGAGCTTGTGCGGCAGCGCGTGATGGAGAACCGTCTCTTCACGATTACGGAGCTGAGCACCCATTTTCCGCAGATTTTCCGCTGTCATCGCGATCCTTGTTGCAGGAGATTGTCACTAAGCACCTGCTGTTCAAAAAATTGTGTGCTAGGTGGGTGCCGAAAAACCTGACACCCGAACACAAAATTCAACGCTTAGGAGCTGCACTGACATTTCTGCAACGGTATCACGGTGACGGCGACGAGTTCCTCGACAGGATCGTCACGGGGATGAGACTTGGATTTCGCACATCACCCCGGAAACCAAGCAGCAGTCAATGCATTGGCGGCATAGTGGATCTCCGGTCAAGACGAAATTCAAACAGATGCTGTCGGCACGGAAAGTGATGTGCACGGTGTTCTGGGACAGGAAGGGCATTCTGCTCGTTGACTTCCTTCCACGTGGTGAAACAGTAAACGCTGACCGTTACTGTGAAACACTGCGGAAATTGCGACGTGCCATTAAAAACAAGAGGCGTGGAATGCTTATTGCGAGTGTTGTGCTCCTCCATGACAATGCTCGTCCATATATGGCCTGACGCACAGCAGCTGTTTTGACAGAATTTGGCTGGGAGCTGTTTGATCATCCGCCCTACAGCCCTGATCTTGCTCCCAGCGATTTTCACGTTTTCTTGCACCTCAAGAAATTCCTGTCCTCCGGTGAGCGTTTTGGCAACGACGAAAAGCTGAAGACGTCTGTCACACGCTGGTTCCATTCTCAGGCGGCAGAGTTCTACGACAGGGGGATACAAAAGTTGATCCACGATACGACAAGTGTCTCAATTCTGGTGGAGGCTATGTTGAAAAATAGCTGAAACATTGCTGGGAAACTTACTTTCTGGATGCGCCTCGTACAATGGCCAAGGTCAAAAATGATAACACCAAGTTGAGTTAGCGAAGAAAATCATTGTTGCTGTGATAGTCAACAATAAGTTAATAATTGTAGCAGTAACCACTGCTTCACCAACCCAACTTTTGGTTAACATTTTTGACCTCGTCCTTTCCTTACTATATTGCTCTCTAATGCAAATTTTAAACGAAAAATTATAGAAATACACTACCTTGCCAAAAGTCATGGGGCCGGCCAGATGGCCGAGAGGGCTAGGGCGTAGGCTTTCTAGTTCTCGAGTCCGCCTGGCCGTGGGTTCAAATCCCGCCGTGGGCATGGATGTTTGTGTTTGTCCCGGGCTGCGTACAGATATAACTTGTGTAAAAGGCGCAAAATGACCTTAGCAGTCGACGCTAAAATTTCTAGAACCCCCTCCCCTCCCAAAAGTCATGGGACACCCCCATTTTACGTAAAAATGAGGCGTTCCCATGTAATAAATGCCGTTCATCCCAACATTACACAACAGAAGTCACTTGCATGCTATAGAAAACAGCTTTTTGACTTCAAGAGTGGTACAATTGTTGGGTGTCATTTTGCAGGCAAATGTATTGAGAAACGCCACGGCTTATAGATGTCGTCACTAACCAACAACATGGTGATCGATACCTTTGTAAATATCGATATTTCATTCATACAGAAAAACACTACTCTGTATGAAGTTTCATTCACTTATACAGGGTGCATTCTGAAAGTAATGCGCATAATTTTATTGTAACGCGACTATCCATTGCAGCGCACTTGGACTGGTTGAATAATGTGGTGGGGGGTCTGCCCTCCCAAACACGCCCGGTCTCAGTTCGCTCTGAGCAGTAGGAGCGGTAGGACGTGTGTTCACACGAAGTCTGTTTTTCAATTGTGTCACAGCAAGATGGAGAGTTCCTTGGAACAGCAGTACACGATCAAGTTTTGGGTGCGGCTTGGGAAGAATGCAACAGAAACTGACATCATAGACGTCTTCAAGCTCCACCACGACAATGCCCCCAGCCACACGGCCTTTGTCGTCACCAACTTCCTGACCCGGAGCAAGACCCCCGTTGTGCCCCAGCCTCCTTATAGCCCTGACTTGGCTCCGTATGACTTTTTTTTGTTCCCTCAACTGAAGAGAGAGCTGAAGGGAAAGCACTGGGAGTCTGTGGAGAACATCCAAGCTCATGTTACAAAGTTCCTGAAAAACATTCCAGTCGAGGAATCCCAGGGTGCCTTCCAGGCATGGCAGAATAGTCTCCGCAAGTGTATTGATGCAGGAGGAGACTATTTTGAAGAATTTTAACCATTTGTACCAAGCGGATCAATAAACCTATTTTTCCCAGAAAATGCGCATTACTTTCATAATGCACCCTGTTGGCATATGGTTGCATACGCTGCGTGATCACCCTTTCCCAGCTTTCACAAAAAAACACCAGATGGCAGGTCAGTGGATGGCGCTTGTCAATTAGAGAGACATGAACCTTGTTAATCATCTGTCTAAAATGTCATCTGGGCCACATGCAAAGCAAGCTCATGTTGCAGTGACAGAATCTGTCAGAGTGCTGGGGTCTCTGGCAAATTTAGGGCACGCCCTTTGTTAACTTGTAAACATCTCCCTCCCCTGGATACGATTAAAAATATTGCATACCCTGTGGTTTATATTCTGGATTTGGCCTACTTAGTGCTATATGTTAAATTCCAAAAATAGGGAAAAGAAAGGAGGAAGAAATTAAGTTTTATTTTGTGGGGGGAGGGGACGACGACGACGTGTAGGATCATAAGTTTTTGTTTTGAACAATTGTGAAACCCCACGTGCAAATTGAACAATAGGTTGAAAGTGTTGCATCACGTGAGAAAGAATGATAGCTCACGCTTGAAGCTCTGCACGTGATCGCTCCGTCAAAGTCGTCAATGGAAGCATTATGGGTCATCACCCCCGAAAAAATCGAAAGCAATCGCGAACAGCACGGGGAAGGTGATGTTGACCATGTTTTTTGATTGCAAAGGCCCGATTTTACTGGACTTTCTTGAAAAAGGCATGACAGTTAACGCAGCACGATATGGGGAAACATTGAAGGCACTGCACGCGGCCATCAAATGCAAGCGTCCTGGACTTCTTACAGAAGGAGTGCTTGTTCTCCACGACAACACGCGTTCTCGCACCTCGAAAGCAACGGTAGACCTCATCAAAAATTCAACTGGGAAGCAATGCAGCATCCACCTTACAGCCATGACTTAGCCCCATGTATCTTTCACGTGTTTGGGGATCTCGAGAAACATCTGAAAGGGCGGAGGTGTCAGTCGGATGATGAAGTGAAGGAAGAGGGGTTTTGGAATGGTTCCACATGTAACCGAAAGACTTCTTCCATAAAGGAATTACACGTCTCCTTGTTACACAGTGGGATAAAGGCCTTAACGCACTTGGAGAGTGTGTTTAAATTCCTTATATACACTTTAGATAAAATAAATAATTTTCGTTTTCATTTGTACGACCCTTGTATATTAATTGGTTTACATTAAGAATAGTAGATTTTTTTTTCTCCTTCAAATGCGGGGTTGCTCCCAGCTTAGGGTACCTGGAGGCTGCCAAATCTGAGCCTGTTGATTCTACATCACGATACATAGGACAACATTGTGAATGCCCCATTCTTTAGTTATTTTTAAGGAAAACATAATATAGGGAGTGTCACAATTCCCTCCCGGGTTTGTGTGTCAGCAGCAAAGTTGACTTTACTGGAGAAAGAAACATTACAAGTTTTGTTTCACAAATGTTCAATATGTGAACCTTTTGTGATGCGGCAGATATCAAGTCTAAAGTCAAATTCTTCCCACACTCGCTTTAACGTGTCACGATCAATAGTAGCGAATGCGGTTGTGAGCCTTTGGCGTAAATCTTGTGAATCACGTAGCATAGGGGGCATGAACACACGATCTTTGATGTAACCCCATAAAAAAAAATCGCATGGAGTTAGGTCAGGAGAGCGCGGAAGAAGGCGATTGTCGCTGTCAGAACCTCATCCAATCCAACGACGAGGAAGCTCGGTATTGAGGAAATGGCGAACGTGGTTCAGATAATGGGGCGGTGCCCCATCTTGTTGGAAAATGAACGACGAATTATCTTCCTGTAATTGAGGCATTTACCACAGTTGCAGTATGTCGAGGTAGACATTGCCAGTAACAGTTGTCTCCGTGAAGAAAAATGGGCCGTACACTCGTGCTGACGACATAGCTGCAAAAACGTTAACCTTAGGCAAATCACGGACGTGAGTCACCACTTCCTTAGGATTGCCCGTACCCCAAATGCGGGCATTGTGTGTGTTAACTTCACCGCACACATGAAATGTTGACTCGTCACTAAAGATCAGTTTATCTGCAAAATCCTCCTGCTCCATCATCTGCTGGACATCCAAGCAAAATTCGAAACGAACATTCAGATCCTGTGGACTCAAATGTTGCATTAATTGAAGTCGATAGGGTTTCATTTGCAGATTATTTCGTAAAATACGCCAAACACTTTTTCCCGGGATCTGTAATTCCACACTCGCTCGACGAATTGACTTTCTCGGGCTTTGCACAAACACATCTCGTACACGAGTAACCTTTTCCGCCAAAGGGCCTGGATGACCAGTTTGTTTTCCATCACACAAGCAACCATTTTCCGAAACCATGCATGAATTGTTTTATTCATTGGAGATTGAAATCCGTATTTGGTACGAAATTGTCTTTGAACTGTCACAACAGATTCACTTTTCGCAAATTCTAACACGCAGTAAGCTTTTTGTGAAAAGTTCTGTAAACGCCATTGTCTTATGTGCAAAATTATCGAAAGCCTGTGTTTCTATTATTTGCTACTGCTATCAGACCTAGGGGTGCCATCTACTGACACATTTGTGAAACAAAACTTGTAACGTTTCTTTCTCCAGTAAAGTCAAGTTTGTTGCTGTATTGGTAATATATTTTTTTTTATAAGCCTTCCAAACCCGGGAGGGAATTGTGACACACCCTGTACAACAGATTCTGTGACTGCGTATGACTTGGGATTCATTCAGCATTTTGATGTTTTATCTGTTGGCTGTTTGAAGCTATTGATCACAATAGTGGCAAGGAAACGTACGCCTGTTTACAAGTTTTACGAAATTTTTGGTAAATGAATAATCATGATAACCTAAAGATTTTACAGTTTCAGATCTTTGCTACAATGATGGAATGATAGCCACTGCTTCATGGGATTCAACAGCCAAGGTAAGTACTGAATTAATTGAAACATGTGCAGTAGGTTCTGTTAACATTTTAAGAGACATTGCTTGTTGCTTGATGAAATCAATTTTCACAATTCTTTTTTGTATTTGATACTTACATTTGTCCTCTATTCACTTTTCGACATAGTCCCCATCTCTTTCCACATTGTGCCAATATGTGACTAGTTGGGTGAACTTGTTGGACAGGAGTTCCATAGGATTAAATGGCAGATTTGGACCCTCTTCTGCAGCACGATAACGCCCACAGGGGGTGTTGCTGTGCCTTCAGTTCAAAGATGAAAGACTTTGCACCTTGCAACTTTCACCATTTTCCAAAGAAGAAAGAGCACCTTAAGGGACATCAGTTGCATTCTGATGACGAGGCGAAAGATGCCATTCAATCCTCGTGTCGACAACAACCACGGTTAGTCACGCATTGGTGCAATGCGTGGAAAGGTATGGGGACTATGTCGAAAAGTGAATAGTGCATTACATAGAGGACAAATGTAAGCATCAAGTATAATT